>OY282559.1:280105229-280140092 GCA_958295665.1 Tipula vernalis
AGAATTTTATCATGGATTTTGCGTATGGAAATTTGCATTTTTATGCAAAAACTCAATATATTTGGTAGGGGTGTCGAACTTGACGTAATACTAAACAGGGTTATAGGTCGTTCTCATCGGTTTCCCTAATGGGGCAGTAGGATGTATATATCAGCCAACTAATCAGCAATTTGTAGAATTTTATCATGGATTTTGCATATTGAAATTTGCATTTTTTTGCAAAAACTCCACAAATTTAGTAGGGGTGTCGAACTTGACGTAATACTAAACAGGGTTATAGGTCGTTCTCATCGGTTTCCCTAATGGGGTAGTAGGATGTATATATCAGCCAACTAATCAGCGATTTGTAGAATTTTATCATGGATTTTGCGTATTGAAATTTGCATTTTTATGCAAAAACTCAATATATTTGGTAGGGGTGTCGAACTTGACGTAATACTAAACAGGGTTATAGGTCGTTCTCATCGGTTTCCCTAATGAGGTAGTAAGATGAATATATCAGCCAACTAATCAGCGATTTGTAGAATTTTATCATGGATTTTGCGTATGGAAGTTTGCATTTTTTTGCAAAAACTCCATAAATTTGGTAGGGGTGTCGAACTTGACGTAATACTAAATAGGGTTATAGGTCGTTTTCATCGGTTTCCCTAATGGGGTAGTAAGATGAATATATCAGCCAACTAATCAGCGATTTGTAGAATTTTATCATGGATTTTGCGTATGGAAATTTGCATTTTTATGCAAAAACTCAATATATTTGGTAGGGGTGTCGAACTTGACGTAATACTAAACAGGGTTATAGGTCGTTCTCATCGGTTTCCCTAATGAGGTAGTAAGATGAATATATCAGCCAACTAATCAGCGATTTGTAGAATTTTATCATGGATTTTGCGTATGGAAGTTTGCATTTTTTTGCAAAAACTCCATAAATTTGGTAGGGGTGTCGAACTTGACGTAATACTAAATAGGGTTATAGGTCGTTTTCATCGGTTTCCCTAATGGGGTAGTAAGATGAATATATCAGCCAACTAATCAGCGATTTGTAGAATTTTATCATGGATTTTGCGTATGGAAATTTGCATTTTTATGCAAAAACTCAATATATTTGGTAGGGGTGTCGAACTTGACGTAATACTAAACAGGGTTATAGGTCGTTCTCATCGGTTTCCCTAATGGGGTAGTAGGATGTATATATCAGCCAACTAATCAGCAATTTGTAGAATTTTATCATGGATTTTGCATATTGAAATTTGCATTTTTTTGCAAAAACTCCACAAATTTAGTAGGGGTGTCGAACTTGACGTAATACTAAACAGGGTTATAGGTCGTTCTCATCGGTTTCCCTAATGGGGTAGTAGGATGTATATATCAGCCAACTAATCAGCGATTTGTAGAATTTTATCATGGATTTTGCATATTGAAATTTGCATTTTTTTGCAAAAACTCCACAAATTTAGTAGGGGTGTCGAACTTGACGTAATACTAAACAGGGTTATAGGTCGTTCTCATCGGTTTCCCTAATGGGGTAGTAGGATGTATATATCAGCCAACTAATCAGCGATTTGTAGAATTTTATCATGGATTTTGCATATTGAAATTTGCATTTTTTTGCAAAAACTCCATAAATTTGATAGGGGTGTCGAACTTGACGTAATACTAAACAGGGTTATAGGTCGTTCTCATCGGTTTTCCTAATGGGGTAGTAGGATGTATATATCAGTCAACTAATCAGCGATTTGTAGAATTTTATCATGGATTTTGCATATTGAAATTTGCATTTTTTTGCAAAAACTCCATAAATTTGGTAGGGGTGTCGAACTTGACGTAATACTAAACTGGGTTATAGGTCGTTTTCATCGGTTTCCCTAATGGGGTAGTAAGATGTATATATCAGCCAACTAATCAGCGATTTGTAGAATTTTATCATGGATTTTGCATATTGAAATTTGCATTTTTTTGCAAAAACTCCACAAATTTAGTAGGGGTGTCGAACTTGACGTAATACTAAACTGGGTTATAGGTCGTTCTCATCGGTTTCCCTAATGGGGTAGTAGGATGTATATATCAGCCAACTAATCAGCAATTTGTAGAATTTTATCATGGATTTTGCATATTGAAATTAGCATTTTTATGCAAAAACTCCACAAATTTAGTAGGGGTGTCGAACTTGACGTAATACTAAACAGGGTTATAGGTCGTTCTCATCGGTTTTCCTAATGGGGTAGTAGGATGTATATATCAGCCAACTAATCAGCGATTTGTAGAATTTTATCATGGATTTTGCGTATGGAAGTTTGCATTTTTTTGCAAAAACTCCATAAATTTGGTAGGGGTGTCGAACTTGACGTAATACTAAATAGGGTTATAGGTCGTTTTCATCGGTTTCCCTAATGGGGTAGTAAGATGAATATATCAGCCAACTAATCAGCGATTTGTAGAATTTTATCATGGATTTTGCGTATGGAAATTTGCATTTTTTTGCAAAAACTCCATAAATTTGGTAGGGGTGTCGAACTTGACGTAATACTAAACAGGGTTATAGGTCGTTCTCATTGGTTTCCCTAATGGGGTAGTAAGATGTATATATCAGCCAACTAATCAGTGATTTGTAGAATTTTATCATGGATTTTGCGTATGGAAATTTGCATTTTTTTGCAAAAACTCCATAAATTTGGTAGGGGTGTCGAACTTGACGTAATACTAAACAGGGTTATAGGTCGTTTTCATCGGTTTCCCTAATGGGGTAGTAAGATGAATATATCAGCCAACTAATCAGCGATTTGTAGAATTTTATAATGGATTTTGCGTATGGAAATTTGCATTTTTTTGCAAAAACTCCATAAATTTGGTAGGGGTGTCGAACTTGACGTAATACTAAACAGGGTTATAGGTCGTTCTCATCGGTTTCCCTAATGGGGTAGTAGGATGTAAATATCAGCCAACTAATCACCGATTTGTAGAATTTTATCATGGATTTTGCGTATTGAAATTTGCATTTTTATGCAAAAACTCAGCCACGCTGATGATAAAGAAAAGACAGCCTTTAGTACCCAAGCCGGTCGTTACCATTTTTTGCGAATGCCATTTGGTCTGAAGGAAGGCTCCAAATGGGATTAAATGGTTTAATATGTTTTGTATATCTTGATGATTATTCCAAGATTTCCGAACCTTCAAGTCGATTGTTACTGAAAAATGTAGAATTTGAATGGAATGTTCATTGAGTCGTTACTTCATCTCCTATACTTCAACGTCATAATTTCAATGACATCTTCATTCTAACTAAAGACGCGAATGATTACGCAATCGGTGCGGTTCTATCACAAGATGTCGAAGGAAAAGATCTACCAATCTCATTTGCGAGTAGATTGCTAAACGGTGCGGAACGAAACCACCATACCGTAGAAAAGGATCTAGTTTGGGCTACTCAACAACTGATCATCGTCCTTTAATCTGGCTGAAAACAAACCCGAAAGCTTCTTCTCGGTTTAATCCGATGGCGACTTAGAATATAAACCCAAGAATTTTAATCATGCACTTAGTCGTTTAAAAAATTGTGAAAGGCTCAACATATCTGAATTCGCTAAAATAATTGCAGCTGTAACCAGAGCACAATCGAAACGAAATGCTTAAGATGACACTGGTGATATATCTGAGGATACTATAACACAAACTCCCAATAGTTCCATTTTTGGTAGTTCGTTACCGTTTGTAGAATGAGCTGGTAAAGCTCATTCTACAAACTATATCCCGAAAAACAATGCACCAAACCGGAGAAGACATAAATGAAGTTATATAGGAATTCCATATTACTCCTCTTGGTAGACATCAGGGATATTCAAGAACAATCAAGCGACTTACACAATATTACGAGTTTCCTAGTATGAATGATCGTGTCAAGTCATTCATTAAAAAATGTTCTTTATACCAAAAAAAAAGTATCTCGTCTAACACTAGAACTACCAACCCGTCAAAATGACGAATTGTACATTTAATGAATTCAATTTTTTTAAATATTATGTTAATATTTTTTTGGAAGTTTATGATAAATTTTAACATAATTCAACGCCACTACATAAAAAGCCATGACACAAAAATGTGTGGTAGTATGTGTTAAGGGGATAAAGATTTTTATTTTCCTATGAAACGTAAACAAAATACTATGGGATTTTCAAACACATTTTTTTATATCGTCTCTATTTTCAATTTAAATAAATATTTTTATTTACAAATATAAATAATTTGATATCAAATATATTGAAATGTAAATTGTGAACAATTTTGATTGAAATTAATAATCATTTATTAAGTAATTTTGCATTTTTATAAAAATATTTGTTTCTCAAAACGTCGTCGTGCTTCGTGTTCCTCTAAACATTTCATTTTCATAATAAATTTATTATGATTAGAGGAACACGAAGCATGCCGATGTTTTGAGAAACAAATATTTTTATAAAAATGCAAAATTACTTAATAAATGATTATTAATTTCAATCAAAATTGTTCACAATTTACATTTCAATATATTTGATATCAAATTATTTATATTTGTAAATAAAATTTTTTATTTAAATTGAAAATAGAGACGATATAAAAAAATGTGTTTGAAAATCCCATAGTATTTTGTTTACGTTTCATAGGAAAATAAAAATCTTTATTCCCCTCTTTATATTTGTTGGATTTCCTAAAAAGAAAAAAATCAATTAATCGAAATATAATTAAAAATATATTTTGTTTACCTTTTTAATCGTGTCAATCAATTTCGGCATTCGATGTACAAATTTGTTTAGCCTAAATGTCGATTTGTATACATTGGCGAATTATTAATGTAGAATTCTATTCGTCGTTAAAGTAGATTTGCTTTCGTCATAAAATTGCATTTATTTTAATCTTGTTCACTACCATCTACCTTAACGGCGAATTGAATCTATTGTGCATCATCCATCTGATTGACAAAACTCAAACGAAATAACTTTGTTGTACAATTTTGTAATAACAAAATTCTTTCTTTTGGATTTGAGACTTTGTCAGGTGAGGATAAATTAAATTAATTTATATAATAATAATTTTATAAAGAAATAAATCTACAAATTAATATTTTACCAAATTTAAATAATTTTAAAATAAATTCATAATAAATAAACAAAAATTTATATCGATTTAAAAGAAATTGGGAGATATTTTATTTCAAAATTTACTTACGGTGATTCACCTGGCCCACGCCAATTCAATATTAGTGATTTGACATTTTTAGACTGATGTCACGGCTATTTATGTAGTGGCATTGCATAATTACTTTGTTGTCATATTAAAATTCACCACAGATTCCCACAAAAATATTAACATAATAATTAAAAAAATTGAATTCAATAAATGTATAACCGGTCATTTTGACCGGTCGGTAGTTCTAGTGCTAAATAAATGTGCCATCCAGATTAATGTTGATGTTAAGAGGAACAAACATATTAACGAAGTAATTAGTAATTAAATTTTGAAAGCTGTTGTTGATTTTGTCGGTCCTGCTCTTGCTCATATTTCCAATTTTTCCTTGGAGCATGGAGTGGTTAGATGATCGTAGTGATAAGGGAAACTAAAAACCACTTTCAATCTAACCAGTTCTTCTCAAAGTTCTTGAAAAGGCAAGTAAAATTAGAGTTACCATATTCCTAAATCACTGTAAAACACTAAGAGTTCATCAGAATGAACCACCTATGTTGGAGTTTTTGGATGTTATTCATACCGGTTTCAAGAATGTTATTATTTGTGCAGGTTTATTTATTGGCGCTTCTAAGGGCTTCGATTGGGTTAATCCAGTGCTGCCAGATTATTTTTTATAAAATCTTTTTAATTTAAAAAAAAAATCTTTTTTTGGGTCAATAAATCTTTTTTAATTTTTTTTCTATTAATTTGCAAGAAAGTACGCGCCACGTTCGCCGTTGCCGCAGGAATCGGTAAAATGGCCATATTAGTTCGCTTTAAATTAGGAAAACATAAACTGCATCGAACCATTTTAAATTCAAGTATCGTTCAGTTTTAATTCTGAAAAATTTAAAAATTTAATTTGCTAATTCATCGTCGGAAATTTGAAAATAATCCTGATTAATGATGTTAGGAGAAAAGACAAAGGATTTTTTTTGCTTATAAAGAAATTTTGAACAACTTAGGTTTTTTTATTTAATATGCAAGAGAATCTAAAGCCTGTTATCATTTGTCCCCAAAATTAATTTTATTAATTAGGTGATTACATATGGTAACTTCAAGTAAACCTGTTGACAGTGGAATCGAAACTCTACTTCATCGTTTGATGATAGTAAAAGGGTGGTTATTTGGATTTCCTATTTGTGTAATAATGAACCGTATATTTAGAAAACGTATTACATATTTCTTAAAACATGTGGAAAAGCTTGCTGTTAAAAAAAACTGATTTTAGATACACTCAAATTAATTTAAAAAAAAATCTTTTTATTTTGAAGAAAACCTTTTTATCTTTTTCACTGGCAAAAAATCTTTCAAAAAAAGATAAATCTTACGATCTGGCAGCACTGGTTAATCATACACTTTTGTTAGCTATTCTGTTTGACATTGGTTTTAGCGTTTTGTCAAACAAGTGGTTTGCTTCCTACCTAGATAATAAAAAAGCGAGAGTCAGAATTAATAATATTTTTAATGATTTTAGAGTTGTCGATGTTGGAGTACCACAAGGATCAGTGTTAGGTCCTGTGCTATTTCTAGTGTATACTAATCCTATTTTTAAACTTAAATTAAGTGGTAACAGTACTGAGTTTGCTGATTATTTAGCCTTAGCTTATATTGATAAATGTCCCACGTATGTGATTTCTATGGTTAATTCTGACCTTAAGGTTTTACATGAATCGTTTGATAAGCATTACCTAATACTAAGTGAAATACCAAGTTTATGTGGTTTAGAATTTGTGGAAACACGGTTGCTTTAAATTACCCCTTAGTTATATATCATAGTGGGTTGGTGCAATCCAGGCCATATTTGAGGGTGTATAATTCATTAGAACTTTATGAAGCGGCCTAATTATACATTAAAATCGCCTAAATGTTTGCAATTCACCAATACATTCACATTTTTTTGTATTTTGAAAGTTTTAGTACAAACTTCACTTCTCTATATAGACGTGTGAAGTTTTTCCTAAAATAATACTAAACGCCATTTTTTTTTATTTAGGAAAAATTTAGGATAAACTTCACATGCATGTCACAACACTAGTTACCAAAGTAAGACGGCAATAATAACAGGTTATAATTACCGTTAATTGCGAAAAAATTAATAATATGGGTTGTTTTATTCACACCTCTTTATTATTCATTTCATTCTACATATTATGAGGTCACGTTGTTATGATTGATTGAATCGAGAAAAATGATTTTGCACAAGATTCATTTGTAGATAAAGCTGGTTTTGCTTAGTTTTCTACGGAATAAACCTGGTTTTGTGCTGTTTTTTTTGGCTTTTCTACTAGCTTTGAAGATAAGTATCGATAATCAAGTGATATTCCAAAGTTCATGCCATCCTTAGGAATAAGGAAGGGAAATTCGGAATACGAGGTAATTATGGTTGAGAATTTAAAATGGGCTAAATTATACCTGACAATTTCTATCACTTGATTCGCAACCCAAATGTATCAAAACGCGAACCGTGACGTCACAATCCCCAATGATCTGTCCTAAAAAACCTCAATTGCAAAATTCGCCAAATTTACTTAAAAGGTTTCATTTCAATAAGCAAACCTTGTTAAATCTTTACCGGATTACAAATATTCGTGAAAGAGTATTATCGAACAAAATATAATAACAAATATGTCGCCCTTATCGCAGTGAAAGCAAAATACTTGGTTTATTTTCATAACCCAATTTATAATTTCTTAATTTTTTTTTTTTTTATATTTGTTATTTTAATTTCTCAATAAAATAAGATAAGATAGGATAACAAACAAATAATAAAAATATTTTTTTTCCTTCTTTCCCTTATTTGTGGTAAGAAATACTACTTATCAACTATTATCCAAAATAAAAAATAAAAATATTTCAGATTATAAGATTGCGTGTATATTACCAACTTTATGTATTCTTATTCGTACATACAAAATCATCTCTTCTTTCCAGTTTTGGAATACTATATGTCGTACTTTAACTCCTGTTTTGTTTTGTATGTCTTCCTTACATGACAGAAAATAAACGTAAGCAAAACTAAAACAGTTAAATTTACGAAAAGAAATATTAAACAAAATTTGTGGAAATGGAATAAAATAATTCTTCTTACGTTATCAACAATGGGGTGGGCGAATGACGGGTAGCAAAATAAATATTATAACATTCAAAAAGGAACGTTTGGGGAACGTACAACCTCTGGTATACAATATAGACATTTATACAATATATCTAAAGTTAGATGTAGGAACAAAAAGGGCGAGAGACAGAGAGATGGAGGTAGAATATAAAGACATACCAAAATTGATCAAACAAACGATAAGATAACTTTAGGCAAAGTTTTTAGTGCAGATAAAGTAATGACTTAATTATGATATATTAACGTTTTTATTATTCTCTACCTGTACCGCAAGTTTCTTTTTGATAATATTTTTAAATTTAATTTTCTTAAAGTAAGATAAAAAAATCTTAATTTTTTTTTCTTTTTTTTGTTTGAGAAAACGTAACCCTTTTAATCTTAAATTTATTTATGGATACATACATTATATGCTAGACTTCATCTAATTGAATTAAAATTGTTTGGAAAATTAATAATAAAAAGTATTTTGGCACGAAACTAACAATATCTGATTATTTTTTGTATCGTGAAACGAAACTTTTATTGAATCAGTCAAACAGGATTGACAGATTCACAGGTGTTACTGTATTATTGTGTTGACTCAAAAATAACTTCCGATGCAGGTAGGTAGAATCTATTGTTTGTCTCTACCCACTAACAGTAACCGGTACAAATGATATGATTTCATTAAATATATAAGGGGTTCTGTTAGTCTTCTGAACTCCTAAAATGGAAATCCAAAAGTGCATATTAATCATTTGATTCTTTGGGAATTTAAACCAGGTAATAGTGGTATGGCGACAGCTGAAAAAATATGCGGTGTATAATGTGAAGTACTAATAACCGAACGGGCAATTAGAAATTTGCTTTGTCAAATTTTGATCTGGAAATACGCCGTTAAAAGCCGAATCGAGGGCGGCACTATTGGAGGTAATATTGGACCAAAATCCACATCAATCAACAAAAAGTATATCAGAAAGGCTTAATTATATCGCAATCAACTGTTTGCGCCACCTGGAGAAATTATCGATTGGTTTATTTATCGACTTTTGTATTAAATTTCAATATAAGCGAATTCTTTGCTTTAACCATCCCCGTCATTTATTTTTTATTTTATTTTTAATGTTAGGTTTTATTTACAATTTTATGGATGTGGTATGTGATATACACGCAAAGCTCATAGATAATACAACGTTGGATTAAAGCGCATAGGCGATTGTTTAGCTTATTTTACACAATAAAGCCCTATGATAACTAAAAGATGTCACATAATTGTTACGTTCCAAGTTATTTAAATTTCTTACAATAACCGTATGAAATCAATAAGATTGTTTCGGCTTTTTATAGACAAAATATATTAAAAATAATGGTATTCACAACAATTTCGACTTGTTAATCAGAAAAAATGAAGAGGCCAATCATTTATAAATATATCTACCAGAAAAAGTAGAAATATCAAAATCCCACCCGTACTTTAACCCGTGGTCAATACAAAGTGTATCGACTCCAAAAATGAAAGCTTTCCTTGAGCTTTCTCTGTGGTAGTTTGGTTTCGTACTGATAAGTTCGTACAAACAAAAAAGTTCGGTCTACTCATCAGGTAGCTACGACCAAACTACAAAAATAAAATTCTAACTTCATACCTTAAGTATGAGGCAAGAACGCATTGATTTAGCGAATTATAAAATTCACCAAATCAAAAAACTCAAGGAAATCTCATTTCTGTGTGTTTTATGCCCACACAAATAATAGAAAGAGAAAGTTTGTCTGTATTAATTAAATCAATAAGATTGTTTCGGCTTTTTATAGACAAGCTTTCATTTTTGGAGTCGATACACTTTGTATTGACCACGGGTTAAAGTACGGGTGGGATTTTGATATTTCTACTTTTTCTGGTAGATATATTTATAAATGATTGGCCTCTTCATTTTTTCTGATTAACAAGTCGAAATTGTTGTGAATGCCATTATTTTTAATATATTTTGTCCATAAAAAGCCGAAACAATCTTATTGATTTAATTAATACAGACAAACTTTCAATAGCTAGTTGCTGAAAGCCCGAGTGGCCAAATACCAAAAAGATGACGACAGCCGATACGTGACGGTGTTTAATTGATAGTGACGGATAGGCTCGTCCGGATTTGCGCGCCACAGAATCAATTGAAATTTCCGATCATCCTCGTGAATCCAGATCTGTCTGGTACATTTTTTCGACGTTTGCACAAAAAACGAATTGATGCACTCGGAACATAAGCAGGATGTTGTACAGACTATTTTGCACCGTAGGACCGACTAGCAATGTCTCGTTCAAAGCGTTTCCGGTAGTGGTTTTTGGCGGAATCGTCGAATACCACTCTTAATTTGGTGGTCGTACTGTCGGCCTTTAAGACTCCGTGGTGTGGCAAGTAGTAACTACAATTAGTTGATGACGGTCGTTGGATCTCTTTCATGTAGCCGAGGTGGAGATATTCATTCAGAAATTCCTGGTTAAGGCGATAAAAGTTTGGTTCCCGTTGAAAGCGTCGTTCCATTGCCAATAGTCGGTTTCTCGCCACACAAAATGATTCTCCAAGTGGTACTGGATTGGGATCGAACGGCAGTCTTACGATAAATTTGCCATCGGAATCTCGGTCAGTGGTTGAAATAAACAATTTTTCACAAATTTCATGCGATTGACACACTCGGAGCTCAGATGGTGGCTCTTCAATTTCCCATAATGTCCGAAGTGTCCGGTCGAGATCGAGTTCGCACGGAAGCGACACAATTGCAGTATTGATTTGGTTGATGTTTCGAAAACTTCCGGCAACGATCCAACCCAATTTGGTATTATGGGCAATTGTGTTACCATCCGAATCTTCTAACAAACCTTCGGAGAGAATAGAGAAAAACTTATCCGCTCCGATTAAAATGTCGATTTTGCTGGCCTCGTAAAACTGTGGATCTGCTAATTGTAATTTATTAATAGTGCTTTGATTTGGTGAAACAGATGCCAATTGGTTGGTTATAGAGGTAATCCGAGGTAAAATAAAAGCGTTTAACGTGAGCTTAATTTCTGATGTAAAATGCGGTATAATTTGTAAGGTAATAACGCCCTTTGTATGTCCAGCGCTAATTTGTCCGAGTCCCTGAACAGCAATTTTAGCATGACTACGTTTTAACGCCAAACGTTGTGCGCATGCCTCTGAGACAAAGGAGGTTTCTGATCCCGTGTCGAGAAGAACTTTACAATATTGATACTGCCCATATCCATCTTTAACTCGGATTAAAGCGGTAGGCAACACGGAACTCCTTCTCGGTGAATAATATTCTGTCGGCCGTAGGTTGGTGGAACAAGCACACGCAACGGTAAATGGTTGGGTTTGATCCGGGTTTGAGTTCGTAGGATCTGGCTGAATTTTTTCAGTGTCGAAATGGAGAAGTGAATTATGGCGCTTCGGACAGTGGTGACACTTCTTTTTGCTCTTACAACGGTTAATCATGTGGGAGTCACTCATGCAATTAAAGCAACGATTTTGCGATTTAACTAAATTGCGACGCCCTTCGACCGGCATTTCCTTGAACCTTTCGCATTGAAATAGTAGGTGGTCGTTTCATTTGCACACTGGGCATGACAAAGTGGTTGAAACGAATGATTTGACTGGTTTTGGATGCGACGACTGCACTGGTTGTGATAATGACGATTTGGTATGCCCATCTTGTAGTCTTTCTCGTAAAGCATCTGCTCTCGACCGGAGAAATTTTAAAAAATCATCAAAAGTAGGAAACTCGTTCGCTGTTGTTTGTCGAGCCCATTGGTCCTTCGTTTCGTCATCGAGCTTGTCTTTCATTAGATAAATTAGCCAGGGATCTTGGGCTTCTGCTAATGGACCCATGGCTTTCAGTCCTCGTACTACTTCATCTCCAACGAACATTAATTTCTGAATATTATCAGCTGTGGGTGTACGGATTCTCGCATGATTGGTAAACCTTCCGATGAAAGTATTCACTATAATTTTTTTTCGATCATAGGTTTCTTTAAGTCGGTTTAAGGCATCCAGGTAATTGGAGTCGGTGATCATGGAATGTTTCACCAAATTTGCTGTTTCGCCCTTTCCCTTTAGATATTGAAACTTTTTGGCCGGATTCAGCGTTGGGTTATCGTGTATACTGGACAGGAAAAGGTCATAGAATGATTGCCATTCCGTGAAATCACCACTAAAAATAGGAATATTAATTCGTGGTAATTTAACTTCGCCACTAGGGGCTCTGCTCGAATCTAAATTGTTGCTCTGCTGCTCGTTTCCAGCGATCGAATAATGGCCTTGATTTAAATTAAGTTGGCGGATCCATTTATTCAAATTGGCCATGAGGGAATAATATTTGTCCTCGAACTCTTCATAATTGGATTCTGCTCCGGGGTCTATTTGAAATATTTGGTCTTCAATGTGGGTGAATTCCTTGAGTAATTCATCAACGCGTTTCAAACGAATTTTTAGCTCATCGATGTCAGCATTATCCTCATTTAGTTTTGAGACGTAGGTCGTCATTTTGGTCAGTGAACCCTTCAAATTTGATCGTCGCATTTGATGACCTTCCGCCATTTTGTTTGGTGCTTGAATGCGTTAATTCACGATAACTTAAGCTGATTACAACACTCAAATTACAACACTCCCGAAATGTAGATAAACTCGTGGAAAACTAACGGATAGGTTTTATCTCAATATTTCAAAGTGGTAAATGGACATGAAGATATAAATGTTTGGTTTCTTTCACAACACTACAGCCAGGTTATTTATCTCAGAAATCGCTTTATTCAAATCACTCAAAAATCACAGTTCGAGAAATCACGATTCGATTACTACCACCTGATAACGTGGTATTTAATCAATGAATAAAGGTTTGGTTTAGCAGCACTCGATTAGTACCGTACGACAACGTGGTAACTTTAATTAAAACAAAAAACAATTCGGTAACTCGGTTTCTTTGCTCGTTGAATTGACGCCGCCATTGGTGGTTTCGCCCAAAATACTTATAGAGCTGAAAGTTTCGGCAAAATAATAAAAATAGTTGGTTTTATACTACGGCTCTTTGTTTTTAAAACATAAATCGACGAAATTTTATGTTCAGCAACACAACACTATCGTACGTTAAATTAATCGTCCTTGCTCGGGCACCATAAATTAATGTCACCGGTACTTGGTAACACAAAAAAAAAAATATATATAGTAATAGAAATATACTTATCTCTATGGATTTAAGCGCAACCAAATAAATAAAGCTTATTTGCCAAAATAATTTATTATCACGCTCTCCCGGGTTTCGGCACCAATGTTTGGATTGGTATGGTTGAAAAAATCAAATGTCCAAAAATAAACCACACCTGAATGGTTTTATTTAGATTATTATATTTTATAAACAAATTTTGTTTTTTTTTGATTGACAGTAATTCACGTCAAGAAACTTATAGCGACTGACTCTTTTTAAGTATACAATATTTTTTTTTATTTATTTACAAACTAATACATATAAATATTAATACATAATTTGATATTAACAACTGGTAATACAGTAGCACACAAGTAAGTACCAATAGTGAAGACACTATTAAAAAAAATTCATTTTAATTGGTATAATATAATATTATGGCTACCGTCCGGTAGGTGCCATGGATGACAGTCTGGTGATCCATAATCAATGCACCCGATGAACAAACAATCAAGCAGTATATGCGGTGCAATATATGTGGTTAAGGTGGGTTAGACCAAGTACTCGGGTCAACTCGAGGTTATTAGGGAAAATAGGATAGTTGCAAGATCACTTACTTGATTGTTATTAAAGTGCTATATGTGTTATGGTTTATTATGGGTGGTTTCCCGAACAAAAACCAAAAGCAAAACAAACAGAAATTTAACATTAATATTACGCTAAGTATAATTAGATTAAATAAAACAAAACGATCTTTAATACCGTTTTAATAAACTATTAAAGTTAAAATGTTGAAATACCATTGTAAAAAATACATTTTTATATTTCAGAAAGTCCGATAACCATAACGCGCTGCTGACGATGCAAAAGCGTGTATCTACATTTTAGATATTTTTCAGGAGGCGAGAAAAACGAGCGAATTTACCTTAGTAGAAACACTAAAATGGACTAACAAAATTGAATATTTGTTCGTGTTACTACTGTCTCAAATTTAATGTAAAAGGCAGCAAACACTAATTTTCTTACCAATTAATCAATAAAAAGATTTTGAGAAATTTTGTAGATAAACAATTTTGCATCGTAAATGACGATAAAGTAATAATAATAAGAAATTGAATTGTATTAAAATTTAATTGAAACTCATAATAATTAGGAATCATCTCCTGCGGCTGATCGAAATAAATTGTTCACGTAGTTTATGACGTTGAAAGATTGAATTCTATAATGATTAGTTCCCTTCGATTTCCTAAGCAGAATTCTGTTGTTTTTCACCTATAGATATTGCAACCGATGAGTTGTTTTAAGATGTTTTGGTTCTCCATATTCATGAAAATAATCTTGCTTTTATGTGTTACACCAGCTATTGTTAACGACATTTGATAATTTGTAGTTGATAGCCCGAGATCACTAACAAGTAAGGATTTACTAGTATAATACGCTTTTAATATGTCATTTTTATTTTGAAGCGAGGAAAGTTTCACAACCAGCACAGAATTAGAAAACTATTTCGTTTTATTTGCTACATCTAATTTGGTGAAAATACTTGTATTATATTTATATGTTTGTTAATTTACCAAATTATGTTTACGTAAAAGTTTTATTATTTGTTGTTTTGTCATCCAATTTTCACCCAAAACAATTGTGACAACTACCACAGTAATGCTACTCATACTCGCAACATAAAACAGATTTCACGCTTGAAAGATAAAATTTCTTGCATATACAATAAATATTTTGGTCATTCACAATAATCGTAAAATTACAATAATCGCGGTTTAATGAAACTGGTTATTTATCTTCAAAAATTTATTTGCGTAATTTTATTCTTGTCTGACATTCTTGTAATTTATTTTTGATATTCCCATTGCCATTTTTCGAAATACATGTAAATCGTATATGAATTCAACAGAGACAACATTTTGGTATAATGATTAAAAAAATATTTGCTGTCTAAGAGCGGCACAACAACAAAACACAAAGTTTTGTATTTCTGCTAAACTTTTACATTATAAACGAAAATATTTAAGAATTACCCATACCAATACTTTTTGTTTTATTTGGTTTAGCACTGCCTGATGAAACCTACAAAAAATGTTTGTTCACATCTCAAAGTTTAGGCAAAAACAATGTAATATAGAAAGATTAGAATTAAATTCTAGAAATTTAAAATCTGATATTCAAATATATCTTATTTTAGATCGAAAGGAAACAAGTTAGTTTAAATTTTAAATCAAACAAACCATTAAGAGTTCAAACAATAAAATGATTAAAATAATAAATGATTCATTACTTATAGGGAAAAATTTGCGAAAAACAAAAATTTCGACCAATAAATAAAATTAAATTAATTAAATTATTCATTATATTAAAATAACAAAACAATTTTTTTGTTTTTGTTTTATTCAATTCAATCAATTAAAACGATAATTATTTTTGTGTTGCGCCAATTTGAATGATACTGCAGAAAACAAAAACAAAATATAGAACAGAAATCGAATAATAATGGGAAAATGATGGTGATGAGCTGTTGGATATGAGTTGGGGCGGATCAAGGGATGCTAATAATTGAAAATAATCGTATTTTGTATTGGTTAAATGCGTGGAAATGTTCAATTTTTTTTTCCTGTTATTTTGATGAACTACACAATACAATAGAAATTTGATTATGATAAATAAAATTGGATTTTTTTTTTTGTTTAAGTATTTAGAGTTGTGAAAATTTATTTTTATTAGAAGTTAATTGAATTTTTCGAATGTTTGGGTTTTATTATGCTAATTGACGTTTATTAAGATTAATTCACGAGTTTAATTGTACTATACTATTACGAACGAAAACGAGGAAAATTTAATAACTTTAAGAAAATTTGCGCCAAAGCAAAGCAAATTTTTACTGAATTTTTTTTAACAAGCGGAAATCGACTATGAGAACTATGTTAGGCATTTTTTTGATTGATTGATTTGAATGTACGATCAAGCATTTAGCAAGTCTCCCGTACTATAAATGCCAATACCACACCACTATACCCATGTTACAACACGACACCATAACTCTCCCTCACCAAGGAAATATGTACCATCATACTCAGCTTTTCCTGAAGCCAAGCATAGCAATATTCACCCCGTAAAAAAAAGGCGCCGTATCGATAACCACATAAGTCTAATAGTGTGATATCCGCCCCTGGCCAGGCAGCTATCGTACACCTTTTTACATATAACAAAATCGAGGAATTGGAGAGGAATGTTAGTGAGGACAGACTCGTCCCGATTACAGACAACTAATAAAGCCGATAGTTAGTGTTTTATGACAGCACAATGGCAACACAATTAAAATATTAATAATAAAACGTTGGAACCTGATCGATCTGAAATAATACCTTAAACTAGAATTTATATTTATATAATACTCCAAACTTCCGAATAACAAAATTGATGATAAAATATATTTCGATGTTCTTCTGAAACCAAACCCCAATTAGTTATTTATTTCTACTCTCACTTAGTCCAACCGCTCTATAATTTCAAATATTTAAGTATTAGCTTTCAACAATTAAGAGAAATATTAAAACAACAATAAATATAATATAATCTAAATTAAAATGTAAAGATGTTCACCTCTAATTCTTTATTTAAAATCAGCCGTTAACACCCTTAAATAAAATAATTTCAATTCAGCATCTAAATAGGAAGAAACCAAATTAAACAATAACTAAATACATAACCTAATTCAAGATACATTAAAAGTTTTAATTTTAAATTATTAATTTTAAACCTAAATATCTTCTTTTTTTTTTAAACTATTTAAAATTATAAAATCAAAAACTAAAAATCTGGAACCCTAAAAAATTTAATTTCCAATTCTTTAGCTTAATTAGCTATTGACTCTAGAAATTCAAGAAATTAATTAACTACTTCCAGCAATACCACTAAAATCAAAATTAAATAAATTATTGTTTATTATTTTATTCTGCTTAAGTACCTCTGCAAAATAGTACCTCTACAAAATTAATCTGAACTTATTACATACTATTAGTTCAACGTTTCCATACTAAATTGAACTTAATAAATCGACAATAGAAATAATGATTTAAAATAAACAAATAAATAATGAATAATAATAAAATTAAAAAATGCGCTCGTTTTCTCCGCTCTAAAACTTCCATAATAAATAATTAAATCATGAATAATAATAGATAAACACTGAAGCCGCCGGTTTCTCATTTCAATGAAATATTTATAAATAACTATTTAACAATAATAAATATAATAAATAAATTATCACAGGACATCACAATTTCTAATTAAAAGTTCAATTTCTGCTTCCCAGTGTCTCTTGAGGCCACTTAAAATCCATAATTATTAATCCAACACCACCTTCCCTTCAATTAATCTGATAAATTTTTAAGTTATATTAATGTAATTAGTTTAAATATATGAAACCATATATTACCTCTAACCCTTAGAGTACAACTACAAGTATAGTTGATACAAGCAATTTTTAAATTAAAATTAAAAATATAAATTTAATAAATTTATCTCCGTCTAATTAAAAATTTAATTAGAATTATAATTAAATCCTTAAAATAATTACAAACTTTTAATTAACCAATACAATGCAATTTGAATTGTTAATCTAGCAAATACTGTGCTTAGGTTGTAAGGCTAAGCCTTTGCTTGATTAGCGAATTTATCTAAATAAATTACCTCTGGTGGGGTTTAATTAGACGGAGAATTAGAAACTACACGTTTGGTGATTAAGTTTATTCTGATTTATTTTTAATTAATTCCGAGTTTAAATACATTTTTAGAAACTGCCTAATAGCGAGTTTTCATAATCTTTCTTTTTTTAATAATGTTGTCTATATTCTTAGAATATTACAATAAAATATTATGTATAGCTGACAAATCATACGTGTGCATACTTCCGTTATTAATATTTCACTTTATGCAACCTGAACAATTTTATTACTTAAAATTAAAATGATGACTTGACAAATAAGCCCTGTTCACAGATGAAGTGAACAGAATTTATACATGCAACCACACAACACATGTAACCATTCCAACAAAACAACGCCAAAATTAAAATTAAAATTAAAATCAAAATTAAAATTAAAATTAAAATTAAAATTAAAATTAAAATTAAAATTAAAATTAAAATTAAAATTAAAATTAAAATTAAAATTAAAATTAAAATTAAAATTAAAATTAAAATTAAAATTAAAATTAAAATTAAAATTAAAATTAAAATTAAAATTAAAATTAAAATTAAAATTAAAATTAAAATTAAAATTAAAATTAAAATTAAAATTAAAATTAAAATTAAAATTAAAATTAAAATTAAAATTAAAATTAAAATTAAAATTAAAATTAAAATTAAAATTAAAATTAAAATTAAAATTAAAATTAAAATTAAAATTAAAATTAAAATTAAAATTAAAATTAAAATTAAAATTAAAATTAAAATTAAAATTAAAATTAAAATTAAAATTAAAATTAAAATTAAAATTAAAATTAAAATTAAAATTAAAATTAAAATTAAAATTAAAATTAAAATTAAAATTAAAATTAAAATTAAAATTAAAATTAAAATTAAAATTAAAATTAAAATTAAAATTAAAATTAAAATTAAAATTAAAATTAAAATTAAAATTAAAATTAAAATTAAAATTAAAATTAAAATTAAAATTAAAATTAAAATTAAAATTAAAATTAAAATTAAAATTAAAATTAAAATTAAAATTAAAATTAAAATTAAAATTAAAATTAAAATTAAAATTAAAATTAAAATTAAAATTAAAATTAAAATTAAAATTAAAATTAAAATTAAAATTAAAATTAAAATTAAAATTAAAATTAAAATTAAAATTAAAATTAAAATTAAAATTAAAATTAAAATTAAAATTAAAATTAAAATTAAAATTAAAATTAAAATTAAAATTAAAATTAAAATTAAAATTAAAATTAAAATTAAAATTAAAATTAAAATTAAAATTAAAATTAAAATTAAAATTAAAATTAAAATTAAAATTAAAATTAAAATTAAAATTAAAATTAAAATTAAAATTAAAATTAAAATTAAAATTAAAATTAAAATTAAAATTAAAATTAAAATTAAAATTAAAATTAAAATTAAAATTAAAATTAAAATTAAAATTAAAATTAAAATTAAAATTAAAATTAAAATTAAAATTAAAATTAAAATTAAAATTAAAATTAAAATTAAAATTAAAATTAAAATTAAAATTAAAATTAAAATTAAAATTAAAATTAAAATTAAAATTAAAATTAAAATTAAAATTAAAATTAAAATTAAAATTAAAATTAAAATTAAAATTAAAATTAAAATTAAAATTAAAATTAAAATTAAAATTAAAATTAAAATTAAAATTAAAATTAAAATTAAAATTAAAATTAAAATTAAAATTAAAATTAAAATTAAAATTAAAATTAAAATTAAAATTAAAATTAAAATTAAAATTAAAATTAAAATTAAAATTAAAATTAAAATTAAAATTAAAATTAAAATTAAAATTAAAATTAAAATTAAAATTAAAATTAAAATTAAAATTAAAATTAAAATTAAAATTAAAATTAAAATTAAAATTAAAATTAAAATTAAAATTAAAATTAAAATTAAAATTAAAATTAAAATTAAAATTAAAATTAAAATTAAAATTAAAATTAAAATTAAAATTAAAATTAAAATTAAAATTAAAATTAAAATTAAAATTAAAATTAAAATTAAAATTAAAATTAAAATTAAAATTAAAATTAAAATTAAAATTAAAATTAAAATTAAAATTAAAATTAAAATTAAAATTAAAATTAAAATTAAAATTAAAATTAAAATTAAAATTAAAATTAAAATTAAAACGAAAACGAAAACGAAAACGAAAACGGAAACGAAAACGAAAACGAATGGAAATGGAAATTAAAATCAAAATCAAAATTAAATTAAAATTTAAAGCTCAAAAATCAAAATTCAAAACTCAAAATTCAAAACTCAAAATTCAAAACTCAAAACCTTAAACTTAAAACTCAAAACTCAAAATTCAAAACTCAAAATTCAAAACTTAAAACTTACAATTCAAAATTCAACACTTACAAACTCAAAATTCAAAATTCAAAACTTAAGATTCAAAATCTAAAATCTAAAATCCAAAATTCAAAATCAAAAATTCAAAATTCAAAATTCAAAACTTAAGATTCAAAATCTAAAATCTAAAATTCAAAATTCAAAATCTAAAATCCAAATTCAAAATTCAATATTTAAAATTCAAAATTCAAAATTTATAATTCAAAATTCAAAATTCAAAATTCAAAATTCAAAACTCAAAATTTAAAATTTAAAATCCAAAATTCAAAATTTAAAATTCAAAATTCAAAATTCAATACTCGAAATTTAAAATTAAAAACTCAAAATTCAAAACTCAAAATTCAAAATTCAAAATTCAAAACTCAAAATTCAAAATTCAAAATTCAAATTTCAAAATTCAAAATTCAAAATTCAAAATTCAAAATTCAAAATTCAAAATTCAAAATTCAAAATTTAAAATTTAAAATCCAAAATTCAAAATTCAAAATTCAAAATTTAAAATTCAATACTCGAAATTTAAAATTAAAAACTCAAAATTCAAAACTCAAAATTCAAAATTGAAAATTGAAAATTTAAAACACAAAACCCAAAATTCAAAATTTAAAATTTAAAATTCAAAACTCAAAATCTAAAACTCAAGATTCAAAATTCAAAATCCAAAATTTAAAACTCAAGACACAAAATTCTAAATTCAAAACCTTAAACCTAAATTTCAAAATTCAAAATTAAAAACTTAAAATTTAAAATTTAATCATTATTCAATATTTGCATCTATACAATCATACACATACTACATGTACACTAGACATGTAGCTATATCTACATACAACATAAAAACATTCCTCCTCATGTTTTGTACTACAATTATACACCGCATCAACAAACAAAAATCAAGCAAAAACAAGAAAAAACAAGAAAGATGCCTACATTATGCCGTACAAATTGTACGGCACATTATTCACACAAACAGAAACAAAAACCTACTCAAAACAATAGGTCTACCGTGTATTCCGATCTGACAGTAAATCCGATCTGAAAGTTAAATCTGATCTGAATATGAATCGGTACTATGTAAACTTTTCAGATCGAATCAAAATATTGCCATATTTCAATCTGAATTGCTATTCAAAGAAAGAAATTAAGAGATAAATCTAATATTCTTGAAATTACATCAAACACGTATATATTTTTATAGGTATATACAGTATTGTTTATAATTATAATAAATAAATCAATTTACGTTTTTAGGTTCTTAAAACTATTACGTCTATCAAAATAATCCTTTTCTTATGTACTAGAAGAAATAAAAGATGAGTTAAGACCAATGCGTAGATCAACTGCCATTCCACCAATGATAAAGCTGGCCGCAGCGCTTCGCTTCTACGCTCAGGCTTCATATCAATTGAGTGCGGGGGAAGACCTTTTTATTGGTATTTCCCAACAAAGTATATCGGCGGAGGTATTGAACGAAATTTCAGTAGCCATTGAAAATAAAATTTGTCCTAAATGGATAAAATTAGAGATGGCTCCAAACGAGTAAAGGGAAGCGAAAAGATATTTCTATCAAAAGTATGGAATTGCCAATGTGGTTGGTTGTATAGATGGGAGCCATATACAAATAATTCGGCCACACGAAAATGAAAACCTATTTTTTAATCGAAAACTTAAACATAGTATCAACGCAATGGTGGTAATATTTTTCATCAAAAGTAAAAGTGGGTGCGCATTTTAACAATTTATACTTTGCTTTTAGATATGTGATCATAAAATGACCATTAAATCGGTAAATGGTCGTTTTGGAGGATCGTCTCACGATTCTTTTGTGTGATCGTTAAGTCAAGAAAGGAGTAATTTCCAAGATTGCCACTCAAAAGGAGAACAAAATTGGCTATTAGATAATAAAAAGAAATTATGTTTAGTCTACAAATCTTAATTTTATTTTAATTTATTAGGAGATTCGAGATACCCACTAGAGGCTGTTAACACTATAACGTGTAGCGAAATATAACGAAATCCACTCAAAAGCACGATCAATAATTGAAAAAGTTTCGGCAAAGGCAATTGAAATTCTCAATGTTTGTTGTGCATTGCACAATATTTGTGCAGCATACAACGTAATATTTAAAGACTTTGTCAATTGTGATGATACGATGCATGGAGAAATTGAACAAATTATTCTTGAGCATTCAAATAACTTTCTATCTGACGATGCAAAGCAAATTCGTAATCAAATAAGAGACATTTTGTAATTTTTAAATATTTTGTATTTCACTTTTGTATTTGTATTTTATATCACCATTTTATATTACTGTATACTTAACAATACTTAAAACTAAAAAATAATAAATTCAATAAAAAATTATTCTTATAAAATTTCAATAAGTGTTGCATTTAATATCATATGTTAACTCATTGTTTGGATTTTTGTGGCTGTTACGCTAAGTTCATTTTAATTTCTTCTATTTCGATGGCAGGTTTTTTAATTTTTAGTTTCTCATATTGTAGCCTATTACTTTCATCGTTTTGTCGTTTCATTATTTTAAGGTAATCTTTTTGAATCTTATTTGATTCTTTTTGAAGCTTAATTTTTTTTAATTCTGTTTTGTGAAGATCTTTTAAACAATTTTTCATTAATTGAAACGTGGAATTCTTTTTGATGCGCTATTTGCTTTTCTAATAAGTTACTCATATTTTGTTTCTCTGTAGATTTTTTTTTGCCTTACTTCTTGGCATAGCATTAGCAGGTGGCGGTACAGCAGGGGCACCATTAATTCAAATGTTATTTACCATAGATATTATGTTAAGTTAAATATTGAATATCGGTACATAAATCATCATCAATAGTCTGCGATGTCGAAATTGATGGTCTGTTCGAAACTCTTACATTTGAAAAAGGCCCGAATGATTTAGCATGATCTACGCCTGAAAAGCACAATTCCATTTTTAAAATTTGGACTAACTTCTACTCATTTGGAGTCAACGGGATAAATTTACTAGGCCCACCTCCCGTGCCAGAAATACTTTGCTTATTCCTGCGTATTTTATTTTTCAAATAATCTTTGTATGTGGCCCACACCTAAAAGTATAAAAAGTATGTCAAAGGCACGAATTAATATTGAAATTCAATTTTTGTAATTTATACATACTCTTTTCTCGCCCTCTACATCCTTTACTGGTGGGCCCAATAAATTTAGCTCCAATTCTATTTGTTTCCACAAGTTGTTGCTCTTTGTTATTGCTTGAGCAGTTTCAGCGTAGCCCTTGGCAAAGTCTCTATTATTTTCCATGATCTCAATAAGAGCATTATATTGCTCCAGTTTTGTATTAATTTTGCTCCTATAAAATGCAAATAATATTGAGTTTCAATAATTGCAATTGAAATTGTGGAGATTCATCAACAATAAATAATAAAAATAATTCAATCTAAATTGTTGCATGTGCCTTAATAATTTATAATAATATTGACTTACATCTTTTTTTATTATCGCAATCCAATTATCCCGAAAATAGGAATACATAGTGCGAACAAATCCGAAAGTTTCAAATGACGTTTATTATCAGAAATGTACTTTCGAAAGTCGGATTACGCGGTAAGATATCCAACTTTTAGATCGGTTTTACTTTCATATCGGAATACACAGTAGACCTACAGATTTGGGTATATAATACGAGTATGTATGTATACCAAAAAACCGCTTTCGGATTCTGGCTATGCACACCCTTACTATTTAAAATCATATAATAAATAAAATAAAAAGAAAGAAAATTTTACACTAATTCATCTTACATATACATATGTACATAGACCAGTATATGTATTATGAATATACCTCACTATAACTGTATAGTCCCGTTACGATTTTCCGAGTACATCTTCCTTTGCTATCCTAAAAATACATACCTTTTTTCCACTAAAAATACTAAAACTAACACAATTTTTATTAATTGATTACTAACAATTGGTTTAATTGAATTAAATCAATTGTTAATAATACACACTTCGCCACACATAAACACTTTAAACTAAACGAAATTAAATTCAGATTTTTTATTTTTATTCACTATGAACACTTATTATTAATTAAATTAAATTAAACACTATTTATTTATTATTTATTTCAACACACATAACACTAAATAAACTACATAAATAAAACAAAAATAAAAATTAAATTAAATTAAATTAAATTTTTGAGAGGATAGAAAAAAACACGTCTATTCTCTTTGAAGAGCATTTGCTCACCTCAATAGCTATTTTTTGTTCTTTCGGTTGCTCCAAAATTACTTGGCTACTTATTTTATTTTCCAATACTTCAGTTGGGCTCCGAAAACATTTCCGTCAAAGAACGAAAGGAGCTTCAGTCTTAATATTTCCCATACAAATTTCATGAATAACCCGCCGATTTCTAACGTTAGTACTTCTAAAGCCCTAGACAGACTATCGGTGTGAAATTTTGGGACACTTTTTTGCACCAAAATTTATGCGAGTATACATTGTGAATTTTTTGGACAAAATTGAGATTATAGAAAAAATTAGTTTTTGGACATACGAGGGTGAATCAAAATGTCTGGCAATATCATACGAAAAAAAAGAGTGAATGAGACAACTATATAGAAACTTATAGAAACAAAATTCGATGTAAATTTTACAGTTCGTTTGTTTTCTTCAATTTAGTAGCCCGTGTTTTGAAAAAAAATTCTTAAATGAATGAAATTGAATATCGTGCCGTTATTAAATTTTTCTGTAAAAATGGACGCAATGCAATTTATATATTCAATTACATATCAAAAATTTACGGCGAATTTGCACCATCATATTCCACAGTAACAAGGTGGGTAAAATTGTTCAAAAGTGGTCGGGAGTCATTAGAAGCCGACAACCGCCCGGGTCGTCCCGCAGATGCTATTAGCCATGAAAACATACTTTTGGCAGAATCAATTGTATTAGAGGACCGCCGTATTTCTGTTTCGCGGTTAGCGTGGAGACTTTCCCTTTCATATGGTACCACTTATACCATATTACATGACCACCTTCACATGTCAAAAGTAAGTGCGCGATGTGTTGCTCGTTTCTTGACTGCACAACAAAAGAAAATTCGTGTTCAAACTTCAAAGGCGATTTTAGAAATGTATGAAGAAGATTCAGAAAACTTCTTGGATAACATAATAACAGGTGATGAAACATGGATTCATCATTGGTATCCGGAATCCAAACAAGAATCGATGCAATGGATTAAACGTGGTGAACCACCACCAAAGAAATTCAAAACTCAACCGTCTGCTGGTAAGGTTTTGGCAACAATTTTTGGGATGCTGAAGGGATATTGATGATTGATTAAATGCCACCGAAAACCACAACGCGGCTTCGTAAAAATTCCGCATCCACCATACAGTCCAGACTTGGCACCCAGTGACTACTTTCGAAAAAAAAATTAAGGGGCCGGAAATTTTCCAGTGATTTTGAAGTACAGTCTGTTGTAAATGAATATTTTATGGAGCAAACGAAAACTTTTTTTTTAGAGGGCTTAGACAAGTTAATTGATCGATGTAACAAATGTATAAACCTTAAAGGAGATTACGTCGAAAAATCAAAATATTGCTGTCTCACTCACTCTTTTTTTTTCATATGATATTGCAAGACATTTTGATTCGCCCTGGTATGTTTATGAAAGTGTAGAGATTTCAAATTAATCGATTTTAAAATAATCGGTTAGTCGATTACATTTTTACTAACAAATCGGTTAATCGGTTATAATCGGTTATTTGAAATATTCAATAATTTACAAATGTTCTATTCAAAAAAGTGAAGTTTCAAAATTAAAAAGGAAGGAAAGGAGGATATCCACTACTTCATCCGGGCACTTTGATGACGTGTAAATCGCCGTGTCATCCTCATATAATGCGTATTCGGTATATTCCCTAAAAATACATTGTATATCTGATGTGAAAATATTGTACAAAATAGGAGATAGTACAGCCCATAAGGGTACACCGCTGATTACTGGTTTTAGAGCAGATACGTGCTTGTCAATAGAGACATAAAAGGATCGATTAGAAATAAAACTTTGGATTAATTTAATCAAATATGAGGGAAAATTTAGTTTCATCATTTTGTATAATAACCATCATGCCGTACTCTGTCAAATGCCTTTTCAATATCAAATAGCACAAGGCCAGTTGACAGCTTATTAGAGATATTGTTGGTAATAGTACTAGACAGTCTTTTTAGTTGATGAACTGTGGAGTGTTCATTTCGGAAACCGAATTGTTGTCCCGGTAGTATATCTTTGGATATTACGAATTCATTAATTCTTTTATGTATGCATCGTTCAAAAAGTTTACCGATTTGGCTAAGAAGACTGATAGGTCTATAATTATTAGTGTTTCATCTGTCTTTGCCTGGTTTAAATATAGGAATTATTCGAGCCGCGTTTTCCATTTATTTGGAAAGCACGATAGTCTTATGCATGAGTTGAAGATTTGAGTTAAAAATACTACAGCCTTGCGTGGAAGATTATCGTCCCCCGAAAATTTTTTATTCTTGAGCCTATTAATATACCTTTTAAGCTCATTCGGATTTATAATTATTGAGCCGTTCAATTTATTATGTCCAGAAAAACGAGTGTTAAATTCAGTTAAAGCTGTTGTTACATCAGAATTATTCGAGTCGTTGAATGTTTAATAATTTTCTCGAAATTTTCAGCAAAAATATTGCATTTATCACTATTTGTTAGTATAGGGGTGTTATTATAATATAAGGTGGGTATACGTCGTTGACGCCTCCGTAATATCTTAGACAATTTCCACATTTTATTGGTATTGTTATTATTTTCGATATCTTCCAATAAACTTTGAAACCGTATGTTTCTTAGATACTGAATTTCACCTTGAATTCTTTCGTTTAAATCTTTAACTACATTTTTAAGTAGATTATTGCGATTTCTAAGATATTGGGATGACCAATGATTCAGATTGTCTCTGTATTCTTATTGGTGATTTAGGTATTGCTATTTCTCTAGCCTCATACAATGTAATGTATAGACTATCAATAAATCTGTCAATATCTTCTATTGATAGAATATTTTTTATACCGGACAGATCTATTTTATTATTAATGTGACTTCTAAATTTGGACCAATCAGCAAGAGCATAATTATAATTACTGGATGTTTTATTAAGCTCTATATTGTCTGAATATCACTGAAATAGCACTGGGAAATGTTCTGAACTGAGCTCATATTTAGTTCGGAGGTCAGAGATTGTATTATTATTATTGGTTATCACAAAATCTAATACCGAACCATATTTAGAATTGGTTCTATATTGGTTGGAATATTGGTTCTTTCAGCCCTATTACTCTTAATATTATCCCATAGCCTATGTTTTGCATTAAAGTCACCACAGATGTAATATGTGGATTGATGGCTGGTTATTATATTATATTTGTATGTCACTAATAAAGTCCTTTAGTATTGCGTTAGTAGTTCCACCCGGAAAATAAGCGGTGATGATTTTAACATTGCCATTGCAAGTACTAATGTTGATGCCTATGGCCTCAATTCGTTTCAAATTAAAAGCTGGTAGAAGGGAATTTTACTTACGAGTATGTATAATAATAGCTACACCCCCATGAATAGCATTCAATCGATCTAATCTATAAACTAAAAATTTAGGATGAAATAATGTTTTGTCGGGTTTTAGCCATGTTTCCGTAATGGTAGCTATTTAGATATTATTATTTAGAAGAAAATCAAAAGTTTCATCAATTTGGTTTGTCAAACTAGTAGCAATCGAAGTACACAAATTAAACTGCTTCATTATTTGGGGTTATGTAAATATTTAATTGAAAGGCAAAAGCATACCTCACACTGCTCCGTTTTATTAGTGCACTTTGACAGATTGCATAGTATGTCACTCCCCATCAATAGTAGTTCAGATTCTGAAAATAAAATATTGTTATAAATTATTCTGTCATTAGTATTGTTATTTTTATGTTTATTATTGCTACTTAAATTATCATCACATTGAAAAATGTTTTGTTGATTTGAATATGCTATGCCGCTGTTGCTACTTTTATTGAACACACTATTCCATGCCGAATATATTGGGGTCGGCCTCAGCTTTTCCATGCCAGAGTTTTCCATGCCTGCATTTACCACACTTAAAAACGTTATTACAGTGTGACGATCCATGCCCAAACATTTGACAGGGCGGTATTGGGTTAAACTTCTGTTAGTAGTATAATGTAAAAAACGAACTGCTGTATGATGAATATGTTTAATTTGGTGAAGCGTTTGCATTTTTATGTATGTATTGTTAAATTTAACCAGAAAATTTTGGAACACAGTTTTATTATCAGATATTTTATGATGGATTGGGTTTATACCAGTAATATACTCCATATTTATGCCTTGCAGTTGCAAACCAGATTTAATTTCATCAGCAGTAAACTCGTTTGGTAAACCGTGAATACAAACTTTTAGAGGTCGATCGATTGATGATCTAAAAGTGAAATGCTCAATTTTTAGTTGATCAATTATTTTTCCATATGATTATACATCAGTAACCATTATTTTTAATCCTATACTGATGATTTTTATTATATAGTATTTTATGTTAAAGGAAATTAGTATTTGTTTAATTTTTGAGTCTGATTGTATTATTTTGTAATATTTCGTCATCATTCAGATTCACAGTATATTTATGTATAAAGTATATGTATACAGTGTCTGTATTTAACAAAAATAAAGTTATTCAAATAAAACAAGCCTCAAATAATTTCTAACATTCATTTCCAATATTATTTTCAACAAATGATAGAACTTAGCGCAACTTTGATATTTTGATATGAGCCGTAGGGCTCTTGCAAACATTTTTTGAAAATTAATAAATCGACGAATTTCGTTTGGAACAAGGACGTTGTTCTCTATTATACCAAATAGCACGAATCTCAGAGATTGGCTCATATAGTGACTATATAGGTTGTAAAGGGTATAGATTGTGGAATTGAAATCACTTAGAGCCATTTTAATATGAGCCGTAGGGCTCTTGCAAAAAAATTTTGAATATTAACAAATCGAAGAATTTCGTTTGGAACAAGGACGTTCTTCTCTATTATGGCAAATAGCAAGAATCTCAGAGATTAGCTCATATAGTGACTATATAGGTTATAAAGGGCATACAATTCTGAATTGAAATCACTTAGTGCCATTTTGATATGAACCGTAGGGCTCCTGCAAAAAAAATTTGGAAATTGACGAATGTGCGAACTTAAGGCGAAAAAAATCGTCGAAAAAAGTATAAAAAGAATTTTATTTTTAAATTTTGTTTTACTAGCTATTTAGGCTTTGTACTGTAGATCGCCACGTGCGAATTTGTGTTTTGTGACATGTTTTAGACAGTCTACATTAAATCTTTTAGGCCGATATGTTGTGAAAGGAATATTTTTCGATGCTACGGGAAAGGTCGTAAAACACCCAATATGTCATAATTATATAGCTATAAAAGAATACTCAATTATGCGTGTGTCATAAATTTAAATTCAACTATTCTACCAATTGGTCAATTAATTTCGTCGAGGAACAACGCTGATGCGATTAAATCGCTTTTGGAAGCTTTAAGAAATAACTTGCCAAAATCATATTTTCAAAAATTCATCGTGACTGATTAGTCTTGGGCTCTAATAAAGTCTGCTCTGCAGAGCTTTAACTCGATGGATGTTTCTCAATATTTAAATTATACATACGATGTCCTAGTATTAAATCAAAAACATTCATCAAATAAAATAGAAGCATTCATATGTTGTAGCCACTTTGTGAACATCATATCCACACAAATTAAAGAAAAATTTCCAAAGACATCGTTGAAAGAAAGGAATTTTATTTTAGACTTGTTTTGTATAATTCTTAATACGAGAAGTTTAGAAAAAATTGACATTGAAATTGAAATTCTTGCACTGAATTCTATGGTACGTCAGAAGGTCCAAACCTATCTGCGTCAATTTTGGCAGATTGGAGACATATTCAAAGAAACACATTTTTTAACAAGCTTTTATTCCGTGCCAGCAGCCCCAGGTATAATGAAATATTTGTAAACATAAAACTAAAAATAGCAAACGAGGCACAAACCAATGGTGAACAAAATAAATTGTATAATGAAGATTTCTTAAATTTTACTGTTTAACGGTATATGGCATATCTACCACTCTGGGGAATATGGTTTTCAAAAAAAAAATTTGGAACATCTGGACGTTTGTCTAACGCAAATGCCGAAAGTTGGTTTTCTATAGTGAAGAACCACTATACAAAACATGAAAATCTACGGCTTGGTAGATTTATTAATACAGCAAGCGAAAAAACGGCAAAGTTAGAGAAAATTGTTCAAATGTCCGAACATAGTGAAACAATTTACCCAAAGCGAAAGTATCTAGTCAACTCGGTTTCTGATGATCTAGACAGCGACATGCATGAGGAAACGTGAAAGAAAAAAAAGAAAAATTAAAAATTCTCCAAAACACTTCGGGAAACGTGTTTTAACTAGGTGTACACAAATGACTCCTCAGTCGATGGTAAATGGAATAACCAATGTAAGTCATCGTGAGGAAGGTAATTTGCACATATTAAAAAATGATCATACTTTTGCACAAGATAAATCTACCATAAAAATTAAAAATACATGTGCATTCGATGTGATTGCTCAGATTTTTCTATGTTTGTTTACAGATACAGAGTTTTTTAAAAGATTTTTAGGGGGCTAGCAAATAGTGATGATATTGAAACAATCTACAGTCAAAGATCTCACCTGCTTTTAGAGATCTACAAAGATCGTCCGGAGCTAGTTTCGAAAGAAACTACCATTAATTTAGATGGTACATGTTCCATATCATTTATTTTAGAAAAAGTGCTTTCCTCGACACTAAGCCACTAACTGAAACGAAAAAAGTTATAAAATGGAATGACATATCAAATTTAAGACCCACATTTTATATGCCTATTAAGGATGTTTTTAGTTTTAACCAACTATCAATGATGAATCTTCAAGACTGTGTAGATGTTGAAACATCAATTTGTGCAAAATGTCACGGAAATAAAATAAAACAATTCTTTAGTAATTAGGGTATTATAATATTTGATGTAAATCCGACTAATATAAGACCTATCATAAACAAATAAAGGAAATTTCTCAAACAATTTATTTAACTCAAGAGGAGGAATTCCACATTAAAGGAATTGTGCATTACGAACAATTGGGTAAAAAAATGTGCCTGGTCATTTTCTATCTTACATAAAACGTAATGAAAATACATGGGAGATACACGACCATAAATACGGCGGAAATATGTTATTAATTATTAATTATTAATTATTAATTATTAATTATTAATTATTAATTATTAATTATTAATTATTAATTATTAATTATTAATTATTAATTATTAATTATTAATTATTAATTATTAATTATTAATTATTAATTATTAATTATTAATTATTAATTATTAATTATTAATTATTAATTATTAATTTTTTTTTTTTTTTTTTTTTTTTTTTCTTCTGTAGGTGCAAAAAATCTTCAAAAGACTTTCGTCGAACGGCGATGGACGCCGCCCGACAGTGTGAGATTTGACAGCTGCTCCTGTCACCTACTCACTAAAAATCACCTACAGCCCACGGGAAAACCGGACCGGAACCACTTTCGTATTACTTCAGTCTGTCCCGTGCTGCCAGCCCTGTCAGAGCCCCTCGATTACTTCTCGACTAGGAATCCACTAAGCACCCCTCTTCCCTCTTTCTCCGTAGCGTAGATTCGACGTATAGTGGTATTGCATCCCACGCCTCCTCCGACCGTAGCATCACCTCCACGATGGTGTCAGGTGTAACCACCCCCACCACTGAGGTGAGCCGGTTTCTTTCTTCATTGAATTGAGCGCACCCAAAGAAAGTATGACAAGCGTCATCACTTTCTTCAGGGCAGTACCGGCAATAAGGTGTCCTCAGCTTTCCCATTCGGTACAAATAGGCTCCAAAGTAACCATGCCCCGTCAGGAACTGGCAAACAAAGAAGTTAACTTCCCCGTGCCTCCGATTGATCCAGGTACTAAGTACCTTTACCAACCTGGCCGTCCATCGACCGCTACTCTCCTCGTCCCACCGTTGCTGCCATGCTACGAGCGTGCCACTGCGGGTTCTCATCGCAGAATCACTCCTTCCAAATTCTGCACTCAACCGGTATATCTCCCGACGCTCGAGCGCCATCAGGTCTATCGGGATGACTCCAGCGACAACCAAGGCCGCAGCTCCGGACACCGTGCGATAAGCGCATGTAATTCTTAGTGCCCCGCGTCTCTGTATTGACAACATTCTCGTGCGGTACTTCCTTACTTCCATTGCACCAGCCCAGATCTCAGCTCCATACAGCTCGACCGACTGCACCGTTGACATCAGGAGTCTTCGCTTGCTAGAGCGAGGGCCGCCCACATTCGCCATCAGTCTTCCGAGTGACACTGTTACAACTGATGCCCGGTCACAAACCCTGCGAATATGCTCCCAGTAGGTTAGTCGACTGTCTAAAACAACCCCCAGATATTTCGTCGCACCTTTTGTCATCACCTCTTCTCCTCCAATCTGCATAGGGATGACTGTTGGAATCCTCCGTTTTGTAAGCATTACGATTTCAGTTTTTGAGATTGCCAGCTGTAGACCTGATTCAGCCTGTATTGAGCTAAAGCTGTGCTTCTGGATGTTATTACAACGGCAACATCATCTGCATATCCAACCAGGAATACTTCCTCCGGCATCTCATGTCGCAACAGGCCATCATACATTGCATTCCACAGATCGGGACCAAGAATTGACCCCTGGGCTACTCCAGCAGTGATTTCCTTCATCTTTTTGCCGTCTTTCGTCTCGTATACCAGTCTACGATTCCTCAAGTAGTCTCGAACTATTTGTAGAAGATAGTTCGGGACAGCGAAAGATCGTTGCAAAGCCTCAATTATGTCTTCCCATCTGGCCGAGTTGAAGGCGTTTCGCACATCCAGAGTCACTAGAAATACTAAAGGCCTCGCCGCGTGGCAGGCAGTTTCAGCTCTTTCAACCGCGCTAATTACCTTCTTTATTGCATCTACTGTTGACCGCCCCTTCCGAAAGCCATATTGTCTTGGAGACAAATCACCAGCAATAGATATGGCAACTTCCAGCCATACTAAAGCCGCGGAATTGAAGGCATTCCTCACGTCCAGGGTCACCAAGAGCACTACCCGCTTAGAGAAGTGATTATGGCTTTCAGCCCTCTTAACTGCCATAACAACTTCTTGGATCGCATCAATTGTGGACCGCCCTACCCTGAAGCCATACTGCCTAGGCGAGAGATCAACCGCAGCCACTATCGCAGCATTTAGTCTCTCTTTAATCAACCTTTCCAGAATCTTACCCGCATTATTAAGCATGCATAATGGCCTGTGAGATGATGGCAAGGTGGGGTCGCCCTTACCCTTACTAATAAGCACCAAACGTGCACTCTTCCAACAGGAGCTAAAGACCCCCGACACCAAGCATGTGTTATACATATCCAGCAACAGCTGCGGCTTTTGGCGAAAAACCATCTTTAGCACCTCGCCGGGTATCCCGTCCGGTCCAGGAGCTTTCTTGTCCTTCCCCGCCAATATAGCTTTTTCTAACTCCCCTTCAGTGAAAAGGGGGATATCTATTGCCCGTTCGCAGCCAGTCCTGGGTCTCTCTGGATGGCTAGGAAAGAGGCCCCTAATGATTCCCTCCATCATGGTCGCGTCCATTACCCCAGTCGGCTTCTGGGCTCCAAGCTTCTGCGTAACTATTTTGTAACCTAACCCCCATGGATCTTTGTCGATATCCTCGACAAGTCTCCTCCAGCAGTCAGCCTTACTGCGGTTTATGGCCCATCGTAGGTGTTTCCTAGCGCTTTTATGCTCTGCCGATGTCAGGTTTGCCTCAGAGCGGTTTTTTGCCCGTTGTGCCTTGCGCCGAAGCATAAGGCATTTCTTACGTAGTTCCGAGATTTCGGGTGTCCACCAGTATGCTGTAGGCTTGTCATGGCGTGGCTTTTTCCGTGGCATTGATTTTTCGCAAGCGGAAGTGATAAGGCGCATTGTAGAAGCCACCAAGGTCTCCGATGCCGATCTTTCATCCGTATTTCCCGTACTTCTTGTTATCTGCACACCTCTCGCCAGCTCTTCTTCGAACCGCCCGGTGTTCATCTTTTGAAGATTCCACCGCACCGGTGTATCCCGCACTGGATTCTGTTTTTTACCGAC
>OY282559.1:280140292-280557792 GCA_958295665.1 Tipula vernalis
TTTATAAATATTCATAGGAGACTGCCAAATATCGTAACAAGATCGAATACCCGGGCGGAGCCCCATTCAGTCTCACCAAACCATTTGGATTTCGACGAAGGTATAATCCGTAATGTAACAGCAAATCCTTCTATTAGCATAAGGAGGCTCGCTTTACAATTAAACGTCTCTCGCTATCGAATTCATCAAGTATTGCACAAGGAGAATCTTCATCTATACCATACGACACCCGTTCAACAACTATTACCGATAGACCGCACTGCAAGATTGGAGTTTTGTAATTTGTTGATGGAAAGGAATTTGGACAATGCAAGTTTTGTGAAACGTATCCTATGGACGGATGAATCTCAATTCACAAGAGATGGCATAACAAACTTTCACAATCTACACACGTGGGCTGCTGAAAATCCTCATTCGAAAAAACAAATATCATTTCAGCACCGATTCAGTGTAAACGTATGGGCTGGTGTAATTGGTGATAAATTAATTGGACCATTCATATTACCACCTAGATTAAATGGTGAACGTTATTTACAATTTTTACAAAACGATTTGCCACTCCTTTTTGATGATGTTCCCATTTTAAGTAGATTCTCGCATACATACCAACATGATGGTGCACCTTGTCACTACCATAATAATGTTAGGAATTTTTTTAACGAAAATTATCCAAATAATTGGATTGGAAGAAATGGTCCAATTCATTGGCCTGCAAGATCCCGTGATCTTACGGTATTGGATTTTTATGTATGGGGAAGGATGAAGGCGCTTGTATACTCCAAAGAAATTGAAACAAAAGAAGAACTTATACAACGAATACACACAGCAGCACAACAGATAAGGGAGGAATTACCAAGAATTGAAATAACCAAAGGCATACTTAAACGAATATTAGCATGTATTCAATCACAAGGAGGATATTTTGAGCACCTTTTATAACTCCTCGACCCAAACTTTGTATTGAGGGATTGTAGAGGAGATCATGACAAATTAAAATTAAATAAACAATACCACCCCAAACCCGGACACCCTGTAAATTGAATAACTTGAATTATCAACAAAACTGTTAATTCGATTGTTGGATAATAAGGTTTTATCAGTTTTTTGGAACTGGTTCAAAAAATTCTGATAACATTCTGGTTTCCGATCTTATCACTTGCTGCTAAAACATTTTTATATTCCGATTTGATTGGAAAAGCTTAAAAACTTCTCGAAATTTTTTTAAATGACGTAAATTTTAAAAGAATTTCAAGTTGATGAAACTAAGGTAAGATAAGCATTAAGCTGAAAAGCCACCATCGATAAAGTTTATTCCCTAAAGTGTATTACTTGTCAAAATTATAGTTTCTAAAATAGCAAATTACCCAAAGAATGGTAATGTAAAACAAAAAAAAAAATTTGGAATAATGTAAATTATATTCATTGTTAATATACAGATGGGTATCATCATTCGAAAGAATCGAATGCATTAAATTCTATCATCTCAGCTTAATGCTTTTTCATTAGATAGAAATTCTTATTTAATGGTCAATCATAAATTTCTCCATTCAATGAATTTCGAATATTTCGTTTTTTCGTTTTTTCCTCTACACATAATATATTTTTAGATTGCTTCCTGATGAGTCGACAGAAACACACGAAAAACTTTGGATAGTATGAAAAAATGAACACTCACATAGCAAAAAAATTTGTAACCAGCATCAACTAATATTTTTTGTTCCCGTTTCACAAATCAACAAAACGAAGAATTTTTTTTTTTTTTTTTTGCAGTAAATTTTGCTTTTCTTTATTTTATTCATATTTGGAGAATAAGTAAAACTTTTGTTTTTCTAGTTTTTTTTTCACTTCGAATAATGATAACTGAAAATTTTATTTTTTAGGAAAACAGAAAAAAAAAATGTTTTTGATGAGAAAACATAAAATATATTTGGAAAATGAAAATCGATTCAAAACTAATCACAAGCCAAACCAGAAAATATCCCAAGAAGATTTGTACATTTTCCTTCTAAGGATTTACTGTACATAACCAGCATACGAATTTAGTATACACATAGAAGATAATGCTGATGATGATGATGATAAATATAATAATAATAATAATAGCAATAACGATAATAATGATGAGGTTATAGAGTTATCCCGAAGAGAGAAAACACAGTCGAAAATAAATTAAATGAAATGAAAATTTGATAATAGATTGACCGTGACCACTGAGTTTCTTTGTTTTGTCATTTTCCACTTTTTTTTTTTTGTTTTTATTTATTTTGTATTCTTGCGGTTATTTCTTAGCTTTATTTACTTACGAAACAATACTAGAGGGTGATATTTTTTTTATTTTTGTGTATTTAATGATCCTAACCAATCTCATCAATAACCGTTCGAATGAATAAATGATATAAATAAGTATGGCTAGTGAATTGGAAAATTTTTTGTTTTCTGTATTTACTAATTAGATTCATCAGAAATCACATAATTTTTCTTCTGTATTTTTATGGCTTTTTGGGGGTATATTCGGAAACTATATATTAAACCATCAGTCAAGGATATTTTTATTTATTTTCCTAATCTGGATAATGTTTTGCCTATCTGAAGCCAAAAAAAAAAATGTTGTTTATGTTAAATCTGTTATATTTTGATAGTTGTCTATTATTATTGAACATGGTACAACAAATATTATTCATCCAGTTAGTTTTTCAATCAATAATGACCTCATTCAGCAACTGAAGTTAATATTAGTATTGCTAAACTAAATATCAATCTTAATCAATGTTAATTTTAACCAGGCAAATAAACAGTAGGTCTAATTTTTTATTCAATTGTTGATTGTTCAACACGATTGAAATCCATAGAAGTATGGGTATGATTTATAAAATGTGTTTTTCGAAAGTCGCCTGTCTATTGGAATGTTCGTTGTTCTATCAGTCTTTCTAATAATTGTAAAAGCTAACCAGCCCTTTTCAAAAACAATTGTTTTTACCTGCCGTCTGTACATTTGAAAAGTTACCTCAAGAATAATGCCCGATTTAGATGAAGAAAAATGTTTGCCTTGCAAAAAATGTTTGCCCTGCATAGAGCTGCACGCAATAAAAAAATATCCATTAGTTAAAATGAGAAAGGACTATATAAACCAAAATGGCGATGCTATAATTTTTTGGAGGCTTATATATAATTGGATGTTAAATTTTCTGACATTTGTCAGTAGTGTGACAAAAATAAAATTTATAACAATAAATAAAATTGTTATTGATAAAAATAAAACTTAATAAATAAAATTGGGAAAACTCCTTTTGATTTGATTTTTTCTGCTATAACATTTGACTTCTGGTCATCGTATAGGTTTTCATAATATACTTTTATTGTGTTTGTGTTTGTTTGTTACTATAAAATATAGTCGGGTCGAGTATATTTTATAGTATCATATTTATTTTTAATGTTTTTATAGTAACAATTGGTAAAAAAAAACAAAAAAAATCGCTAACATAATTTTGCATGTTTATGTTTTGTTCTTGTCATTCAAACGAAAATTGTAATGGGGGGGGGCTAATAAATTCAAACGCATTTTTCACGTCGTTCCCGTACAATTATGCCTCCAAAGCAACAAGCAATTGGCCGATCTTCACCTCAAGCACGGAAGAAAAGAGCATTAAGAGCCTCAGAATCAGACGAGCAACGAGCATTAAGGCTGGAAAATCTTCGAGTACATGCCGCTGAGACCTGTTCGTCTGAATCATCTGAACAACGAGAAGTGAGGTTAGAAACTGATCGAATATGTACTACTCAGGCCCGTTCGTCTGAGACAACTGAACAACGGGAAAGAACGCTGCAAAATGTTCGAATAAGCACCGCTCGATCAAGACGAACACTGTACGCTGATTTAAATCTTGGTGCATTCCATTATGACAGTAATAATGATTACAGTCTTCATCCAAGTGTCGTCATTGGAAAAATGGATAAAATTTGCATGTATTGTGGCGCCCTCAAATTTAAGAACGAAACGCCAGGAATATGCTGCGCCAATGGAAAAGTTAAACTGCCAGAATAACATCCACCAACCGAACCACTATCAACGTTGCTATCAGGTGTTACACGTGAGTCGAAGCATTTCATGGAAAACATCCGCAAATACAATTCATGTTTTCAAATGACATCGTTCGGTGCAACGAACATCGTGCGCCAACATTCAGAGTCCAAGGGCAAATTTATCATCGTACCGGATCGCTTCTACCATTGCCGGACGCAGATCACAAGTTTCTTCAAATTTATTTCATGGCAAACAGTGATGAACAAATTGAACAACGATGTCATTATAATGCGGGCACTAGACGAGAAATCGTGGCTGCGTTACAAGCCCTTTTCGATCAACACAATGAATTAGTTCAGTTGTTCAAAACCGTCATTCAACGAATGCCAGCCGATGACTACGCAGTTGTAATTCGAGCAGACAAAAGACCCGTTGGCCAACACGAAAGACAGTTCAATGCACCAACAATCGATGAAGTGGCGATCTTGATAGTTGGCGAAGAATTCGAATCGCGCGACATAATTCTTCATCGCAGAAGTGGTGACGTTTAGCGAGTCTCCGATACTCATCGCTCATACGACAGATTGCAGTATCCGATTCTGTTTTGGCGAGAAGAAGATGGATGTCATTTCAACATCAAAATGAGAAATCCACAAACAGACGAGGAAACGAATAAGAAAGTCAGTGCCATGAATTATTATTCGTATCGATTGATGATTCATCAAGACGCTGAGAACCACATTCTGAAATGTCGACAATTGTTCCATCAATACATCGTCGACATGTACGCGAAGATTGAAATCGAACGACTCCTATATATTCGATTGAATCAAACCGAGTTGCATTCTGAAGAGTACATCCATTTACGAGACGCAATCGTTAATGATGGTAACGTGAATCCAAACGAATTGGGAAGAATGGTCATATTACCGTCTACATTCACGAAGAGTCCACGGCACATGCATGAATACGCACAAGATGTGATGACTTACGTTCGCGCATATGGTCGTCCAGATTTGTTCATCACATTTACATGCAATCCAACATGGGATGAAATTAAATAACTTCTGTTACCTGGACAATCATCTTCGGACCGCCATGACATTACCGCACGCGTATTTAAACAAAAATTGAAATCTTTGATGGATTTTATTATCAAGCATCACGTTTTTGGAGAGACACGCTGCTGGATGTATTCCATTGAATGGCAGAAAAGAGGATTGCCACATGCACATATTTTGGTTTGGTTATTCAACAAAATTACGCCAGATCAAATTGATCAAATCATCTCAGCAGAAATACCAGATAAGGACATTGATCCAGACTTATTCGACGTCGTTACCAAAAATATGATTCATGGTCCATGTGGCGCATTCAACAATAATTCATGCATGTCTGATGGGAAATGCACGAAACGATACCCAAGAAACTTGGTTTCTGATACCATCACTGGCAATGACGGATACCCACTGTATCGTCGACGATCAGTTGAGGATGGCGGCAAATTCATCGTTCTGAAAGTACGAAACGTTGATGTCGAAGCCGATAATCGTTGGGTTGGTTCATATTCACCGTTGCTCTCAAATGCCTTCAAAGCACACATTAATGTTGAGTATTGCAATTCAGTGAAGTCGATCAAAGACATTTGCAAATATGTCAACAAAGGAAGCGACATGGCAGTCTTCGGAGTAGGGAATGTGGCCGCACCGCTCGATGAAATCAACCAATACCAACTTGGACGCTACATTAGCAGCAATGAAGCAGTATGGCGCATCTTATCATTTCCAATCCATGAACGACATCCAACAGTAGTACACTTGGCGGTGCATCTCGAGAATGGACAGCGCGTTTTCTTCACAGCAGATAATATACGTGCAAGAGCATTGGTTCCACCGGCAACAACTTTAACTGCATTTTACTCATTATGCCAAGATGATATTTTTGCAAAGACTCCACTTTATTCTGAGGTACCGAAATTCTACACATGGAATGCATCGGCTAAACAGTTTTAACGTCGCAAACAAGGTAAATCAGTTGAAGGACATCCCAATTTGTATTCCAGTGACAGAGAAAGAACAAGAATCTCCACCACTTGGTCAAATGGCCAAAGGTATTCACAGGTTCACCGCATCTTGACTGAAATCAACAGTCACCAGTTATTTGTAACATCCATTAAAGCCGACTCATTTCACCCCGAACTAAACGCCCATCGCTTATTTTGGATTGTTTTTAATAAACAAAAAGTATTAGCACCACCAACTCTAACGTCAAGAAGGGCAAAAACGTTACCAATCATATCACCATCAACCATATCACATTCAACATACACTTTTAGCTCATTGAACCTTGTATTACTTCAGGATGAAACAGTACAAAACAAACATCACATAAATTCCTATCAGAACGCAATCTAAAGAGTCCAACCCAGTAACCATAACGGCAACAATTCGTTGATTGTATGAAAATTTCATTCCAACAAACCCTAACCTTAAATGCTCCCTTAACACCTAAACGAAGAAAAAGTGCTCTACATTACCGGAAAACACATCCACAAGATCCCATCGCTCACACTCAGATACCAGATTTAACAGCATCTTTAAACCCTAGCAGGAATAAACTTTAAACAATTTAAATTAATGCGATATTTAGGAACTCATCTTTCCACTCACTATACGTACCATCGTGACCTTACAAGACAAGTCCATCACAAAACGAATCAAGGTTCGAAAGGATCAATTATTGGGGGCATATCCACCGACGAGGCCCAATACAAATTTTAAGTGCAGCATAAGGTATACCGCCGGTCCCAAAAACTCGGACGACCCTGTTTTACATTTACATCCCCTAAATCACGACTTGCGGTATTATGATAAAAGTTCTGACGAATTGATATCACTTTTAACCAACCGAAAGGAACTACACAATGCGGCAAATGAACTATAATCCCTAAAAGAATCCGATTCAAGTAATTTAATTGAAAGCGATGCGGAAGAAGAGTTGAATACGCAATTATAATTTTCAAAATCATAAGCATCGAGAACATTTATCATTTTAAACTGCTAAGATAATTCCAGGTTAGGTTAGGTTTGGATTGGGTGGCGGTCCACTAGGACCAGACATAGACACAAAAATTGTCCGTAGCCATACCAATAATTGTTACCTCCAACTCGTTGGAACTATTTTGAGCTGTTAACAAAGCGCTGGATACTCCTGACGTCCATCCAACAGAGGTCCGTCAGGTTCTTGAAAAGGGGTGCCCCTAGAAACTTTAGTCTGTTTCGTGCCAGACGAGGGCAGGTGCAAAGCAGATAAAGTACTGTCTCTTCCTCCTCTTCGTCCTCGCACGACAGTAGTCATGTGAGAAGACACCAATTCTATTCGCATGCCACCCTATGAGACAGTGCCCCGTAATCACTCCAACAACCACACTGACCTGACTTCGCTGAAGTGAGATCAGCTGTTTGGATCTCCCCAAGTCCATCTTTGGTCAGACCTGTCGAGTTATTACGCAAGAGGTGATACTTGACCATCTGTCATTCGTCAGCTTGCTAGTTTCTTCCTGAAGCAGCAGTTTGTAAACCGCAAGAGGCATTTCAATATCCTTTCTGCTTTCTGAGAAGTGGTCAGTTGTACCACGTCGAGCCAGTTCATCGAAGTTTATATTCTCTGTACTTATGAAATGTCCTGACACCCATAAATTGTGAATGTTGAACTGATCTGTCATCTCGTTAAGAGACGAGAGACAGTTCTGGACTGCTTTCGACGTGAGGAGGGTTGATTGAAACGCTTTAATGTCAGCCTGACTGTCCGTATATATGCGGATATCACAAACCGATATTACATTATAACTCAACTAGTCTACGACTTCCTTTATGGCAGTTACTTCAGCTTGAAAAATACTACAATAGTCGGGGAGACGGAACGAGAGCCCTGACTTTCCCGTCCAGTTTTGAACCATCAGTGAAGAAGTTTATAACTCCTGGTTCCAAAACTGCACCCATCATCCTGTCCTCCCTGGATGGGATCCTAATCCGGAACTTTGTGTCAAAAGATAGTGACGGGACAGTATAGTCGATGATCTTGGGAAATTGTTTGTTGCACAAAATAGATGAGTGCCCTGTATTGTTGCAGGTCCACAGTGAGATGGATTTAGGTCGTATGGCAGTACAAGCTTCCAACTGTTTCTCCAAGATATCTAGAGAAGTCAAAAATAACAGAGTCTCCAGTGCCCGAGTGGATGTGCTCCTCAGTGCACTACTGATCCACAGAGAGATTGTTCTCTGAACTTTTGTCAACAGCTTCTGGTTAACAGTTTTGTCCAGAGCAGGCTACCAGACTATTACCTCATACAAGAGTAGGGGTCTGACTACTGCGGTTTAAAGCTAATGTATGATGCGGGGCTCCAGCTCCATCCTTTCCCAATGGCATTTTTGCAAGAGTGCCGCTACCGTAGCTTTCTTTACCCTTTCCAGAATATTAGGTTTCCAATTTAACTTGCTATGCAAAACGAGACCGAGAAGCTTCGCTTCAACTGTAAAAGCCAAACTGAACCCATTTAAAGTGGGAGGATCGATATGAGGAAGTTTATATTTCCTAGAGAAGAGAACCAATTCGGTTTTGTGTGGGTTAACATTCAACCCGCAGCCATTGGCCCATAGTAAAGAGTGCCCAGGGCATTTTCCATAAGCTCACTAAGGGTGCCGGGATATTTACCACGGATAACAATAGCATCATCCGCATAGGCAACCACCTTGAAGCCACCGACCTCCAGTCTCAGCAACAGGTCATTTATGACCAGGCTCGAAAGTAGGGGGCAGTGCGCCACCCTGTGGCATACCTCTGCTTGCAAATCTTCTGACTGAGGATTCCCCACAACTAGCATTTATGATCCTGCCTCTTAGCATTTGATCTATCCAGTCCTTGAGTGATTCATCCAATCCCAGATCTGAAAGTGCCCGAGTTATAACCCCTGGAAGCACATTGTTAAAGGCCCCCTCAATATCCAAGAAGGTTACTATTGCGTAGTCTCTATATTCGAAAGATTTTTCAATGAAAAATACAAAAAAAAATGAATGGCAGTCTCTACAGATCTCCCCTTGCAATAGGCATGTTGAGATTTAGACAGCTTTTCATGCCTCTAATATGAGATTCTATTTGTCTTTCCAGTGTTTTAAAAAGGAAGGAAGGCCAGCTAATTGGTCTAAGGTCCTTGGGATTGCAGTGTGAGCGTTTTCCTACCTAAGGTATGAAAACAACCTTCACTTCCGTCCATTTACTAGGAATGTGACATAGTTCTAGGCTGCCTTGTTAAATATCCGCAGGGATAATACCACCCCTGTGAGGCTACTAGCCCTTTTACCTACTGATGTGCTAGGTACAGATTCGGAACAACCAGGAAAATGAGTCTCCATCAGAAGTTCCAGCGATTCCGCACTATTATTGGTCCATATCCCATCCGGCCATTGAAGATAACTTGGGATGGAAGGACCAGTTGCTAGTACTTTGCGTAGCCTATACATCTGCGGAGACTCCTGAATTTTCCCACGGTATATTCTCCAAGAGCTGTTCTTGGCACTTCTCAATTGATATTTGTAAATTTTGAGAACTTCCTTATAGGAGTCCCAGTCTACAGTAGATTTTGTTGTCCATGCTGTTTTGAAGAGTCTTTTGCATTTTCGACGTGTTTGTTGCCGAGATTTACCACTAGGCCTGCTAAGGCGACTAGAGCCCAGTATTGCTTCATTAAAAGCGCTGGACAACTCGTCCACCAAGCCATCGAGCTCTTGAGCAGTTTTTGGAGGTTTTGGCACCGGAACTGGTAGTGAATTACCCAGAATAGTTCGAAACGTATTCCAGTTGGTTTTCCTCCTGTTTCTGTAGGTTGGACTTTTTGGAGAAGTCAAGTCTATTTTAAATTGAAGATAACAATGATCAGAAAAGTGTCTTCCGACACTTTCCAGTTTAATAAACTAAACGTCAGAAAGGTTGAGACAAGAGTAATATCTGATACTTCCTGTCTATTACTAGTTATAATGGTCGGCTAATTGGCTATTTTACATATATGAAGGTTACTACTTAAAACGTAATCAAGGAGTGATTCACCTCGTTCATTTGTGTCCCTACTTCCCCAGATCATGTGATGAGCATTTGCATCACTCCAAAGTATGACTCCAACCTTGCGCTCCTGAGCCTCCAAGATCAGCTCACCTAGAATGATTGGTGGAGTATCCACTTCATCGTAAGCTAGGTACGTTGATACTAGCCAGAGGTTTTGTTTATCGACCTCTATGCTGACCGCTGCTTCATATCCATTACTGAAATTTGATAGCAGAAAACAACTTATGTTACTTTAAATGAGAATGCACGACCGAACCTTGCCTTCTTTTTTCGCGTACATATAGTACCCTATAGTACCAAGTCTTCAGCCCAAGTAGCCGGTCTTCAGTGACCCAAGGTTGTTGCTTCTTTCCCAATTTTGCCAATTCAGGGTAACTGGCTGGATAATTTATTTGAAAGAAAATCGAAACTCCAAAAAATATTCCGAGTGGTAGAGGTGGTTTTCTCCAAAAGAGTGGAGTGGTTTTCTCCAAAAATTGTGTGCTCTGTACCAAATATGCACGGAAGACCAGCTGACAGTTAATGGGGAATCTACCAGTTGAGAGAATAATACCGACCAGACCATTTACCAATTGTGGAGTGGAATAGCGGCAGAGGCCGAACTAACCCTGTTAAAGGGTATCTTTGTATATTCGTTTGTCTGTCGGTCAAGGTCCTTCATAGAGAACCAGTAAGTGATCTTACAAGTGAAGCTTACTTAGCTACATTGAGGCGTTTTTCTGCAAGGCGAGGATTTCCCAAAAAGATTTACACGGATAATGGATCCAACTTCATTGGCGCGAAGAGATCTTAAATGATGCACACAAACTCATTCAAAATATTAACCAAAAATATATCATTTCAGAATTTTTAAGCGAAAATGGTATAGATTGGCATTTTATTCCACCTGCATCTCCTCACTTCAGTGGTTTGTGGGAATCTGCCGTGAAATCTGTAAAGACACATTTATTGAAAGCGACGAGTAACGTGAGCTTCATTTTTGAAGAAATGGCAACTCTATTCTGTCAAATCGAGAACGTTTTGAATTCACGTCCTCTATGCACTACATCGACAGATGATGATTACGAAGTGCTTACGCCTACACATTTCCTGATAGGCGTATCAATGTGGTCTATTCCTGAAACGTACATAACCGCAGGCGCAGCGAGCTCTACGCTATCTCGATGGCAACGAATCCAAGCGAGAGTTCAATTATTTTGGAATAAATATCGATCGGATTATATAAACAACAATCAACAGAGGTACAAATGGCCAAAACCGCAAGAATACATTGAAGTTGGCGACATAGTTTTTATCAAAGAAGAAAATCTTCCACGTACTAGAATGGTAACCATCAAAACATCTAGTTCAACGCTATATCGACCAATAGTAAAAATTTGTAAACTTCCTGTTGGTTAACGAAAGGGTCGTCAACGATGGGCGAGTATGTTGAAGATCACCGGCCAATGATAATCCAAGATGATGAAGAAGAATCAAACCTTTAAACAAAATACACACACTTAGACAAATTATTAAAATTTAATTATATTTTGAAACTTAGCTTGTTCGCAATCCTTATAATGTTACAATCCCAATAATTGTATACGTATATTTGACATTTTTTACTGGTTTTAAAACCTTTTTTTTGTAACTCATTAATTTGTAGATTAATTTTGTAGTTCAATTTTGTAGAATATGAATCCTAGATAAGTTTAAGGCATCTACTTGTTGGCAGGTGTCGCTTTATAGCATAACATAGTGTGACGGTGACACCTAGTGTGTAATAGAATAAGGTAAATTAATAGCTCAATGTTTAACTGTACTAAAATGGAATTTTCCATGATAAAATTGTTCTAAATGTTTCTACGAATACTTGTACCGTTCAACATAGAATTACCGGTAACATTAGCAACGGACGCAAGTCCTACTGGAATCGCGGCGGTGTTGTCACACACAACCGACGGGGGAGAACGCCCGATGGCTTTTGCCTCACGTTCGCTCTCGAGCGCGGAGCAGAACTATTCACAGCTGTATCGTGAGGCTCTGGCAATAATTTTTGGAGTAGATCATTTCTTCGATTACATTAATCACGGATAATCAACCGTTAACAAGGATTTTCCACCAAAAGTCAAAATTACCAAAAATGACTTCCGCTAGATTACTACGCTACGCATCATTCTTGGCGGGTTTCGCCTATAATATCTCATTTAAGAAGGGTATCGACAGTCAAAACGTCGATTGCTTATCAAGAGCACCAGTACACCAAGAACATATTTCCTGTGACATGGAAATCAATGAAGAGGTTCATCAAGTCTTAGCAGCATCAGTATTCGAAATATTAACTGAAAGTCTAACTCCGGATGCAATTATTAATGAAACAGAAAAAGATGAATACTTATCAAAAATAAAGGGAGAATTACAATCAACCGATAAAGATAGTGAATATGTAATAAACGCGGGGATTTTATTCAAAAATAATCGAGTGGTAATACCAAAAGTTCTCCAACCGGAAGTCTTAAAGCATTTACATTATACGCATCTAGGCATTGTTAAAATGAAACAGCTAGCGCGACGGTAATGTATATGGAAAGAAATAGATAAAGATATCGAAAGGGTAGTTAGATCATGTGAAGAAGTGTAAAGATCAAGCTGAATCCCAAAAAAGTTCCGACGCACCATTGGGATACTCCATCAAACAATTGGGAACGTATTCATATTGGCTACGCAGGGCCGTTCCAAGGATTCTATTTTTTTGATTGTAATAGACGCAAAATCTCGATGGGCAGAAATCAAGGGGTTACGTGAAGCGCCGAATTCAGATAACACTATTCAACTTTTAAGTGCAATTTTTGCAAATCACGGATATCCAGTCGCATTTATTCCAGTCCACAACATTTACCAGTGAAGTGTTTCAAAAATATTGCCAGCAACCAATGGATCGGCGGAAGAGAACGTTCAAACTTTAAAGAATCGACTGAAGACCATGGCGAACGAAAATATTCCAATGAATCACAAATTACTAAAAATTCTGTTGCGATACAGAGCCACACCTCTAAAAAATGGAAAATCGCCGGCAGAAATGTATTTAAATCGACAGATTCGCATAAAACTCGATGCCATGTTTCCAGTGCAAGAAAATGTTTCTCATCAAAAAAAGAAAATTCATCTACGACCTCTTAAAGAGGGGCAGACAGTCCAAGCGAAATTTGTTGTCGTTTATATGTTTAATTTTTCTTTTCCACGATATTCACACAGCTCTGTGGGTAAGCTAATTTTGCTTTATTAATTTTTTGTTGAATGTTAATTAATTCACGTAATTTCCAATATACTACCGGTAATTAAACAATTTTAATTGTGTTTTTTTATTAACGCACGTAACAATTAGCTTACACACAGAGCTGTGTGAATATTGTGAAGAAGAAAAATTGTAAGAGAGTTCATCTGTATTAGTTATGATTCGCTAGTACTTAACACACAGCACATTCTGTACATATATAGAATGTAAATTGTGGTATAATCAGTCCATTATCATAAGCTCATCATTTCGAAACTGGATGGAATTCTCTTACAATCTTCGGAACATATTAAAAATCATATAATCAACCATTAATCCAGAAGTGATAACAAGCAGGCAGGCAACAAGAAGAAGAATTCGATCCGTTGCAGGAGAGAATGGGAGAACCTGATCAATCACAAACTCAGAGGAATGAGCCAGTACCAGACCACGAACTGGAGGAGAACATCGAAGAATGGTTAACAAGTCCAGGGACCGAGACGGTAGAAAATAGGCCAGAACTTGTAAGGCGACCACTAACGTATCTGCGAGACTATATAGTATCTACAGTACGATTATAAAGTTTTTACATACTTTTAAGCATTGCGAATTTTTTTTTTACGGAGGGGAGAATAATTATAAAATGAATTAATATTAAAATTAAATTTAAATTCAGACAAAACAATTAATAGTTTTTCCAGTAGTAAGTAAGTTGAATTTGTTAACATATTGTGTTTAAATACGTAGGGGAGAATTATTATGTATTGAATTCAATTTTCGACTAGTTTTATGTTTCGATCAGTTGACGGTTGCCCATCAACTGATGAGATAGCGATAGTAGATCTTATGACGGGTTATTTATGTCACATGGATACAAAGATGGACGTGTACGAAATCGGTCTGTAATAATTATAAAGAAATCTAATAATATCGAACCGTACTTATAATCATCCATCAATAATAATATCTACACATCATAAAAGAGACACAACAATTTATTTCACACAAAAATTATAACAACACAGTTTATTAATAAAAATTCACAAAATCACTTTATATAAATTATTCTCAAATTTTACTGTACACTTATAACTTTTAATTGCCAGAAAACACTTTTGTAATTCCTTTTTAGTCTTCACACTGTCGCCTTCCAAATACTTCTCATCCAATTCGACAACATTCCAAAATTCCATTTTAGTACAGTTAAACATTGAGCTATTCATTTAACTTATTCTATTACACACTAGGTGTCACCGTTACAATAGAAATAACAAATGTAAATAGCTTGTAAATCAGAGATGGCATTAGAAATTTTTTGTTGAACTTGTGTTCAGTGGCTTACAGTTTTTTTTTTTTTTTTTTTTGGAAAAATAAGTGGCGCAAACTTGGAATTTTTATTTATTTTTTGTATTATCAAGAAAACTGTGAGATATTATATACGCGAACAAGTTAAATAAATAGAACAAATTGTGATTTTTTTGTAAATTTATTCCGGCATTTTTTATTGGCTTTGGAGATACCGCTTTGAGAATTTTGATCCTACTACCATTAGGACACGACATATTTGGCCTCACATATTTTGAACCCCGCTTAGACACGGAATATCCATTGAAACATTTCTTTTTTTTGGCGCACGCAATCGGAACCGGCCACTTACTGTACAATTTAAAGTGAACTGAGACATTGAAATTTATCCTGTGATTTGCACTAAGCATACACGGTGAATCGAATTAGTGCATATAATATATTTTCATGGGCAAAATTTACATGTATTGCTTCGAAATTAAAAATCAACTCATTCAAATTTATAAAGAATATTTTCTTGGTACTTTAGATATTAGCCAAGCAGGCGGTATCCTCAGCGGGGAAAAAGTGGTGTAACACCCTCACCTGTAGAGTTGCAAGACAAGTTTGGCCAAAGCTGGACTTGGGGCGCACTAGGGCATTAATATCCCTACGCATACATGAATTAAGAACGGTCGTAGGAATTCTCACGGAACACTGCCTTTTTGGAAAACATGCAAGAAGGCTGGGTCTGGAGGCAAATGACTTCTGCAGAAGCTGCTTGGACGAATAGGAGGAAGAGACGTTGGTCCCCTTCCTTTGCTCGTGCCCAGCATTGGCTCTCAGAAGGCACAAACACTTGGGTAAGTTCAGGATGGACTGCCTCTCGGATTTTGAAACCAGTACAGTGCGGGACGTCTTACGCTACAAGGAGAGATATTCTGTGGTATCACAATGGACCGTCACCGGTCTAAGTATGCCTAAGCAGCCACTCCAACTTAATCTAACCTAACCTAGATATTAGCCAAACACCGGTTAATATGGCACACCTTAAAAAAAAAATGTAATGAGGTAATAGTGCCTTCAAAGCAAGGGGTATAACAGAGACAGAATTTTTGGCGATAAAACTTTCATAATAGACCACATTTCATTATTCCCAATAGTGGAATCTCATTATGCCGGTCTAAAGTAGCAGCGAGAGACAATAAGGAGACCCAATAAATACTACAAATCGTAGAAAATCACCGAATCATAAAGGAACAGATGTGTGCAGCAAAAAAATCGGACAAACTGTCTAACACACCAATACTATGTTTCGATTTACAGAACGTGTTAACCATTCCCAAAACGGAAGTGACCCTTGTATATTACCTGTCGAAATTAAATATCTACAATCTGACAGCATATCTATCGTCTACGAAACAGACATACTGTGCCATTTGGAAAAAATATTTTAGAGAAGTTGCGGGAACAATATCGCCTCATAGTTAGTTCAAATTAACTATCTGGAGCGATTGTTGGTGCCGCAAAACAAAAATTCACACATACCAACAGCAATTCCTTGCTTTTTAAATGCATATACTGAAATTAAAAAAATCACTATGAAATATTAAGAAGTAGACAATCTAAGCCTGTATTCCATGAGAAAAATTGACTGACAGTAAAGAAACGAAGAGAGAAAAATAATCTGATGCCCCTTATAAGAGACAAGGAGATCGATTTTTATTTTACAGCAAAATTGTATTTCTATAAAATAAAAACCGTTGTCTTTGTCTCTTATATGGGGCATCAGATTATTTTTCTCTCTTCGTTTTGTTTTTTTTGACTGTCAGTCAATTTTTCTCATGGAATACAGGCTTTACACAGTAAAATAGAAACATTGGTTCGCCTACTAAAGCTGGTGAACAGCAAAAAATCATTTTTTGTTATTCAGATGAAGCCGCATAATTTTAAATATTTTGCTGAATATTCGAAATTTTGTTAGTATTTTAAAGATATACCATTTCACAAGATACACAATACCGTATAGTAATGATTTTCCAATCCAAAAAAATCTAAGGAAAATGTCAGCTGAACTTCATCGTATGGGATGCTAACGGAAATAAAATGAGGTGGTCTTACCTATAAGGCCTATTAGTTAAGGTTATTCTATAAACTGTTTTTAACTTGTATTTAAAAAAAGTATTTTTTTCGCCGATCAAAGATATATATGGATTTTCAGGCTCCAAAGCGAAGAAAAATATCAAAAATAGTTCCTAAAACCGATCAGATAATTCTTGAAAATTGTACGGGTATTAAATATATAAATATTTTAGAACGATTATACCGTACCTTTATTGGCAAAAGTAAAACAAAAGCCGGGTTGTTCAAGAAATGTATGAGATTGCTCCAGCAGTACTAGAGTTGTTTTACCCGAAAGGATTTGATGTCTGATTATACGAACCATATACATATAAGTAATTCCGACCTCTCAGTAACATGCTACATGCTTTTAGAGTTGACAAGCCTTGTGAAACGAAAGCCTGTTCTAATTTTATTATTGAAGGCACATATTGTTAAATGAACCAAAACAACTGGATGGCTTATCCGTTTCTGTCCTTGTTGCTAAAGGATGTCCACAAGAGCGGAGTACTCTATCATGTGCCATGACTTTCTGTCAATGACCAGCTACTTATTAAACCGCGACAATCTGATCTTGTTGTTATTCTGAATTTATTACCTAAATGTCTTATCATCTAAATTAATATAACTGGGAGATTGATTGCAAAATTCACAAATCTATCGCCGAACATAAATCTATCTTTTCTTGAAATAAGGTGAAACATTGTAATGAAACAATTACAAGAAAAAACACATACAGTAAACTAAATAATAAATAAATCTTTATTAATTGAACCAACTCTTATGGTGCTTTGAGGCACATTCCTGCCATATTGTCACTCGCCTTAATGGTTTCAATGAAATTTTTCGTATCTTCATTCATGAGTTCGACATTATCGTTTCTGCAATAAACTTGTATAGCTTCTTCTGTCATCTGCAAATATTTAACTGCGATCGTGTATTCAATATTTGGTAACAAATGCAATGAATGGCCAAGGTTGATTATCATCGTTGACCACTTCGCAGAAGATTGGATAAAATTAATTGTCCCAATTTTGTTTTTTTTATTATCTTTTGCCAAAATTTTTATTTCGATATCCTTTCCTTTCTGTTCAATGCCGATCCATATTCCATGCAGAATGGTTTCCTTTCTAACAGAAAATTTAGTTTCAAATTTCTGGTCACGATGTACACTTTTCCAACTCATTGGAGATTCATAGACATCTCTGCGTTTGGATATCCATGGATCGTTGACACTTGTATTTCCGAAAATAATTAGTCTTCCAATTGAATTAAGATCATGATCACTTAGTAATTCAGGATATTGTTTGGCACACTCACGTAACTCATCACTCGACATTGTCGGGAAACGTATTTGCCTGATGAGATAATCGAATTTCTGTCGGCCCTCACTTAGCGACATGTTATGGTTTTCGCAGTAATTTTCTATCCACCCAGCTAATGCGTTAAATATTTGTTTTTCATTCACACCTGCTGCAACTGGATCAAATTGTAATGCTTTAAACACAGCATCTGGGTGAAGTGTTGAAAATTTTTTATTCGTTAATCTGATACTAAAGTACCAAGCAAATAAGGAATTAGCCAAACCTCGTGCGATGTCGTATTTCTCGGTGACACAATGTTCAAATAATTGAATATTAAAATCACTTGAACTTATTGAATTAATAACACGACTTTCCAGCATTATAACCTGGTATTTGGTAGCCAATTTCAACAACTCAATACCATTCCGATCATTGATGTCACACTCGTCTGTATAAATAAAACGGATGAACTCCAAGAAGCTGCCATATGTACAATCAGTTATCGGTATTAATTTTTTATCGCCCAATGTTCTCTCCAATTGTTGCTCAAATACCACACTCCTTTTCATGAGCTCCAAGGAGTGGGCATATATGATGTTCCCATCCACTTTAAATTGTATATCAGACAAGAAATTGCGATTGAACAGTTTTTTGGTTATCTCATGCATTTTTAGGTGCGGATATGAATTTAATTTAAACTCCATACTGTTGCGAATTTAGTTAGAAAAACAATTTGACTGTAGATTAATATACGTTTAGGTCTTCTTATATATCGCCCAAAAATGAAACCATTACAAAAATAATATTTTAGGAAGAGGTATAATTGAACGTAGATATTTTATTGCCTATAACTTGGCCATAAACATTATGTTAACTCTTAAAAATTGTTATTTCTCGTTTTAATGATTTCTAGTTTAACTGAACATTTTCGTACCGTTCGTTAATTTTATGACCTTCTAATTACGTACATACGAGTAGCTTGATTTTCTCGTTTATACCTGCGTGCAAGTCATAGCAATCGGAGTAACCTTTTTTTTAAGACCAAAAGCATTCCCTACAAAATATTTACTTACGACCGAATCCCAAAATTTGAAAATTGTTAACATCTGGGAACAATTAACCGTTTTGTTCGCATTAATAAAATTCAGTTTATGAAATATAGAGTAACAAAAATAATTCAAATGGAAATCCCGCTGCTTTTGATCAATTTCAAACCACTGATATATAATCTGGTGGGGAACTAAAAAAAATCGTCCGACGTCTCAAGGTGCAACACATTTCAAATATCACTAAATTGGGTTAGTTACTAAGGCTATAAAAAGTACACACAGGTATAAATGAGAAAATCAAGCTATGTCAATTCATAATTAGAGGGTCATAAAATAATTAAAATTAGCAAACGGTACGAAAATGTTCAGTTAAACTAGAAATCATTAAAACCTGAAATAGCAATTTTTAAGAGTTAACAATGTTTATGGCATGCAATAAAACATCTACGTTCAATTATACCCCTTCCTAAAATATTATTTTTGTAATGGTTTCATTTTTGGGCGATATATAAGAAGACCTAAACGTATATTAATCTACAGTCAAATTGTTTTTCTAACTAAATTCGCAACAGTTATGGAGTTTAAATTAAATTCGTCTCCGCACCTAAAAATGCATGAGATAACCAAAAAACTGTTCAATCGTAACTTCTTGTCCTATATACAATTTAACGTGGATGGAAACATCATATATGCCCACTCCTTGGAGCTCATGAAAAGGAGTGTGGTATTTGAGCAGCAATTGGAGGGAACATTGGGCGATAAAAAATTAATACCGATAACTGATTGTACATATGACAGCTTCTTGGAGTTCATCCGTTTTATTTATACAGACGAGTGTGACATCAATGATCGGAATGGTATTGAGTTGTTGATATTGGCTACCAAATACCAAGTTATAATGCTGGAAAGTCGTGTTATTAATTCAATATTGTCAAGTGATTTTGGTATTCAATTATTTGAACATTGTGTCACTGAGAAATACGACATCGCACGAGGTTTGGTTAATGTCGCATTTGCTTGGAACTTTCGTATCAGATTAACGAATAAAAAATTTTCATTACTTCATCCGGACGCTGTATTTAAAGCATTACAATTTGATCCAGTTGAAGCAGGTGTGAATGAAAAACAAATATTTAACGCATTAGCTGGGTGGATAGAAAATTACTGCGAAAACCATAATATGTCACTAAGTGAGGGCCGACAGAAATTCGATTGTCTCATTAGGCAAATACGTTTCCCGACAATGTCGAGTGATGAGTTACGTGAGTGTGCCAAACAATATCCTGAATTACTAAGTGATCGTGATCTTAATTCAATTGGAAGACAAATTATTTTTGGTAATACAAGTGTCAATGATCCATGGATATCCAAACGCAGAGACGTCTTTAAATATCCAATGAGTTGGAAAAATGTACATCGTGACAAGAAATTTGAAACTAAATTTTCTGTTAGAAAGGAAACCATTCTGCATGGAATATGGATCGGCATTGAACAGAAAAGAAAGGATATCGAAATAGAAATTTTACTAAAAGTTAATAAAAAAAACAAAATTGGGACAATTAATTTTCTCCAATCTTCTCCTGTGGAGAGGCCAACAATGATAATCAATCTTGGCCATTCATTGTATTTGTTACCAAATATTGAATACACGATCGCAGTTAAATATTTGCAAATGACAGAAGATACTATACAAGTTTTTTGCAGAAACGGTAATGTCGAACTTATGAATGAAGGCAAGGAAAATGTCATTGAAACCATTAAGGCGAGTGACAATATGGCAGGAATGTGCTTCAAAGCACCATAAGAGTTGATTCAATTAATAAAGATTTATTTATAGTTTAGTTAACTGTATTTGTCTTTTTTTTTTGTAATTGTTTCATTGCTGTGTTTCACCTTAATTCAAGAAAATATAGATTTATGTTCGGCAATAGCTTTGTGAATTTTGCAATCAATCTCCCAGTTATATTAGTTTAGATAATAAGACATTTTGGTAATAGATTGAAACTGTAATAATAAGATCAGTATGTTGCAGTTTAACAGGTAGCTGATCATTGACAGAAAGTCACGGCAGATGATAGAGTACTCCGCTCTGTGGACATCCTTTGACAACAAAAGCAGAAACGGATAAGCCATCCAGTTGCGCCTAAATAATGGGAGACTTAGTCATAGTCTTGGTTCATTTAACAATATGTGCCTTCAATAATAAAATTAGTACAGGCTGTAGTAATCGTAACAACTGAAGTACTTTAAAAACAACATAAAATACGTTTATTGTTGCGAGATTTTCAATCCAATCCATCCCATTGTCAAATCTAAAAGCATGCCGCATGTTACTGAGAGGTCGGAATTACAACAAAAACAAAGTTAATACAAGTTAAAAACAGTTTATAGAATAACCATAACTATGTGCAGAATTACTCGGTAATATGCCTTATCTTATCCTCATCACTCATCAAAACGACATCTCTTTTTATTTCCGATAGTATCCCATACGATGAAGTTCCAGCTGATACTTTCCTTAGATTTTTTTGGATCGGAAAACTTATGAAATGTGAAACGTGATAACCGTTACTATACAGTATTGTGGATTTTTTGAAATGGTATATCTTTAAAATACTAAAAAGATTTCGAATATTCAGCAAAATCTTTAAAATCATCCGGCTTCATCTGAAAAGCAAAAAAAATAATTTTTTGCTGTTCACCAGCTTTAGTAGGCGAACCAATTTTTCTATTTTACTGTGTAAATTGTCTACTTCTTGAATTGCCCTATATCCTGGAACAGAATATTTCATAGTGATTTCTTTGATTTCACTATGAGCAGTTAAAAAATAAAGAATTGCTGTGGATATGTGCGAATTTTTGTTTTGCGGCACCCACCAATCGCTCCAGTTAGTTAATTTGAACTAACTATGAGGTGATATCGTTCCCGGAACTTCTCTAAAAAATTTTTTTCCAAATGGCACCGTATGTCTGTTTCGTAGACGATAGATGCGCTGTCAGATTGAAGATATTTAATTTCGACAGGTAATATGCAGGGCTCCCTTCGGTTTTGAGAATGGTTAACACGTTCTGTAAATCGAAACATAATATTGGTGTGTTAGACAGTTTGTCCGATTTTTTGCTGCACCCTGCACACATATGTTCGTTTATGATTGTGTGACTTTCTACGATTTGTACTATTTCTTGGGTCACCTTATTGTTTCTCGCTGCTACTTTGGACCGGCATAACGAGATTCCACTGTTGGGAATGATGAAATGTGGTCTATTATGAAAGTTTCATCGCCCAAAATTCTGTCTCTGTTATACCCCTTGCTTTGAAGGCACCGTATTGCTTCTATTACCCCTTAACATTTGTTTTTAATGTGTGCCGTATTAACTGGTGTTTGACCAATATCTAAAGTACCAAGAAAATATTCTTTATAAACTTGAATGAGTTGATTTTTAATTTCGAAGCAATACGTGTAAATTTTGCCAATGAACTTGGTTGAAAATTTCTTATAGGCACTAATTCGATTCACCGTGTGTGCTTAGTTAGCAAATCGGAATATAAATTTCAATGCCCCAGTTCACTTTAAATTGTATGGTAAGTGGCCGGTTCCGATTGCGTTCGCCAAAAAAAAGAAATGTTTCAATGGATATTCCTTGTCTAAGCGGGATTCAAAATATGTGAGGCCAAATATGTCATGTCCTAATGGTAGCAGGGTCAAAATTCGCATAGCGGTATCTTCAAAGCCAATAAAAAATGCCGGAATAAATTTTACAAAATAATCACAATTTGTTCTATTTATTTAACTTGTTCGCGAATGTAATCTCTCACAGTTTTCTTAATAAGAAAAAAAAGATCCAGTTTTGCGCCACTCATTTTTTCTAAAAAAAAAAACTGTAAGCCACTGAACACAAGTTCAACAAAAATTTTCTAATGCCATCTCTGATTTACAAGCTATTAGATTTGCGGATAGCTGCTATCGAGAGCCGTGATTTTTCTATGCCTAAATTTAAATTTGACGCGCTATTTATTGGTAAACTAAACTTATTTAACATCAAACTATCATTTCTAATTCAATTGTTTAGCAAAAATTTCATATAAAAAATATTTGGTTCTACCTATTTATACGGATCGCTATCGGGAGCCACTTTTTATATGACGGCTCTCGATAGAAGCTATCCGGGGCGAATAAAAAAACGCAGCTAATATCTATCTACTAAAAAAATTCTATGTTATGCTTTTAAGCGACACCTGACAACAAGTAGATTCCTTAAACTTATCTAGGATTCATATTGTTACGCTATTGCCTTGTCAATCAGACTTCGTATCACTGGATTGTGAATAAAACCAAATCAATTTAATTTATCAGCAACGAATTTATTTATTTAGCACAAAAATTATTACAACACAATTTAGTAATGATAATTCACAAAATCACTTTATATTAATTATTCGCACAATTTTTCTGATCACTTTTACTTTTTATTTCGTATAAAAACACTTTTAAAATCACTTTTTAATTCCTTTTTAATCTTTACACTATCGCTTACCAAATACTAATAATCCAATTCGACTTCGTTCGCCTTTTTATATACACAAACCAAACTTCTAGAAAGCTCATAACTTTTTCAGCAAGAATAGTGTAGAAACATTTAGAACAATTTTATCATGGAAAACTCCATTTTAGTACAGTAAAACATTGAGCTATTATTTTAACTTATTCTATTATACATTAGGTGTCACCGTGACAATATTCAATAAAATTGAACTATTAAATTAATCTACAAATTAATGAGTTACAAAAAAAAGGTTTTAAAACCAGTAAAAAATGTTAAATATACGAGTACGTAAACAATTATTGGGATTGTGACGTTATAATGATTGCGAACAAGCTAAATTTCAAAATATAATTAAATTTAAATAATTTATCTAAGTTTGTGTATTTTGTTTTTAGGTTTGATTCTTCTTCATCATGTTGGATTTTCATGGGCCGGTGATCTTCAACATACTCGCCCACCATTAACGACCCTTTCGTTAACCAACAGGAAGATTACAAATGTTTACTATTACCACTTACTGTTACCATTCAAGTACGATTATCATCACTGGGATGTGTTTCCAGAATTCGACCGAGAGGCCATTTGCAAACTGTAATATTGTCTTCTTTGATAAGAACTACTATATGTCGCCAACTTCAATGTCTTCTTGCGGTTTTTGCCATTTGTGCCTGTGTTAAACGTTGTTCATATTATTATTATTATTATTGGGTGGGCCATGCGGGCGATCAGCCACTTCGCACTGCGACCTAAAAGATCTATTGTGCTGGCCCCTGCTTAATTATCCGTCCAGTCAATATTCAGGTTCTTAATGAACCTGACAATACTGCCTCCCGGTACGTGATACATACTATCTGGGCTTATTGCTCGCTCTCCCTCCTAGATGTTTATTACAGCATGTAGTTCCGCTAGAAATACGGTAGCATTGGAGCTCAAGGACCTCGAGAGGGTTGTCCCACTCCCGCATATTCATACTCACGTTGTTCATATAATCCGTGCGATATTTATTCCAAAATAATTGTACTCTCGCTTGGATTCGTTGCCATCGAGATAGTGTAGAGTTCGCTGCCGTTATATACGTTTCAGGAATATACGCCTATCAGGAAATATGCATTCGTAGGCACTCCGTATTCATCATCTGTCGATGAAGTGCATAGAGGACGTGAATTCAAAACGTTCTCGATTTGACATAATAAAGTTGCCATTTCTTCAAAAGTGAGGTTCACGTTACTCGTCGCTTTCAATAAATGTGTCTTTACAGATTTCACGGCAGATTCCCATAAGCCACCGAAGTGAGGAGATGCACGTGGAATAAAATGCCAATCTATACCATTTTCGCTTAAAAATTCTGAAATGATATAATTTTGGTGAATATTTTGAATGAGTTTGTGTGCCCATTATCCGTGTAAATGTTTTTTGGGAACACCTCGCCTTGCATAAAAACGCCTCAATGCAGCTAAGAAAGCTTCACTTGTAAGATCACTTACTGGTTCTATATGAAGGACCTTGACCGACAGACAACCGAATTCACAAAGATATCCTTTAACAGGGTTAGTTCCGCCTCTGCCCTTCTTTGCAGCGAAGTATAACGGACCAGCAAAGCCTATTCAACAATTGGTAAATGGTCTGGTCGGTACTATTCTTTCAACTGGTAGATTCCCATTAACTGTGAACTGGTCTTTCGTGCATATTTGGTACAGATCACACAATTTTTTAACATTGATCTTATTTTTGTACGCCCTTTAACTATCCAATATTTTTGCTTTATTAGATTGTTAGTGAGTGTTTTCGAGGACCCAATGTTTTCGAGGAAACTTATCAAGTATCTGAATGTAGATAGCCCAGCTAACACGACGGACGAATCGGTCCATGCATAACACCTTCCATTAGGTGCTAGTGTTTCACCGTGAACATGAGTTTTGTTAGTAAGTGTGCCGCACAAAGCTCCAGCCTAGGCAGGGAAACCTTTTTTACAGGTCCAATTTATTGAGATTGCGCCTTGTTTATCTACGGTTCTGTACTTTCGGAAATATCCGTAAATCTCTGAATTTTTATATTTTCAAAATACCCAAATTCGCCTCTAACATTTTTGTACATTTTAAAATAACATTCGGGCAACTTATCATCCTATACTGATTTCAAAAACCAGATCCTTTGTAATAATATTTTTAATAGCACTGTGGATGGAGCCAAAAACCCTAAAGGATCAAAAACTCGGGAAGCTACAGATATGACTTTACGTTTTGTTACTTCCGTATCTTTCTCGGTAAAGACTTTGGATGTTAACACGTCTGATTTAGTATGGCAATTTAGCCCTAGGACCCTCACTGCTGAAATACCGCCATCATTGGATCGCCATTTTCTTAATACAAAACCTCCGAGTTGAGCCGCACTTTTTATGTCCTGTGATCCAGATAACAAGATATGATGAATGATAGCTTCTTCTAAAAATGCGGAACAAGTGAGGCCGAATGTAACTCGATTCAACTTTTAATGCCGTAGTTTTTCACTGGAATGTTCTCGCCACAAGATCCGTTGATAGTTTGTGTCGTCAGGAGAGACAAGTCTTGGTTGGTCCATACATTTTTTCGCTGTCGTCTAAACCTCATAAGTGTAGCCCATAACGTTATCTGAATGGTCGGTCGAACCATCAATGTTTCGTTTAGAGAAATGCATGTCGAGATTTTGCTTGAACCGTCAAAGACTAATCGAACCTTTGTAGGGCTCTGGTTTCTTTAATCACCGGATGATGTGTCAAATAGTACAAATGCGAATCATTTAAAGTGTCAGGTTGAGGAATTTCCACCATATGCTCAATTTAAATATATTCTCTGATTTGCTGGATGTCCTCTTTCTTTATTATTGGATCATTGGATAATTTGCGTTTCAGCGATAGGAAACGCTGCATTGCCACAATTAATGAATTTCCTAGTATTGGCGATCCCCTTTAAATGGAAGTCTAACCATATACCTGCCGTCTTTCTGCTTTTGGTGTGTGGTTGTAAATCTCTTCGCATTCGGTATCTTCGAGGGAAGTGTTATTGGTATTTGGCATCTCTTCAATCTCCCAAAATCGTTGATGGGTCTCGTCTATATTCATATCGGTTTGAATGTTAAGCGACACATAACACGTAGGGATCTGATTCGTATTGAGCTCGGCTGGCCAGACACTACCGAGCCAAACACAAAAACTGTCTCTTACCGTCCTCAAGCACTGCAAAAAATTGATCTGCTCCGATTAGATAGTCTGTGGGACCTGGTATGTCAAAATCGGGATCAGCCAGTTCCTTATTTCCCACTAATCGTCTATCCTGTATATTAATAGGGTATCTTGGTAGATTAGACAGTAACTGGCTTATTATTAACGCGTTCACCCCTATTTGTACATTGGAATTGTATAATGATCCCATCATTACAGACGCCTTTCCTCTAGAAATCACAGAACCTGGTTTTATACCAGTTATATTCACATTTTACCTGTGCCGTTGTATTTGTAGCCTTTGAATGCAATTCTCAGAAACAAAACAACAGTCAGATCCGGAATCCAGTAGAATTCGACATTTCTGCAGCTTTCCAAATCTATCTGTTACTAAAACATTCGCCGTTGGTAGAATCGCTTGATGTTGCCCAATTAATAAAGATTTCGTTTTTAACATTGCATTGTAGCTTGTTGATTCTAATCGCTTAATATAATTATCTTCTGAATTTTTCTCTACGTTCACAGCAGTAGACTCAGGATGTAATGTCTGATGATGCCTGCGTCTGCAAATTCTGCAACTATATAAGGATTTTCAAACTGTTGACTGGTGAGTGGATGACAAACAATTAGTTGCATGCAACATTTTAGTTTAAGTTTTCGCTCAGAGATTGGCATCAGCCCCATAAATGTTTCGCATTTATCTAGATAATGTTCTCCTGAACATAAGGGACACAAATTTGTGAAAGATACCAAAGAGCTAACTCGGTGTGTAATATTTGGTTTTTTTAATTGGCCTGAATTGAGACTTTCTAAAGCGTCACTCCTTTTGTTTAAAAATTTGAATAATTGATCAAGAGTGCAAAAATAAATCTCAGCAGTCTTATGAGCCTGTGCATCCTTTGAATCCGAATCCAATTTGTTTATTAAAATATAAATTAGCCATGGATCACTACCTTCAGCTTGGTCTCTAAGCACTTCAGCCCTTGGTTGTTCTATAAACTGTTTCATCAGTGAGTGCACAACATATTTACGTTTGTCGTATCTTGCATTAACCTTTTCCCATGTTTCATCATAATTGGCGTCTGTTACTGTAGTGCGATTAATCAGTGCATAAGCTTCTCCTTTCAGTAGTCCTTTCAAATATTGGAGCTTATGTACCTTTGGTACGTATAAGGTCATGAAATGATGGAAATCTTGAGTATTGCCCAGCATCTTTATTTTCTCCCTTATTTATAGAGGATATTTCTTGTATAAAGTTACTTTGGTTTAATAACAATTCCTCCATTGTGTTATTTCCTTGAGCATTCTTTTCCTCGATTCATTTTTTCAACCGAAAAGCTTCTGCCTTAAATCAAAATGACTGCTATCGATCTTTTCTACTGATTCCAAATTTGCGTCATTAAATTTTCCCTTGAACGTTTTAACCCCTGATAACAGGGCTAAACAGGGACGAATTTCATTCATGCCATTATCCGTGTTATATGTTAGAACATGGGCTTTGATAGTTTCACAACTTTTCAATATACGTTTTAGTGCTCTGTTTTGCGCCATTGCAATGAATTCACCAAATACAAACGGTTGTAAAAAAATGCGGTAATTATTTCACTGGTATATATAACTGTTGTTCTCACTGGTATTGTTTCGCACCAAACTCTGGTATCACGATCAAAATAGACTTGGTACGAAATTGAAGATAGTAGATTGATTGATGGCTATAGGTATGCCAATATTCACTTAATAAAAATTCCTCGGCTTCGGTTTGATTTAATTTTTATTAATTTTATTTTTTGACTTCACGGTATGGTGGTTGAATTAAGAAGAATTTTATTTTCTATTTTTACCACTTATGAAAATGTCATTTACAAAAGGTATAAATTAGTTTGCATATTTTCGATAGATGGCTATCAAAGGGTATAAATTAATTTACATATTTTACATATTTTCGATAGATGGCTATCTCAGACAAGAATATTGAATCAAATAGATTTATACATAAATTTGACGCTAGATGTCTATGTGGTTACAATAGAGAATGAAATTTACAATGTTTATGTGGTTGTTCAATAAGTTTTAAGGTAAACAAAATACGTTATTTTTGTTTGCCTTATTACAATAAATTTTAAATATGGTAATGTGAACTATAGCCACTTTTGTGATTAAAGATAGGTATTTTTGAGATATAACATTACATAATATACATAATTTTAATACATGAACTAATCTAATTTAATTTTTTATTTTGTTAGTTTAGGTTACTGCATACTAGAGATTATCAACAAGTCACAGGTTGGTATGAAAATTGCTTTGAATTGTTTTCACACGTTAATTTGATTTTCTTTTAGGTATCATCTTATGAATAAATCGATTGTGTCTACAACATACCGGTCGCCTTGAATAGGCTGATTCAATTTATTGGAAGTAGACACAGCTTGTGGATAGGCCGCTTAATTGTTCCATTTTTTGTTTGTACGGAAACGACTCTGATGTTGCCATCTGTACCGGGATATAGACACGATATTTTTCCCAATAACCATTTGCAAGGAGGTAAGTTGTCATCTTTCACGAGTACTATGTTACCGATGCTTATGTTTTGCTGATTTTTGTGCCATTTGTTTGATTTTTGTAGGCTGGTTAAATATTCAAGATACCATCTGCGCCATATATGCTGATTCATTTGGTCTACTAATTTCCATCTGGATAATCTGGATAGTTTGACGTCCGTTACATCATGATCGGGAACTTGAGTTGATGATCGACCAATTAAAAAATATGAGGGTGTTAGGTAGTCGATATCATCATCCGAGAGAATGCAAAGTGGTCGCGAATTAAGCATTGCCTCGATTTGAACGCTCAGTGTTGTCATTTCCTCTATGGTGAGGATATGCCAATTTGTGACTCGCTGTAGGTGGTGTTTAATGCTTTTTACTGCGGCTTCCCAAAGCCCGCCGAAATGGGGTGCAGCTAGGTGGGATCATCTTAAATGTAATTTGATCTGCCAATAAAAATTTTGAAATTGGATTAATATTTTGTTTTAATAGTGTGAATAATTGGGATAGATGATTGCGTGTCCCAATGAAATTGGTCCCGTTATCGCTCTGTATCTTCTTACAAATCCCTCTTCGAGAAATGAACCTTTTGAGTGCCGCTAGATACGCGTCTGATGTTAGATCGGATACAAGCTCGATATGAACAGCCTTTGTAGCGAGGCAGACGAATATACAAATATAACTTTTGCGGGGTTTTTGGCCTCTACCTCTGGTAATGTATGTTTGGAATGGTCCCGCGTAATCGACACCGACTTTGTGGAAAGGCCTTACTAACTCGACCCTTGGATTTGGTAATTGACCGATGACTTGTTCGAGAGTCTTTGCGCGATATTTGACGCATTTGACGCAGTTATGTACCACCTTTCGAATCAGGTTTCTGCCTCCTATTATCCAATATTTGCTTCGTAGTGTAGCCATTATTAGAGTTGGTCCAGCATGTAGATGCGTTATGTGGTGTTCTCTTACGATCGTTTCTGCTAACTTGTCTTGTGCTGTGAGAAGTATTGGATGTTTTGTGTTATATGGGATGTCTGCATTTGTGATTCTTCCGCCGATGCGCAGTAATCCGAATTCATCGATAAATGGCTTGAGGTATATGATTCTGCTTGATATGGGCACTTCCTTCTGAGATTTGATCAGCTGTATTTCTACTGCGAAATACTTGGCTTGAATATGACGGAAAATGATTTGTTGAGATTTTAGTATTTCGTTCACTTCCAGATACGATGGTATAGAGCTCTTTGAAATTCGTTTGACTTTTAAATTAATGTACCGATATGTATAGCCAAGGATTCGTAATATGGAATTATAACTGGATATATTTGCGATCAAGTTGTCTACGTACATATTTGTTTTGATACTATTGACTGCTTGAGGAAATGTTTTGGTAAATTTGTCTGCCGCTTCATTGATCGCTCGGGTAGCTAGGTAGCTTGCACTAGTTGTGCCGTAGGTAACAGTTTGCAGTGCGTATGTGGTGAATGATTTGCTTGGATCTTCTCGCCATATTATTTTTTGAAATTTGGTGTCATCATCTGCTATGAGCACCTGGCGATACATTTTCTCGATGTCAGCTGTGACTGCTACTTTGAATTTTCTGAAACGAGAAAGAATGTCATATAGACTTGATTGGACGGTTGGTCCGACCGCTAAACAATCATTCAGTGATTTTCCGGTAGTTGTCTTTGAAGAGCCATCAAAGACAACTCTCAATTTGGTTGTGCTGCTTGAGTTTTTGATGACACCATGATGTGGTAGGTAATATTGGTGTTCATCATTTCTTTCTCGATCATTGTCAATTTCCTTCATGTGACCCAGTGTCAGGTATTCTCGCATGAAGTCCTTGTACATTTTTGCGAATTCATGATTTTTTAGAAATCTTCGTTCAATGGAATGCATTCTATGCACAGCCTTTGGGTACGAATCGCCTAGTACCGACGGTGATATTTTAAATGGTAATCCTACTTTGATTCGGCTATAGTTATCAATTGTTTTGGTTTCTGCAAAATGTTTTTCACATAACGTTTCCTCATCAGATAATTGTGGTTGGGTCATTGTTATATTTTCAATTTCCCAAAATCGACGCAATAGACTATCCACATTATCTTCGTTCTTATTAACGGAAATAGTAAAGGATTGTTTGAGTAACATTTCAGTTGCTTTGCCAGCGATTATCCATCCGAGCTTGGTGTTTTGTAAAATTAGTTGGTTTTCGGTGATGATCTTTCCATCAGACAATATTTCAAAGAAGTTGTCTGCTCCCATTATGATATCGATTCCGTATCCTTTGTAAAAGTATGGATCAGCCAGTTCGTACTGCTTGTAATCTTCCTTATTGATATACTCTTCGAAGGATGGTGGTTTGGCGGTTAGTTTATGCAAAACTAGTGCTTCTAACTGGAACTCTGGTTTAGTTTTGTTCCACGGTGTGATTATCAACGATACTGCGCCCCTCGTGTATCCGTTCGTAGTTCCGCATATGCCTGATATGGCCAGGTTAACGTTGCTTCTCTTTAGTTGTAATTTTTGTGCACATCTCTCGGTAATAAACGAGCCCTGTGATCCTGAGTCCAAGAGTACTCGACATAATTGGAACTGGTTGTTTTTATCTGTCACCTTAACTAGTGCTGTGGGTAGTAATGCACTTGCGATTTGATTAGTTGTTGTGGTGTAAGTTTGGCTGTCAGCACTGGATGGGTTGTCTTCCTTCGTTGAAATACTAGACACAGCGCAGTTGGTTGATGTATTCTGTTCTAGTATATCTTCATGCACTAGAGTGTGGTGTCTTCGGTTACATTGTCTGCATCGAAATTTAGATTTACAAATCGAAACATGGTGATTGTCATTCAAGCAGTTAAAACATCGGTTTTGTGTTTTCAGGAGATTTCTTCTTTCATCGATTAGCATGTCTTTAAATTTGTTGCATTCAAACAACCTATGGCACTCTTTGGGACATAAAGAGCATTCTGGTATTTCTGGATAGTTAGATGTTAGCGGTTTAGAAGAAACGACGTGGCTTCTAACACTTGATTTTTGCTGATTATATTGTGGATGAATACGCTTGCCTGCACTTTTTATGGAATCAAGCGCATCTATTCTTTGTGCAAGAAAATTAAAAAATTGTTTCACAGTAGGCATGTTGTATGTGGCCGAGATTTGAGCCCATTGACTCGTGGTTTCGCTGTCTAGTTTACTGATTAGAATATGGATTAACCAGTGGTCTCTGGTTTCGGCTTCTTGACCTAAAGCTTTTAGTCCGCGTAGAATTTCATCAGATGTGTCCAAGAGTTGCCTCACATTCGTACTATTTGCAGTCGTCACGGATGGTTGAAACATAAAATTTTTGATGAATGAGTAAATGGTATGTTTCTTCCTATCATAGCGATCTCGCAGTTTTTGTAATGCCTCGATATAATTTGCATCAGTGGTACTAAAATGTTTTAGTAGGCTTGCAGCTTCTCCCCTTAATGATCCCTTGAGATACTGCAATTTTTGTGATGGAGTAATTCTTGGGTTGTCGTGAATGGTTGCACAAAATAAATCATGAAACGACTGCCAATCGGTGTAGTCGCCTGTAAATATCGGGATAGACAATTTAGGGAGTTTCACATCCATATGCATTACTCCTGCTGACGTGTCAAGTAGGGTGTCATTGAGAGATGTAGTTGGTTCAGCTTTTCTTCTGAGTGCTAAATTTAACCCGGCTACTACTTTGTAGTAATTGTCTTCAAACTCTGGATCCAATTCTTCGTCGTTTTTTAAGGTAACTATTTTGTCTTCCGTTTCGTTAAATTCCGATCGGTATCTTTCAACGTTAGCTAATCTCGCCCTTATATCTTCTATACTTGTGGTATCGGTTATGGCGTTAATGAAGTTTATTAATTTGGTCATGTTACCCTTTATGTACGCACGCCTTTTCTTCAAGGTATTGAGTTCAGCCATTTTATTTTTTTATTTTTTTTGTTTACGCACTATTAATTTCACTTCACAAATTATGTACTTTAATTATTACACTTTCGTTTCCCGATAATATTAAATGGTTGGTAACGTGTTCGAAACAATATGTGAAATAACACAGTGGATATTTATTGAATAATAGATTTATGGATTGAAACACAATTATAGTTTTATCAAGTTTATTTAGTTTTTAGATAATGAAATGCGATACTTGCGGTTTTATGAAGGTGTGTTTTCCAAAATGTAGGTTATGTTTGCTATCCGGCTCGAAGGACCATATGTTTCGCACCAAACTCTGGTATCACGATCAAAATAGACTTGGTACGAAATTGAAGATAGTAGATTGATTGATGGCTATAGGTATGCCAATATTCACTTAATAAAAATTCCTCGGCTTCGGTTTGATTTAATTTTTATTAATTTTATTTTTTGACTTCACGGTATGGTGGTTGAATTAAGAAGAATTTTATTTTCTATTTTTACCACTTATGAAAATGTCATTTACAAAAGGTATAAATTAGTTTGCATATTTTGCATATTTTCGATAGATGGCTATCAAAGGGTATAAATTAATTTACATATTTTACATATTTTCGATAGATGGCTATCTCAGACAAGAATATTGAATCAAATAGATTTATACATAAATTTGACGCTAGATGTCTATGTGGTTACAATAGAGAATGAAATTTACAATGTTTATGTGGTTGTTCAATAAGTTTTAAGGTAAACAAAATACGTTATTTTTGTTTGCCTTATTACAATAAATTTTAAATATGGTAATGTGAACTATAGCCACTTTTGTGATTAAAGATAGGTATTTTTGAGATATAACATTACATAATATACATAATTTTAATACATGAACTAATCTAATTTAATTTTTTATTTTGTTAGTTTAGGTTACTGCATACTAGAGATTATCAACAAGTCACAGGTTGGTATGAAAATTGCTTTGAATTGTTTTCACACGTTAATTTGATTTTCTTTTAGGTATCATCTTATGAATAAATCGATTGTGTCTACAACAGGTATATATAACTGTCTCCAAAGCCAATAAAAAATGCCGAAATAAATTTTACAAAAAAATTACAATTTGTTCTATTTATTTAACTTGTTCGCATATATAATCTCTCACAGTTTTCTTGATAATAAAATAAAAATTCCAAGTTTGCGCCACTTATTTAAAAAAAAAAAAAAAAAACTGTAAGCCACACTGAACACAAGTTCAACAAAAAATTTCTAATGCCATCTCTGATTTACAAGCTATTTACAATTGTTATTTTTATAATATTGTTACATTTTTGCCTTGTCAATCAATGTTCATATCACTGGATTGTGAATAAAACCAAATCAATTCAATATATCAGCAAAGAATTTATTCATTTCACACAAAAATTATTACAACATAATTTGTTAATGATAATTCACAAAACCACTTTATATAAATCATTCGCACAATTTTACTGATCGCGTTTCTTTTTTATTTCGCACTAAAACACTTTTTAAATCACTTTTTAATTCCTTTTTATTCTTTACACCATCGCGTTCCAAATTCGAATAATCTTATTCGAATTTGTTGGCCTTTTTATATACACAAACCAAGCTTCTAGAAAGTTCATGACTTTTCCAGTAAGAATAGTGTAGAAACATTTAGGACAGTTTAATCATGGAAAATTCCATTTTAGTACAGTAAAACATTGAGCTATTAATTTAACTTATTCTATTACACACTAGGTGTCATTGTCACAATATCTATCGACTAAAAAATTTCTATTGTGACGGTGGCACCTAGGGTGTAATAGATTAAGTTAAATTAATAGCTCAATATTTAACTGTACTCAGATGGAATTTTCCATAATAAAACTGTTCTAAATGGTTCTACACTATTCTTACTGGAAAAGTCATGAGCTTTGTAGACGTTTGGTTTGTGTATTGCGCCTTTTTAGCGCACGAAATCAAATTGGATTATTAGAATTTGGAACGCGGTAGTGTAAACTTGTAAGATTATTATTAGTATTTGGTAAGCGATAGTGTGAAGATTAATAGGAAATTAAATAGTGATTTGAAAAGTGTTTTAGTGGCCTCAACATGGCCACAATGTTTACATTCTACTGGACACGGCCGTCTTGATAATGCGTCGGCATTTCCGTGTGCACTTCCCTTCCGATGTTAGATTTGGAAATCTTAGCTTTAAAGACGTTCGATCCAGCGTGCTACCTGTCCCTCTTTATTCTTGAATTGCAACAGCCACCGTAAAGCGCTTGATATGTTCGCAAATGAAATTTTTGGCCATAAAGATATTTATGGAAATGCTTGACACACTCCACTATAGCCAACAATTTTTTCCGTGCCACGCAGTAATTACGCTTCGGTTTTGATAATGTTTTGGAGAAGTACGTAATAACTCGTTTTTGGCCATTGGTTTCCTGTGATAACACACCTCCTATACCGTCATTACTTGCATCGGTGTCCAAAATAAATTTCACGTTGGATATAGGGTACGCGAGGATTGGCGCGACACATAACCGTCTCCTTAGTTCCACGAATACTTCCTCCTGGTCATTCTTCCATTCGAATGCCTTGTTCTTCCTGGTCCACTCGTGTAAACTCTTGGCGATGTTGGCGAATCCTGGCACGAAGCGTCTATAATAGGTGCACAATCCCAGAAAGCTTCGTAATTCGTATAAATTTTTAGGTCTTGGGCAGTTCTTTATCGCTGCGATCTTTTCTTCGTCGGTGTGAATTCCATTAGTCGTTACGAGATGACCCAAATATTTGACTTCAGTTCTGAACAGTTTACACTTCTTTGGGCTTAACTTTAATCCAGCGACCTGTATTCGATCCAAAACTTCCGCCAAGTTCCTTAAATTCTCGTTAAAACCCTTACCCGTGACGATGATGTCGTCCAGATATATTAGGCAAGTCTTCCAATGTAATCCCTTTAACACGCGCTCCATTAATCGTTCAAAAGTCGCAGGGGCATTACATAATCCGAATGGTATAACATTAAAATGCCAAAGCCTGTTACCCACACTGAACGTTGTTTTCTCGCGATCTTCCTCATGGACTTCCACCTGCCAATAGCCGCTTTGTAGGTCTAATGTTGAAAAAATTCGAGCATTTAACATTCGAGCAATCAACACAGAAACTTATGCTACCGTCCTTCTTCTCGACCAATACTACCGGTGGGCTCCGTGGGCTGTTAATTGGTTCGATTACTCCTGCCGTCTGCATTTCTGTTACCATCCGGTCGACTTGTTGTTTTGCCAATGGTAATCTCCTGGGTGGATGACGAATTGGCATCTCTGCTCCCATATCAATTCGATGCTTTACCATTGAAGTCCTTCCGTTATTATCCGATGTACTGCAGAATATGGACGTATACTGTTTGAGTAGTTGATGTGCAGAATCTTTCTGTGCCTCAGTAAGATCTTCGGTCTATTTCTGCATAAGCTGTTTTACCATTTCTTTCTGCCCTTGCATGTCGGCTTTTTCAATCGGACTTTTCTGTTCACACTTTACTATAGTTGAAACCTCGTCATATTTGCCAATGACTGTCCCTTTCTTGATGGTTTTCGTCTTATCCGAGAGATGTAGAGACCTAATTGGTACTCTATGGTCGTGTTCTGGTTTAACTAGGGCTTTTCCGATTATAATTTCCTTGGCTCCGTTCTCCTCTTCGTTAACTTTAACAACCCACAACCTGCGTGAGCCAGAATCTTCCTCCAATCTTCCCCACTCTATCGTCTCCGAGTTCGGTGGCAGCTTTTCCCGATGATCAATAATAATTAGCCTGATAGTTGCTCCTGCACTGCTATATTGAAGTGGCAACTCGATGTGGCAACATGCGCCACGAGAGTCCATTCCACAATATCTGCAATCAGTACTTCGTGTTGGAGCAGGGTTTTTCCGATCTTTATTTTCACAATCTTTTTGTCTTTTATTATTGAACTATCTCCAGTTGCTGTTTATAACTTCAATCCATTAGCTGGATGTATACCTCGAGGTTATGGGGCAATCGGTTGTGAAAGTCACCTTCTGCCCCTTTAAGCTTATTCGTTCAAGTTTATCGACCCCGTCGTCATTTGGCCCTCTTGCTTGGCCACTGCCTGTGCTCTGCTTGGTCGTCGCTGCATAGGGGATGGTGATCTTCCCCGTTTTCTTCTTATTTCCCAGCACTCCCGAGAGATATGACCGACCTTATCACATGCCCAACATCTGATTTTGCCGCTTCCGTCTCGTAATCTTGGTGCTGTCCGCTCGTTGTTTATGCTGGTGTCGATTTCCACTCGGCGTATTTTCATTGACGGTTTGGTGATGGCTTGTGAAGGTTCATTTGTCAACGCGCAAGCGATGGTTTTCTGGAAAGTAGGTTTAGTTGACAACATCACCGCCTTGCGTGTCTCTGAATCTCGAATGCCGTCAATCAATGCGTCAATTTTTAGCCTTTCTATATAATCGGCCGACGTACTGGTATGTGCTAGATGTACTAATCGCTCGATTGGCGATGAAAATTCCTGTATCGGTTCTCCTCCCTTTTGGTAGCGGCTTTTAAGTTCCATGTGATAGATTTTACGCTTGTGATCACTGCCGTACTTCCTATCCAGTGCCTTCATAATTTCGAGATAACTGTTGCGCTCTTGTTCCGGGATGGTTTGTAAAGCCTCTGCTGCTTCGTCTTTGAGGGGCACTATTAATGCCACGACACGATGTTCGTCGTTCCAATGATTTTTATTGGCTGCCGTCTCAAATTGAAATTTGAAAATGACGAAAGATGTTGTTCCGTCGAATGTTGGTGGTTTTAACTTGATTGAGTGAACGGTCTGAACCACTTGCGTCGTTGTTTCACTTGCCTTGATCTCAGTTAACTCCTTCTCGAGACGTTGAACCTCCGCTTGTAATTTTTCTTCAACATGTTGAACCTTCGTTTCTAATTTTTGTTCAACCTGTTTAATCTCCGTCTTAAAATTCGTTTGCAGTTTTTCTATTTTGCCTTGTACATTTGTAACCAATTCCAGAATTTTCTAGTCCATTCTCTGTTGGACTGATTTTGTTGTTCCAACTGTCGCTCGTTTGACTGCTCAGTTTTCTCCATTTGTCGTTTTATTTCTTGATTCGACTGCTCTCCTTGTTGCACCATTTGATTTTTAATTTCTCCTAGCTGTCGTTCGATTTGTTGTTTCATTAGACTCATCTGCTGCAGCAGCAGCTATTAACTGCGACAAATCGAAACTTCCAGAATGTTCTTGTGTTTTTTCAACCAACGGTTGTTTATCTTCTTCTTTCTGCTCTACGGTTGGCGCATCCGTTACTTTCTCTCCAAAATCATGTTGAACCGCGCCTAACCCTTCCTTATCCATGGCGTCACCTAGTCGCGCGTGTAAAGCTGCTTTACTATCAGTAGCCAAACCCCGTTTCTCAAGTTCCCTCTTTAATTCTAGAACTTTTAATTCGTTGAGAATCATTTTCTTTATCTTATTATTCACAATCCCACCGCTGCCACCAATTGTTATGTTTTTGCCTTGTCACTCAAGGTTCGTATCACTGGATTGTGAATAAAACAAAATCAATTTAATTTATCACCAACGAATTTATTTAGTTAACACAAGAATTATTACAACACAGTTTATTAATAAAAATTCACTAGATCACTTTATATAAATTATTCTCAAATTTTACTGTACACTTATAATTTTTATTTCCACTAAAACACTTTTTAAATCACTTTTTAATTCCTTTTAATCTTTACACTATCGCTTACAAAATATTACTAATCCAATTCGACTTCATTCGCCTTTTTATAGACACAAACCAAACTTCTAGAAAGCTCATGATTTTTCTAGTTAGAATAGCGTAGAACAATGTTATCATGGAAAATTCCATTTAGAACAGTTTAACATTGAGCTATTAATTTTAACTTATTCTATTACACACTATGTGTCACCGTCACAATAACAAATGTAAATAGCTTGTAAATCAGAGATGGCATTAGACAATTTTTGTTGAACTTGTGTTCAGTGGCTTACAGTTTTTTTTTTTTGGAAAAATATGTGGCGCAAACTTGGAATTTTTATTTATTTTTTTTTTATTATGAAGAAAACTGTGAGATATTATATACGTGAACAAGTTAAATAAATAGAACAAATTGTGATTTTTTTGTAAATTTATTTCGGCAATTTTTATTGGCTTTGGATATACCGCTTTGAGAATTTTGATCCTGCTACCATTAGGACAGGACATATTTGGCCTCACATATTTTGAACCCCGCTTAGACACGGAATATCCATTGAAACATTTCTTTTTTTTTTGCGCACGCAATCGGAACCGGCCACTTACTATACAATTTAAAGTGAACTGAGACATTGAAATTTATCCTGTGATTTGCACTAAGCATACACGGTGAATCGAATTAGTGCATATAATATATTTTCAACCAAGTTCATTGGCAAAATTTACACGTATTGCTTCGAAATTAAAAATCAACTCATTCAAATTTATAAAGAATATTTTCTTGGTACTTTAGATATTAGCCAAGCAGGCGCTATCCTCAGCCGAGGAAAGGTGGTCTAACACCCTCACCTGTAGAGTTGCAAGACAAGTTTGGCCAAAGCTGGGCATTAATATCCCTACGCAGACATGAATTAAGAACGGTCGTAGGAATTCTCACGGGACACTGCCTTTTTGGAGAACATGCAAGAAGGCTGGGACTAGAGGCAAATGACTTTTGCAGAAGCTGGTTGGATGAAGAGGAGGCAGAGACGTTGGTCCACTTCCTTTGCTTGTGCCCAGCATTGGCTCTCAGAAGGCACAAACACTTGGGTAAGTTCAGGATGGACTGCCTCTCGGATTTTGAAACCAGTACAGTGCAAGACGTCTTACGCTACATAAGTAGCTCGAAATGGTTCCAATAGGGGTAAGAGGAGAGATATTCTGTGGTATCACAATGGACCGTCACCGGTCTAAGTATGCATAAGCAGCCACTCCAACCTAACCTAACCTAACCTAGATATTAGCCAAACACCGGTTAATATAGCACACCTTAAAAAAAATGTAATGAGGTAATAGTGCCTTCAAAGCAAGGGGTAACAGAGAGGCGATAAAACTTTCATAATAGACCACATTTCATTATTCCCAATAGTGGAATCTCATTATGCCGGTCTAAAGTAGCAGTGAGAGACAATAAGGAGACCCAATAAATACTACAAATCGTAGAAAATCACCGAATCATAAAGGAACAGATGTGTGCAGCAAAAAAATCGGACAAACTGTCTGACACACCAATACTATGTTTCGATTTACAGAACGTGTTAACCATTCCCAAAACGGAAGGGAGCCTTGCATATTACCTGTCGAAATTAAATATCTACAATCTGACAGCATATCTATCGTCTACGAAACAGACATACTGTGCCATTTGGAAAAAAATATTTTAGAGAAGTTCCGGGAACAATATCGCCTCATAGTTAGTTCAAATTAACTATCAGGAGCGATTGTTGGTGCCGCAAAACAAAAATTCACACATATCAACAGCAATTCCTTGCTTTTTAAATGCATATCCTGAAATCAAAAAAATCACTATGAAATATTCTGTTCCAGGATATAGCGCAATTCAAGAAGTAGACAATTTAAGCCTGTATTCCATGAGAAAAATTGACTGACAGTAAAAAAAAACGAAAAGAGAAAATAATCTGATGCCCCTTATAAGAGACAAGGACATCGTTTTTTATTTTACAGCAAAATTGTATTTCTATAAAATAAAAACCGTTGTCTTTGTGTCTTATATGGGGCATCAGATTATTTTTCTCTCTTCGTTTTGTTTTTTTTGACTGTCAGTCAATTTTTCTCATGGAATACAGGCTTTACACAGTAAAATAGAAAAATTGGTTCGCCTACTAAAGCTGGTGAACAGCAAAAAATCATTTTTTGTTATTCAGATGAAGCCGCATAATTTTAAAGATTTAGCTGAATATTCGAAATTTTGTTAGTATTTTAAAGATATACCATTTCACAAGATACACAATACCGTATAGTAATGATTTTCCAATCCAAAAAAATCTAAGGAAAATGTCAGCTGAACTTCATCGTATGGGATACTAACGGAAATAAAAAGAGGTGGTCTTACCTATAATTCCTATTAGTTAAGGTTATTCTATAAACTGTTTTTAACTTGTAAAAGGAATAGATAAAGATATGGATTTTCAGGCTCCAAAGCGAAGAAAATTATCAAAAATAGTTCCTAAAACCGATCAGATAATTCTTGAAAATTGTACGGGTATTAAATATATAAATATTTTAGAACGATTATACCGTACCTTTATTGGCAAAAGTAGGACAAAAGCCGGGTTGTTCAAGAAATGTATGAGATATGTATGAGATTGCTCCAGCAGTACTAGAGTTGTTTTACCCGAAAGGATTTGATGTCTGATTATACGAACCATATACATATAAGTAATTCCGACCTCTCAGTAACATGCGACATGCTTTTAGAGTTGACAAGCCTTGTGAAACGAAAGCCTGTTATAATTTTATTATTTAAGGCACATATTGTTAAATGAACCAAAACAACTGGATGGCTTATCCGTTTCTGTCCTTGTTGCTAAAGGATGTCCACAAGAGCGGAGTACTCTATCATGTGCCGTGACTTTCTGTCAATGACCAGCTACTTATTAAACCGCGACAATCTGATCTTGTTGTTATTCTGAATTTATTACCTAAATGTCTTATCATCTAAATTAATAAAACTGGGAAATTGATTGCAAAATTCACAAATCTATCGCCGAACATAAATCTATCTTTTCGTGAATTAAGGTGAAACATTGTAATGCAACAATTACAAGAAAAAACACATACAGTTAACTAAACAATAAATAAATCTTTATTAATTGAATCAACTCTTATGGTGCTTTGAAGCACATTCCTGCCATATTGTCACTCGCCTTAATGGTTTCAATGAAATTTTCCGTATCTTCATTCATGAGTTCGACATTATCGTTTCTGCAATAAACTTGTATAGCTTCTCCTGTCGTCTGCAAATATTTAACTGCGATCGTGTATTCAATATTTGGTAACAAATGCAATGAATGGCCAAGGTTGATTATCATCGTTGACCACTTCGCAGAAGATTGGATAAAATTAATTGTCCCAATTTTGTTTTTTTTATTATCTTTTGCCAAAATTTCTATTTCGATATCCTTTCCTTTCTGTTCAATGCCGATCCATATTCCATGCAGAATGGTTTCCTTTCTAACAGAAAATTTAGTTTCAAATTTCTGGTCACGATGTACACTTTTCCAACTCATTGGAGATTCATAGACATTTCTGCGTTTGGATATCCATGGATCGTTGACACTTGTATTTCCGAAAATAATTAGTCTTCCAATTGAATTAAGATCTTGATCACTTAGTAATTCAGGATATTGTTTGGCACACTCACGTAACTCATCACTCGACATTGTCGGGAAACGTATTTGCCTGATGAGATAATCGAATTTCTGTCGGCCCTCACTTAGCGACATGTTATGGTTTTCGCAGTAATTTTCTATCCACCCAGCTAATGCGTTAAATATTGGTTTTTCATTCACGCCTGCTGCAACTGGATCAAATTGTAATGCTTTAAACACAGCATCTGGGTGAAGTGTTGAAAATTTTTTATTCGTTAATCTGTTACTAAAGTACCAAGCAAATAAGGCATTAGCCAAACCTCGTGCGATGCCGTATTTCTCGGTGACACAATGTTCAAATAATTGAATATTAAAATCACTTGAACTTATTGAATTAATAACACGACTTTCCAGCATTATAACTTGGTATTTGGTAGCCAACTTCAACCACTCAATACCATTCCAATCATTGATGTCACACTCGTCTGTATAAATAAATCGGATGAACTCCAAGAAGCTGCCATATTTACAATCAGTTATCGGTATTAATTTTTTATCGCCCAATGTTCTCTCCAATTGTTGCTCAAATACCACACTCCTTTTCATGAGCTCCAAGGAGTGGGCATATATGATGTTTCCATCCACTTTAAATTGTATATCAGACAAGAAATTACGATTGAACAGTTTTTTGGTTATCTCATGCATTTTTAGGTGCGGAGACGAATTTAATTTAAACTCCATACTGTTGCGAATTTAGTTAGAAAAACAATTTGACTGTAGATTAATATATGTACGTTTAGGTCTTCTTATATATCGCCCAAAAATGAAACCATTACAAAAATAATATTTTAGGAAGGGGTATAATTGAACGTAGATGTTTTATTGCATGCCATAAACATTATGTTAACTCTTAAAAATTGTTATTTCTCGTTTTAATGATTTCTAGTTTAACTGAACATTTTCGTACCGTTTGCTAATTTTATGACCTTATAATTATGTACATAGCTTGATTTCCGCGTTTATACCTGCGTGTACTTTTTATAGCCTTTGTAACTAACCCGATTTTGTGATATTTGAAATGTGTTGAACCTTGAGTGTGAGTCATAGCAATCGGAGTAACCTTTTTTTTTTTTTAAACCAAACGCATTCCCTACAAAATATTTACTTACGACCGAATCCCAAAATTTGAAAATGGTTAACATCTGGGAACAATTAACCGTTTTGTTCGCATTAATAAAATTCAGTTCATGAAATATAGAGTAACAAGAATAATTCAAATGGAAATCCCGCTGCTTTTGATCAATTTCAAACCACTGATATATAATCTGGTGGGGAAACTAAAAAAATCGTCCGACGTCTCAAGTGCAACACATTTCAAATATCACAAAATCGGGTTAGTTACTAAGGCTATAAAAAGTACACACAGGTATAAACGAGAAAATCAAACTATGTCAATTCATAATTAGAGGGTCATAAAATAATTAAAATCAGCAAACGGTACGAAAATCAGTTCAGTTAAACTAGAAATCATTAAAACCTGAAATAACAATTTTTAAGAGTTAACAATGTTTATGGCATGCAATAAAACATCTACGTTTACCCTTCCTAAAATATTATTTTTGTAATGGTTTCATTTTTGGGCGATATATAAGAAGACCTAAACGTATATTAATCTACAGTCAAATTGTTTTTCTAACTAAATTCAAAGTGTGTTAAAAGTTTTCAAATTAATTTAAAAATTCGCAACAGTTATGGATTTTAAAATAAATTCGTCTCCACACCTTAAAATGCATGAGATAACCAAAAAACTGTTCAATCGTAATTTCTTGTCTGATATACAGTTTAACGTGGATGGAAACATCATATATGCCCACTCCTTGGAGCTCATGAAAAGGAGTGTGATATTTGAGCAGCAATTGGAGGGAACATTGGGCGATAAAAAATTAATACCGATAACTGATTGTACATATGACAGCTTCTTGGAGTTCATCCGTTTTATTTATACAGACGAGTGTGACATCAATGATCGGAATGGTATTGAGTTGTTGATATTGGCTACCAAATACCAAGTTATAATGCTGGAAAGTCGTGTTATTAATTCAATATTGTCAAGTGATTTTGGTATTCAAATATTTGAACATTGTGTCACCGAGAAATACGACATCGCACGAGGTTTGGTTAATGTCGCATTTGCTTGGAACTTTCGTATCAGATTAACGAATAAAAATTTTTCAATACTTCATCCGGATGCTGTATTTAAAGCATTACAATTTGATGCAGTTGAAGAAGGTGTGAATGAAAAACAAATATTTAACGCATTAGCTGGGTGGATAGAAAATTACTGCGAAAACCATAACATGTCGCTAAGTGAGGGCAGACAGCAATTCGCTTGTCTCATCAGGCAAATACGATTCGCGACAATGTCGAGTGACGAGTTACGTGAGTGTGCCAAACAATATCCTGAATTACTAAGTGATCGTGATCTTAATTCAATTGGAAGACAAATTATTTTCGGAACTACAAGTGTCAACCATCCATGGATATCCAAACGCAGAGACGTCTTTAAATATCCAATGAGTTGGAAAAATGTACATCGTGACAAGAAATTTGAAACTAAATTTTCTGTTAGAAAGGAAACCATTCTGCATGGAATATGGATCGGCATTGAAAAGAAAAGAAAGGATATCGAAATAGAAATTTTGGCAAAAGATAATAAAAAAAACAAAATTGAGACAGTTAATTTTATCCAATCTTCTCCTGCGGAGAGGCGAACGGTAATAATCAACCTTGGCCATTCATTGCATTTGTTACCAAATATTGAATACACGATCGCAGTTAAATATTTGCAAATGACAGAAGAAGCTATAGAAGTTAGTTGCAGAAATGATAATGTCGAACTCATGAATGTAGATACGGAAAATTTCATTGAAACCATTAAGGCGAGTGACAATATGGCAGGAATGTGCTTCAAAGCACCATAAGAGTTGATTCAATTAATAAAGATTTATTTATTGTTCAGTTAACTGTATTTGTTTTTGTTTTGTAATTGTTTCATAACAATGTTTCACCTTAATTCAAGAAAATATAGATTTATGTTCGGCAATTGCTGTGTGAATTTTGCAATCAATCTCCCAGGTATATTAGTTTAGATAATAAGACATTAAGGTAATAAATTGAATCTGTAATAACAAGATCAGTATGTTGCATTTTAACGGGTAGCTGGTCATTGACAGAAAGTCACGGCAGATGATTGAGTACTCCGCTCTGTGGACATCCTTTGGCAACAAAGGCTGAAACGGATAAGCCATCCAGTTGCGCCTTTACAATGCGAGACCTAATCATAGTCTTGGTTCATTTAACAATATGTGCCTTCAATAATACAATTAGTACAGGCTTTAGTAGTCGTAACAACTGAAGTACTATCAAAACAACATAAAACACGTTTATTGTTGCGAGATTTTTCAACTCTAGTATGCTGCTGAAAATCAAGCTGGAACAATCTCAAGCAATTAATGATTAATGTTTGAACTATCCCATATTGTGCGATGTGTGTACTAATCCCAAGTGTTTGAGTTTCTGATCTGACAATGCCAGACTATTAAGCTTCTGCGACGGAGGATGGGTCATAGGATAGATAAAATAATGCAAGGACCAAGTATCGTTGTAAGATTCAAGAGTGTAATGAATAAAACTGTCAAACGAACCACACTGCATCGATCTTGAGCGAAGCACTAATATTATTATTCACAATATTCTAACGACATATCTTACATAAGATTCTGTCACTAGGGGATTTCAATTCAGAAACAGTACCATCAAGAATGTACAAGGAACTTCCTAAGAGTCCAATATAAAAATTAAATTATTTCGTGTGTTTACAATCATCTACTTTCAGCACGTCAAAAACTTAAAATAAAACAACCATGTTCCAGCAAGTTTATTCTTATGATGAAATATAACAGCAAGCTAGTTTATCATATACTTACCATTTTATTATCCTTCAATTCTTAAGGGACATTTAATTATTTTGAATTTCTTTTTGTTTATTTGTATTTTGTAAATAAAAAACACTGCAATAATTGTTCTGTCAAATTAATAACATTAGAAATGATTGTAATAGATTATACCAATTAATTAAGTACCACAGAGAGTGCGATCATTACTGATCTGTTATAATTAAGACATTTTTTGTTATAGTTAATTTAAATGAACCGCTCTTTCCATAACATTGTATAAAACACTATGTAAACCAAATATTACAATTGATAGTTTTCGAATATTATACGGCATTGTGAATTTTAAAGCCAAAGTGTTTGCATAAAAATTGAAGTTAAAATATTATACTTAGTGTGGTTTTTTTTTGGTTAAATAAAATTCCTAATAGCTCAAATCAATCGCAAATACTACTACTGTTATCCGTTGTATCGGATTTATGTAAATTTAATTAATTAAAAGGTTACCGCTGGTGGGGTCTTTTAATTAATGAGAACAAAATCATTTAGTGTCAATTTAAATTCTGCCTTATTTTATTCAATGCTACGCTTTATATATAATATTAAATTTTCAATGTCAGCAAAAAATGTAAAGTATCAAAAAACATTTATAGTATGCATATTATTACAAATTAGGTTAAGTATCAGCACAATAGATACAAAAAAACAACAAACACCAAAACTTTATACTTTGGTGGCAATTAAACGTTGTAATGTTGATGAGTTAAAATGATGTGTCAACATATTCCGGGCTGTATAGTTTTGAGTAGCCTCCTGTTTACACTCCACTATTTTCATCCGGTCGAGGAAGAGCTGCCGGTAGTGGAACCTGACCCTTTGCTTTGGTTTTAAAATACAAAATGACGAAAAGTACTATTAAGATTACTATAGTTAAGTAGGATATCGTGTAATGATGAACATCATGGTGATTTATTTATTTTGGTAGTTGTTCCCTTTCCTTTATTACTTTTAGCTCCCTTTCCAAACCGGTAGTCTCAATTGCTGGGGTCAGGTTAAGATTATCGGGTTTTGTTGTTTTGGGTTTTATTTGCAAACTGAATTCCTTTAGATTGATCGCTCCGCTTAATATATTAGATGATTTTTCAAATGTCTTGCTAATATTATTATGGGCTGTGCCGATAGCGATGATGACGAGATTGTCATCCCTTAGCGTACAACCAGCATCTATCGTCACTAATCCGGACTCCTGAAGGCTATACGAATCGATATTGGGTCCGCATATGATATCAACTGTCGTTTTATTTGTAATTACGTATATCCATTGATTTGGAGCATGCAGTTTTATCCAATGGTTGGTTGAATTTATTTATTTAACATTGCGTAATGTGTTAAGCGTTGGTGTCTGCACATCAATAGCAACAGCCTAAAAGAAATTGTTTTGTAAAATTAATTAAGTTTATAACTTTATTGATGTTGTAGAAATTGTGAACTCTAAAGCGACCAACTAATCTTTCGAACGTATAATAAATACAATAACTCAAACCACTTGATGGTCTATATATATTTATTAAACTAAAACGTTGAAAATTTAATTAGTTTTCGCCGGTTCAAATTTTCTAAATGTGTCTTCTTCGTAAGACTTCTCAAATTCCCATTTTTTCTCGCTGACAACTAATAAAAACAAGACAAAACCGTACGCCTAATTTCAGCTACTACGGTTTCCTTTAAATTATAAACTTGTTGCTCACTATCACAATACTTGTTGCTCACAATTCTTGATTTAGCACTGGGTCGGTAACGTGGGCTGCGGTAAAGTCTCACCGTCCGCAATACTCCCCCCAGTTGAGTGTCCCACAGGATCACTCAATTCCCTCGGTTCCCTTACTAGGACGGCTAACTTGGACGCGGGCCTCCTTAGTATTTCTGAAGCTGTTCTTACGTCGGCTTGTCGGACATTTCCGTCGGCGCTTTTAATTATGGTTTCAATACGGCCTAGCTGCCATGTATAAGGTGTTTCAGTTCGTACCACGGCTACGACGTCTCCTTCCTGCAGTGGTATGGTTTTCTCGTACCAGCGTGTCCTTTGCGAGATTGTCGGGAGATATTCAGAGATCCACCGGCTCCAGAATTTACATGTAATTGCTTGTTGGCGTTTCCACTCAGCACGCAACATATTAATTTCATCGTCAAACTTACCGAAAGCATTCGTTCCGCTTGAAGAACCTAGCAGAAAATGATTCGGTGTAAGGGCTTCAAGAGTATCTGTCTCCGTTTTGACATACGTCAATGGCCGCGAATTAATCATGGACTCGATTTCTATCAAACAGCAACGGAGCAGATCTTCTGACGGAATTCTGTTAGGCAAGGCGTAGTTAAGTCCGTTCTTGACGGACCTGATGAGTCTCTCCCAAGCTCCTCCCATATGAGGTGCGGCCGGTGGATTAAATTTCCAATTAATATGGGCAAACTGATCCTGCGCCTCCTTGCTGACATTCTGCAGGATCTTTCGCAATTGTGCTTCTGCACCTCGGAAGTTCGTCCCGTTGTCACTGTATATTTCAACGGGCATTCCTCTTCTTCCTATAAACGCTCGAAGAACCAGAATAAATGCATCCGTGGACAGAGCTGACGCTAATTCTAGATGTATAGCTCTTGTAGTCAAACATGTAAAAATTGCACCCCACTTCTTCTCGATACGTCTGCCATGTTTGACAGTCATTGGGCCGAAATAGTCTACGCCAACAAACGTAAATGGGCGCATCCCAGCCGCCATTCGCGACCTCGGTAAACCTGCCATTTCTGGTACCTCCGGTCTGGCATCTACTATACGACATCGTCCACACTTCGCTCGCACATTTTTAAGGCAACTTCACAATCGGGGTATGTGGTATCGCTGTTTGATCTCATTTAAAACTGTAGCATGGTTTTGGTGGTACATTTGCTGGTGGAAACTTGCGATTAATAGCTCCGTAAATTTGTGTTTCCTTGGAAGTATAATCGGGCATCGTTGCTCATACGTGAGGAACTCCGCATCCTGCAGTCTGCTCTTCATCCTGATGATGAATTGGGAGTCAATAAATGGAGACAGCTTTCGCAATTTACTGTTGCTCTGTAATTTCCGGCCTTCTTTCAGAGCTTTTACGTCATTGTGAAAATAATCTATTTGTACGCTTCGAATCAGGTACGTAAGAGCATCGTCCAGTTCGTGCGGTGATATTCTGCCCAAATGGTTTTTATGGTAGAAGAACCGTAGCACCCAGACTTGTGTTCTAATTAGCTTCCCAAGCATCGAAAACCGCTCGAAATTGGGTGTTAGATCATCTGGTTTCGCTGTAGCGACGATATGCAGACAATGTACTTCCTGCTCTTCATCATCAGGATTTGGCTCGTCATTTCGTTCCTTAGGCCATTCGTTACGCGGTCTATGAAGAAAAACCGGTCCCTCGTACCACCTCTCAGGTATACAAAATCGGCTAGTCAGCTTCCACTTGGTGGCTTCGTCTGCAATATTGCTGGCTGTCGGAACCCATCTCCAGTCGTGAGAGTTCGTCGACTCCAGGATTTCCCCAATCCGGTGAGCCACGAAAGGTTTAAACGACCGAGGCGATCTAATCCAGCATAACACGTTGCGACTGTCAGACCAATAAGTGCTTTTGGTGATTATTAGCGCTTGTTGTTTCTTTACAGTGTTGGCGAGTCGAGCTCCAAGTACTGCTGCTTGCAACTCCATCCGGGGAATTGAGATAGCTTTATTGGGCGCGATCTTCGTTTTCGAAGTGACGAACGCTACCTCCTGTAAATCATCCCGTTGTTTAATTAGGTACACGACTGCTGCTGCTGCATGTTCACTCGCGTCCACAAACGTATGTAACTCGTACGTGTAGATTTCATGGTCGGAGAAATAACATCTTGGCAAGCGAATATTTTCGATGATTGACAATGCTTGAATCCAGTCTTTCCACTTCCTTATCTGCTCTGGCTTAATCTGTTGATCCCAATCTACTCCGGTTCGCCAGATCTCCTTTAGAATTAACTTGCCTTGAACAATAAAGAATCCGATCAGCCCAAGTGGATCGAAGACCATCATTACGATACGCAAGACAAGCCGCTTGGTCGGTATCTTTTCTCCTCGTAAAAGTTCTATCCCTATTTGCTGCTTATTAACGCGGAACCGAAGCGTGTCGTCGCTCGTGCACCATAACAAGCCGAGGACCTTAGTGCTGGCATCGCTATCGCCTAACATCGTTTCAGTTTCAGTCGGAATGGGGTTTATTAATTTCAACACCTGCGGCGAATTTGAAATACAACCTCGCAGATCGAAACCTCCTTTTCGATGAACATCAATTACTTGGCGCGTGACTTCAACACATTCTTCGATTGTTTCGAAACTATCAAGATAGTCATCCACATAGTGTCGATGTTTAATTGCTTCATAAGCTCGTGGTTTCTGTTCTCGATGCGTTTCTGCGTTCAGATTCTTTACATACTGGGCTGTAGATGGTGAACAGGATGCTCCAAACGTCATTACAGTCATCTGGTACGTAGAGACATCCTCATGTTGACGATCTCTCCATAGGCATCGCTGAGCGTCTTGGTCGTCTCGCTTGATTCTAATCTGGTGAAACATTTGCCGTATATCGCCACTGATGGCATATTTGTGTTCTCGAAATTTGAACAGCACGGCTACGAGATTTGCCAATAGATCAGGACCGTCAATAGATTTGAATTTAATGAAATCCCATTGACTGTTGCCGCGGCATCCCACACGAGTCTCGTCTTACCCGGCTTGTTGGGATTTGTAACCGCAAAAATGGGCAAGTACCATGTTCTCTCTCCTTGCGTTCGTGCCTCTTGAGCGGACAACTTCTTCAGCCAACCCTTATCTTTATATTTAACGATCTGTGCATTGACGTTTTTGGCTGCTTCTGGATCTTTTGATAGCTTCCTTTCGAAGCTCAGAAATCGATGCATGGCCATTTGTCTTGAGACTGGAAACTTGATATCATCGCTTCTCCATAGTAATCCGGCTTCGTACCGGTCCTCGTTAGTCCTTCGCACCGTATCCAAAAGCATTTTTCTTGCTCTAGCGTCGTCGTGGGATTCCACCTCCCGTTCGGGAACTTTCACACCTAGGCTTTCCAATGCAAAGAAACTTTTCACATACTCGTGTAGATTTTGGTCTGCCACTTCGTGATGATTCAGTGACACTGAATTGTATATATTTCCGCGCGCTCCGCCCTGTAGCGTCCATCCAATGCGCGTAAGTATCGCTACTGGATCCTCCCAAGCTCCACTAACTGTATTTAGCGGAACCAGCAGTTGATAGTGATCTAAACCTATTAATATACGTGGTTGCACATCTGTGTATGTCGCAATACCAAGGTTTCTTAAATGCCTGAACTTTTCCAGCAATTCTCGTTCGATTGACTGCATTGGCAAGCATAGCTGCTCCGTCGTCCTAACCTCCTGGAGTTCATATCGGTTGCCCAGATCTTGCCCAGCAATATGTAATCTCACCTTGCAGCTGTGTTCCTCATCCCGGGTAATTTCGTTGGTCCATTTAAGAATTAATTTTTCCGGCACCCCTTCGAGACCTAATTCGTCGGCTAAATCACGTTCTAAAAGTGTTGCCGTGGATCCACCATCTAGAAATGCATATGTGGACACCGTTCGCTCGCCTCTCCCGTACAACACCACCGGAACTATCTGGTAAAATGCATACAATTTCGTGGGGCAGTGCAAATTGATTCGCTGTTGAGTAGTAGCTCGACTTATCGCTTGCGTTGGCTTCGTCATGTTTGTACCAACCGCTTCTACACTCGTCGATTGCGCGTTGTTATATGTTTCTGGAGAGGTTTTTCTACAAGGGTTCGGTTCTACCACAATAGAGTTTATTCTCTTTGGCGGCGAATGCAACAGCATATGGTGCGGTTGATCGCATCCATCTATTCCGCATTTTGATTTTATTTTGCGGTCGCGGAGCCAATAATTTCCCAAACAGCCTACGCATAGATTCCTTCGGCGCACTACATTCCAACGCCTGACGACCGGTAATGATGTAAATTCCTGACATTTGTTTGGCAAGTGGTCCAGAGATTTGCATACTCGACAGCTTACTCCTCGAATTGCACTATTGACGCTGCTCTTTGGTGTCATTGCCTCGTGAGCTCCGTGGAATGCTTCCGTTTTTGTCGCCTTTCGGATCGACATTATCGGTGTAGCTGCTCTTGCTGGTTCGCTAGACAAGCAACTCGCCGTTTCAGCATTTCCTCGTAGCCACACGTTAAACACCTCGATACTGACTACAGGATTTTCGAGTTCTGCGAGTCTCCTATGACGGCCCCATTCCATCTTTAACATAGCCGGCAACTTATCTACCATCTCAGATAATAGTGTAGGGTTGTTCAGGTACGAGTGCATCTTTGCCGTCTTCACAATGTCGCAAAACGCTTTTACCCTCATTGAAAATGCGACAATGGTTTCTAGTTTTTCGAGCGTCACGGGTGGTGTTTGATTTATTTGCTCCATAGCCGAGTTAAAGACTAGTTCAGGACGTCCATAGAGCATTCTCAATGTACTCATAGCAGTAGATAGAGAGCTTGGCAAAAGCAAGTCCGTTCTTACGGCGTTATAGGCATCCCCCTTTAGGCATTTGTTTAGTCTTGCTATATTTTCTTCTTCGGTGAACCCGCATTGTTGTGTGGAATTTATAAAGGCGGTTATAAACTGTGGCCAGTACTTAGGGTCACCTGAAAACGGCGGAAGCTCCTTCGGGATCACCATCCGTGCTTGCAATTGACTTTTAGTCAGGTTGAAATTACGGGCCATTGATGGGTTACCGGCCACAGTACTGTCTAAGAACTGTTGTTCTGTGGCGCTTGGTTGTAGCCAGGACAGCGAGGGATCAAATACATGATGCGCCACATTACCTATTTCGACTCGTGAGCGCGTGTTTGGATGCATGCGTATTGATTGCTCCGTGGTCATAGCTGGTGGCTGAAATATCTCCGAGGCTGGTATTGACTCAAAGTGTACTTGATTAGCATGCTTGTCCACCCAGTTCTCGGTGCTGGTTCTTCTCCTTCCTAAAGATACCGAAGTTAAACTCGTACCCCTCTGGCTTCCGTTACTTAATAATTCACGTCGCTGTTGCAATATCTTCTTCTGTTTCGCAAGGAATTCTTTCTCCACCGCGAATTCTCGCTCAGCCATCTTGCTCTCCTCATCGAGCAGCTTCAACTGATCTCGTGCACTAATCCTTGACGTCTGTGACTCGGTCAAGATGTCTGTTGTTCCAATTGGTAAACGCTTACTCTTTGATTGCGTCGACTTCGTGGTCCTAATGCAGGATTCCATGTCTTTATTCTCCACGGTTCCTTTCGTTTCTCTGTTGATAATGGTACACTGGTCACAGTACCATTTACCACTGTTGATGTCCTCGTATTTGTGGTTACTTGAGCACTTTAAATGGAAGACCCCAAAACATATTTGACAGTATGCCTTGGTGTATTTGTCGGCTTGTTCGCAGACTTGGCAAACTACTGCTCCTTTTGTCCAGTACTCGAAAGGCCTCTGAGTTGATGAATTTTGTGGTTCCCGTGACATTAATCCACTCTTCGGGTGCACGGTTTCGTTAAAATTTTGTTGATCCTCGTTGTGAGACATTCCCGGTTGGAATTTATTTTGTGGTCTTCGAGCTATCTGGTTCTCAACCGCTTCGTTGTTGGTTTCACCTAACTGTTTCCTTGATCTCAGATTTCTCGTGCTCATGCGACGGCTTTTTAGTCACTTCTATTCACAATTCGTGGTTTCCCGGAAATACCACGATTTAGACAGCGGTTTCTAATGAGGCACACTTATTTCCGGCCAAATTTCGTAACCGTTTGTCTTGCGCGAACCTTTGTCGAAGAAGCTCAAATATTTCTTTGAATTATTCACTCTCACTTTCAATCCCTTGATTGATTATAAATTAATTAAATTTTCAATTTGTAGAAATTGTGAACTCTAAAGCGACCAACTAATCTTTCGAACGTATAATAAATACAATAACTCAAACCACTTGACGGTCTATATATATTTATTAAACTAAAACGTTGAAAATTTAATTAGTTTTCGCCGGTTCAAATTTTCTAAATGTGTCTTCTTCGTAAGACTTCTCAAATTCCCATTTTTTCTCGCTGACAACTAATAAAAACAAGACAAAACCGTACGCCTAATTTCAGCTACTACGGTTTCCTTTAAATTATAAACTTGTTGCTCACTATCACAATACTTGTTGCTCACAATTCTTGATTTAGCACTGGGTCGGTAACGTGGGCTGCGGTAAAGTCTCACCGTCCGCAATAGATGTCATCGAAATTCCATATTATTGATAAAATATTTACTCACATTTTCATTCGAATACAGTTGACCATGTCGAGCAGCTGATCGGGTCATTGACATCAGTAAAGTTGTTTTACATGTAATCTCTCTTGTAACGTTTCTCAAATGAAATCAAATTAGAATACTATAAACGATCCTTAGATAGTAATTTTAATCCACTTATCGGATAGGTTCTCTAAATCTATTTTCTGTAGTTTATTTGTACTGACATTTTCGTTGAACATCTCGTTTAACCTATGATTTACCTAAAATGAATACAAATAAATTAAATATTCAAGATACAGAATTTATATTTGGAACACTTATCTGTTCACTTGTTATTCATATGAATGAATCATTTGTCTAAATCACTTTAAATTATTCACTTTACGATTAAATTTAAATTTATATTCAGATTGAAAAAACAAAACATAAATGTCAAAACAAATGCAACAGCCAACATGTATTGAACAATTTATTTGCATACTTTCCGGCGAATATACATGTCTATCTGTTGCTATCCTTTTTCGCAATTTGACGTCACGTGTTGTCAAAAATGCTGATATTTATATGGAGTTTCGTCGCACATCGACTTTTGTCACCTAACAATATTTTTTGGCAAAATTTCAGTTCAATCAACATACTATAACTAAGTTTTTTCTTTAAAAAATTTAAAACATTCAATCTAGTAGTGTTCCAAATGCTTCTTCAAGTAAGTTTAAAATTCAAATTTGTTTTTTGAATGACCCTTACTCATTGAATTTTAAATTTTAGTCATGGTGAAGAAGGTCGAAACTGAATCGCAATCGACCGAGTCTTATATATAAAGGATATATAGTATAGTCTAAAACTTTGTTTTTACGGGTTGTGTGTTTTTTCCATTTATCTTAGACATTATATACTCGAAGGAATTATTTGTCAAATATTTGGACCATAAAAAAAATATAAAGCATAAAAAGGGTCTCGGTAAACTATCATTATCAATTGTGAATACGGTTTGTTAAAAAAATTACGATTATTTTTGATTTATTCCAAAAATTAATCAAAAACCGCCAAACTTCATATAAAAATATGTTTTTTTGACAACACGCAACGTGATGCGCAAAGAAAGACGAAAATGACACACGGGAATATACTACCTCTTTTTTCTGTATACCTTGGGTTATGTCGATGAAAATAAAAAAAAATAATTTTTGCTTTTAGCAGTGTGGCTTGTATATTCTAGACGGCATTACATAAACCTACATACACAAATTCAAATTTAGGTATATTGACAATTTAAATGTATGGTAGTAATACGTCATGCGACGATTAATGATTTTCAATTTTTTACCACTGATTATTTTAATCACTATTTATATTCCTAATCTCTCTTATAAAGGGTTTTCCAATAAGGACTTGACAACTTTGAACATTCACTGTGAACGCACCCTTAAACCAATATCCAAACTGTCAGTGTCAAAACATTCAGCAAAGGCAACATTTTCATCATGATGAAGTACACGAATGAACAACGTTTACAAATAATTAAAATTTATTACAAGTCGGTGAATGCAACTTTAAGAGCGTTAATTCCAATTTTTTGGTCCTAATTATCGTCCCAGTAGATAAGCAATTCATAATCTACTGAAAAAATTTGACTCTAAATATTCGCTGTCGGATGTTCCCGTGCCAGTGAGACAACTGGTTGGTCGAAGTGCCGAGAATATTGCTGCCGTTCAAGAGCGTCCGTCGCAAACGAACCAAAACAGTCGATTCGCTGCTACAGAGACATGTTGCAACGTTATTTCTTTGGTCAATTGCATGAGCTAGGCATTAATGATATGTGGTTTCAACAAAACGGTGCGACATGCCACACAGCGGGTCTTAAAATCGACTTATTGAAATCTAAATTCGATGAACGTGTTATATCCAGAAATGGTCTTGTCGATTGGCCGCCTAGATCGTGTGATTTAACATCTCTATACTTTTTTTTATGGGGCTACGTTAAATCATTGGTCTATGCCAACAAGCCGGCGTCGTTAGAGGAGCTCAGAGCCAATATTGAACGAGAGATACTGGCCGTTTCGGTCGAAATGTGTGGCCAAGTAATCGAAAATTGGGTTCAATGAATCGACACTTGCAAACGTTTTCGTCGTAGACATATGAACGATGTCGAATTCCATACATAAATGTTTTGATTGTACTTTGACCCAATAATAAAATTTTCGAAATATCTCAAATGGTTTGCGTTTTATTTTAAAAAAAATCCGGTGTCTGGTGTGACCACCACCTTCTTAAGGTCGATTTATATTATCAGTTCCTTTCAGTTCCTACTCGTATCGTGTCAGACAAAAAAAACATTGTTACATGTACTTTCTATATGAGTATTTATATTATCAGTTCCTTTCCGTTCCTACTCGTACCGACACAGACACGTATTGTTGAAAAGAATGTTTTGTATGATATCTGAAGGCGAAAAAATACGAAAGAATAGCGAAACAAACAAAAATTGTAAATTGCTACTAAAATTTTTTTGTATTTTTGTGTGTTATCAAGTAACCAAAAGACACGAAGAAAATGTCTGAATTGAAAGGTACGGATAGTATAAATTAATGATGTCTGACACGATACGAGTAGGAACTGAAAGGAACTGATAATATAAATCGACCTTTATACTTACATTATATTTATATGTACATATATACCCACAGACATCATTTAGAAATGAATACAGCGCTGTGTTTATGTATTAATGTTTCATAGCATACATATAAAACAACAAAATAAAAAAAAACAATTTTGTCATTTCAAATGCGTTTTTCTGTGAATATTTTGTTTTCATAGCAAATATGATATTTTTAATAGTGCCAATGCATAAATACATTTGACTCAAAATTGGATAAAGAGAGAACAAAAATGCAAGAATATTTTTTCTTAAGATTATTGTTTCCTATAACTTTTATTTAAAAACTTTTTCTATATCTCTTTTATTTTCTCCAATAATTCACAATGTTTGATTTTAATGTTAAGTAATCTTCCTCTTCCGGTTGTGCGATTATTCTGGAAATCTAATCAGCTCTTCGCATAGTTAATAAACTTTTAAATATGAAGTTTCATGGTCCTGTCTTTGCTCGTTTTTAAGATAATGAACATTCAGACACACATCCACACATCTACACACACAGACGTCATTACGAAAATAGTCACAACGTATTCAGGGGACCCCAAAACACGTATTTCCATCAAAATCTCGCAACCGAAATTTTTCATGATTCCTATACTTCCTTTATACTATGTTTAAATAAATATAAAAATAAAAATATTAATAACATTATTTGTATATACATATATGCATGATCTATAATATTAATTTTATGTGTTATATTTTTATTTTTTTTTTTAATTTAAAATAAATTTTATTTATTTATTTTATGTAATTACAATCTAGTCTCCTGGACTAATTAGCAATTTGTTTCTGACTTAATTTACTAACTTAAATTAATCTATGGCTTCTTCCCATTGGCATTCCATAGTTGCTGCTTAAGCTGACAATCACACCAGCTCAAAAGGTTTGGTTCTTTTAAGTCTGCGAACTATATTCGTGATGCTTAGGAGCTGAGTTGCCTCAATGTTCACATGTTGGCGGAGCCTTTCTTCATGTCTCCGTGCTTTTTCCTGGATTTCATTTAAGATGAGGTTCATTTTAAGGTCCCTATGAAGGTCATTGTTCCTAACATACCAAGGTGCATCAACGATGTTCCTTAATACCATATTCTGAAATCTTTGGATGATATTTACGTTGCTCTGTTTGGTACAACCCCAAAGCTGAATACCATAAGTCCAAATCGGTTTCAATATTTGCTTATAAAGTAGAAGCTTGTTGTATGTTGATAAAGAAGAGTTCCTTCCCATCAGCCAATACATTTTTCTGTATTTAAGTCTTAATTCTTCACTTTTCTTCTTGACGTGTGCTTTCCATCGTAGTTTAGCATCCAGGGTCATGCCGAGATACTTAGCTGTGTTCGCATGCGGTATTATTTCCCGATTTATGGTAATCGGAATATGTTCGATTCGTCTGTTTGTAAAGTTGATGTGAACTGATTTAGCTTCATTTAGTTTTATTCTCCATCTTTTTGTCCATTTATATATTTGAGTTATGGCTGATTGTAACTTCTGTGTTGATTCTTCGTTGCTTTTTCCAACAGCTAAGATCGCCGTATCATCTGCAAAAGTTGCCACTGTGTTGTTTTCTAATGTAGGAAGATCATAAGTATATAGTAGGTATAAAACCGGCCGGGCCCTAATACACTGCCCTGTGGAACTCCTGCATTGATTTCTTTCAATTCAGAAAATGTATCATCTAACTTAATCCTGAAGAACCTATCTTTCAAGTATGATTCTAGTATCTTAGCAAATTGCATTGGTAGAAGATTCCTTAACTTGTGGTTAAGTCCTTCATGCCACACTCTATCAAACGCTTGTGCAACGTCTAGAAATACTGTTGAACAGACTTTTTTCTCCTCTAATGCTTTCTCAATTATACTGGTTATTCTGTGTACTTGATCAATTGTTGAGTGTTGGTTGCGAAAACCGAACTGATGATTTGGGATCAAGTTTTTACTCTCGATTATCGGATTTAATCTTTTTACCAGAAGCTTCTCAAAGAGTTTGGACATGACTGGCAATAGCGAAATTGGCCTATAAGACGATGTTATGTGTGGTGGTTTCCCAGGTTTTGGGATCATAATTACTTCTGCAATTTTCCATAAGCTTGGTACACATTTGATTCTAAATGCTGCATTTATAAGATTGGTGAGTTTCACCAGAGCTTTTCTTGGCAGTTCTTTTAAGATTTCTGCAGTAATAAGATCGTACCCAGGAGCTTTTTTCGTATTCATATTAGCTGTTATCTCACGCATGACTTCTTTTGGTGCTGTGGGTAGGATTTCTTTACTTTCTTGCACAGCTTGTTCAGTTATTATCTCGGCTTCCAACGTTTGGTCTTCATGTGGCTGGAATATTTTTTCGAGGTGTTCGGCAAATTCTCGAGCTTTGTCTTCATTATTTCTAGCCCATTTCTCACCTGCTATTTTTATTGGGGGAATCTGCATTATTGGTCTTTTGATTCTTTTGGTTGCTTTCCAAAGAGAATAATCGGTACTGTTATCATTAGTTAATTTTCTTAAATAGTTGCTGATTGATTCATCTTTCAATTCTTTGATCTCTCTTCTTAATTGTTGAGTGAGGTTGTTCAAATGAGTTTTATCTTGGGGGGCCCTTGTTTGTTGCCATACTCTTCTCGCTCTTCTTTTTTCTGCGAGGAGTTCCCTAATTTCCATAGGGTAATTGTTTCCCTTGATTTTCGTTTTAATTTCAGGAGTATTTTCCCATGCTGATTGCTGTATATCGTTTACAAATTTGTGAACTTCTTTGTCTAATTGTTCTTCAGTCTTTAATGGAACCATTAAGTTAATTTTTTCTTCTAGCGATAGTCTAAAGCATGCCCAATTAGTGTGATTATTTACTAGGAAAGGGTTTCTTTCTTTATGAATGATTTTTTCACTTAACGTTAGAAGTATTGGTGAATGATCAGAGTTTAAGTCCTGGCTTTCATCTACTTGTACATAATTTACAGATATGTTCTTTATTATAAAGAAATCAATCAGATCTGGCACTTTGTTTGGATCAGTTGGCCAGTAGGTTGGTTTTCCAGTTGAGAGGGCTTCACAACTGCATTTTCTGATAGCTTTTAGGAGTTCTTTACCCTTAGTCGTTGTTAATCTGGATCCCCAGTGGACATTTTTTGCATTAAAGTCTCCTCCAAGTACAAATCGTTTTCCTAATTTACTGAGGAACTCGAGATAATCTTTTTCTTTCATTGAGTGCTTCGGTGGGCAGTAAATACTAGCAATACAAATATAACTACTTTTGGATTTGACAATAACAGCAGTTGCTTGTATTTCTTCCGTTTCATATTTTAACTCCTCATAGTGATGAATACTATTTCTAATTATAACAGCACTACCTCCTTTAGCAGTGTTTCCAGGGTGAATAGTGTGATATATTTGATAATTTTTAAATTTAATGTTTGATTGTCTAGTGAAGTGTGTTTCCGTGATGAGACATACATCGATTTTTTCTGTGTCCAGGACCACTTGCAGTTCTTGTTGATGTTGCATCAGTCCATTGGCATTCCAACATAAGATTCTAAGATCTTGGGCCATTTTTCTGTTTAGGGATGGCTCCCTTAGTGCTGTACTCTAGTTTCTGTAATCGCTCATCAAATGTATTTAGTCTGCTTAAAATTAATTTAAGTGTTTGACTTATATCGTCATTTTGAGCAGTTTTTCCTGGATTTCCGTTGCTCATCATTACTTGAGCATAAGTCATTTTACCAAATTGTCCTTGAGTAGTTCCCGACACTCTACGATTTACTTCGGGTCGGTTCATCTTAACCGCTTGTTTCCTGAATGAACTTGGATTTTTAGCAACCACGTTCTTATTTTTGATATTTTGCAGTTCAATAGCAACGCTGCATCCTCTGTAGTTAGCCGGATGGTTTTCTCCACAGTGAACGCATTTAGGTTGAACATTTTGGGCTTTTACACAATCTTTGGTATGATGTTTACCTAAACATTTGACACACCTAGGTTCCCTGTTGCAATATTTTTGTGTATGTCCATAGGCTTGACATTGTTTACATTGTGGTATAAGCTTAGACCTTCTTAGAGGCTGAATAACCACTTTGCACCCCAAGATGTACTTAATTTGATAAATTTTTTCGATATCTTCATCAGTATCGAAGGTCAACATAAACATGTTGAGAGGTACTTTGCCTCTCCGTTTTAGCTTAATCGATGCTTCAGTTGCCTTAAATCCTTTTGCTTTCAGGTCATCAATTATTTTATCTGGTTTACACGTAGAGTGTAAGTTTTTAGCCATGACCCTAATTGGTCTGGTTTGTTTATCTTCAAACGTGTGCCAAGCACGTTTTTCTTCATTTAACATTTTTGTCAATTTTCTGTATGTTTCTCTTCAAGTGTTATATGTAAATAATAATTGTGTGTGTTTTACATTTTTAACTTGTAGTGGTTATTACAAATTTGTAGCAATGGCTCTGTGCTGTGTATGTAATGTTAAAGTGTCTGAACACTTTTTTACTTGTGCAGGTGAATGCAATAAACTGATTCATTTTGAATGTGCAGGGATTAAAAAACCTGTGTTTGATGCCATTTCGGTAATTCCGAATTTTTCTTGGCGATGTGGTATGTGCATTGACGTTTATAAAATTCTCAAGGAAAAGAATGATCAGATGAGTAATTCTATTGACGCTATATCAGCGTCCTTGTCCTTGATAAATAAAACATCTGCTGCCATTAATAATAACGTGGAAAGTTGTTACGACTGGCATACGTCTCCACTTGGAACAGTGAAAAAATTTTTTTTGCGAAAATTCCAAACGCTCAAATAATTTGAATTTTTTTATCGTTATAAAATACCATGACCACCATGGTGTTTATACCTATGCTCGCTGTTATGATTTCCGAATTTAAATCCAATATTCCCTTCGATTGCTATGTCAACATATTTTAAATTTTTTTGCATTTACTTGTTTTCTATATTGCCATGTACAAACATATATATCTCTTGCGAGTTGGTGTGTGTACATGTATTATGTAGTATGAGATGGAATATTTGCGTTATTAAAATGTTCAATCTGGAATATTCTATTTTTCTTTCTGGTATCATTGGCTTAAATTAACGCGTGATATTTGCTCTGAGTGGGGATAGAACCGATCGGTGTATTCGACATAAATCCGAGGCGGCCGTACAACTAAGTATGTACATATGTTCGTCGTCGTTGTTCGTCTTATTCGTTGTATTTGTGTACAAAAAAAAAAAAAAACATAAATATCAATAAAGATTTTACATTTACAATAATAAAAAAAAAAAAAAAATGATGAACATGTGCACAAATACAACGAGTGAGACGAACAGCGATGCGAAGTAGAAAATAGGAGGGGGAAAATTCCTGATTATTTTTTCTTTGATGATTGTTGTAAAATATTTTTTTTAGATTTGGAGTCGAGTTTGAAATTTCGATTGACTAAGTCGAAACTTCGTTTTTTTTGGAGACGAAAAGTCTAATTTTTTTGTTATATAAAGGTAAAAAAGGGAATGTTAGTCTAGTTTGGTTTTTGGAGACGAAAAGTCTTGTTTTGAGTTTAAAAAAAATAAATTAGTGGAGTTCTGGATTTGTGAACGAAAAAGTCTTGTTTGAGAGACTGATTAATAATTTTGTATAATTTTAACCATTCATTTTTTTTTGTGAGTTTTATTGGGCTGATGTTTAAAAATGATTTAAATAAAAAAATTAAAAACTGAATTGTATTAAGGATTTCGTTTGTGTAATCCGGACTTGTTGAGAAAAAAAAACAAATATTAATTTTGTAACGCGATAGCAGCGAAGTTTTTGTGACGCTGACTAATCGTTTGATTCATTTATAATGTACATATAAAAAAAAAAACTGTTTAAATAAATGATGAAATAGAAAATTGTTATAATACGGTTTTAGTGACAATTTGTGTAATCAGGAATTTTTATTCTTAATAAATAAATTATAATTGATATTAAAATAAAATTGTTCGTGAGTTATTGAACGTGCCAATTTCGAAAAAAAAAAAAATCTTTTGGTGTACAATTAAAACGCCATTTGTAATCAATTGGGTCATGTGCTTGCTGAGTGTGATTGCCGGCTAATAGTAGTGATATTGAAAGTATTCCCGCCCGTGGGGCAAGGCGGGCCGATGAGGAAAACCAACTGTAATTTTTACAAATTTTGTTGTAACAGTTAGTTTTCCCCCAAGTATTTTCTTTTATTATATATTTGTTTTGCGGGCATATTCTCGATTCGTGGTGGTGCACCGATTTGGTGAAAACCCCACTCAGAGCAATTATTGTCCGGTTATTTTTTTTCCGTCATTTTGATTGATTGCGTTTGGAATTTCCGTTCTTTTTCTCTTCAATTCTGCTCGGTTGTCCGTTTTTGGGTGTGGTTCGACCCCATAACGGTTCATTTCTTTCAGGTATTTTTGTGTTTTCCTTAATTTTCTTAAAACAGTGATAGTGAAAGTGAAACTTAACATTAACGTAGAATCAGTTTTAACGTAATTTATCTTGTTTAATTTTAAATTCTTTCTCTTTTACCATAACCTAAAATTTTTCCTTTGAATTTCTTACTGTAGTGTGCTACGCCGCACCATGTGCGTGTAAACAAATAATTGATCGGATGATGTGAGGTTTGGTCATGTGAAGAGTCGGCCTTTTTTTCACCCTTTTCCGTGCGTGCCGTTCGTTCCTCCAGGACAGGCTGTGCTGGAGGGCGGCACGCCATATGAGTTGATCGCGTCGGGGTGACGGTCTCCGTTCCGGGGGATTGTCGCTGGGATTGTCATGCGGGCGTCCTTGCCTCATAAATGGCATCGGTAGCCGTCGCGACTGGGAAACAGCATCCCAGTAGGCGGGCCGATGAGGGGAGGCCCGTGTGGCAGTCACGGCGGTGATCGCCTGGGATTGAGACGGTCACTCCGGATCGATCACTCCCAGCTTATTATTTTTTTTTTCCGCTGAGGCCTTGGCAACGTAATTTTAATTTCCTTTGTCCCTCCAATTTTATTGTTATGCGGTTATTCAAGCATGAGTTTATGTCTGAAAACCCCACGCCGCACCGTGAGCTCTAGCCGGCTACTATACCGCATCAGACCGCTATTTTCATGTCTGTTAACGTAATCCCTTGGGGGATTGCGTTACAAAGTTTACTAAAACCAATCCCACCACAACAGTCGTCGTCTGCTAAATTAAAAAAAAAAATCAACACAAACTAATTTGGAATTGGCTTCGTCAATACGTACAAGGTCTAAGAAAAATGTTAATAATACCATAACAACGGCTACAACTGCGGTTACATCTTTAACTAATGACGGCGATCATATTCCAGTGGTTTCCAGTCCTACTAATTTCGGTGCTTGTACGACTTTCGCTGAAGTGGTGAAAATTCCTGCCGTTGTGCCTGTTGCAGCATCGAATGCACTAGCTTCTCACAGTGGTGCTCCGGATCAACCAAGCAAATACTCAATTGCATCTGTTTTGCCTGTTGCTGCTATGTTGAGTGCTGTGAGTACGTCTGCAAATGCGAACAATATTGATATATCGTGCGGTCCAACTGGTAATTTAAAATCGTTGCCATCATCACGAACTATCCAAAAGAACATACGAAATTTTAATATTCGTGGCACTAATACCTCACCAGATATTTATATTAAAACCATTGCGCCGAAATGTTGGCTTCATTTATCAAGATTCGATACTCTTACAACTGAGGATGATATTGTGGCTCTGGCTAGCAAATGCTTAGGTCCGAGTGTTTACAAGGCAGTTAAACTAATTCCTAAGGATAAAGATATCCACGAGTTAGAATATGTATGCTTTAAATTGGGGATCAACGTGGAGCTTCATGATAAGGCTCTAAATTCGGATGCATGGCCAACCGGTGTATTTATTAGGCCTTTCCATAAGCAAAATTTTCGGACAGGAGCCTCATATGTGAAATTCCGGATACCAGCTGCAGTAGTCGAAATTTAAATAACGTAGGGTCAAAGGTGATGCGTCGGCCCAAAAGTTCTGTACAAATTACTTTTACTTCGATGTACTATCACAACGCCTCTAGTATTCGGGGGAAAGCTAAATTATTCTTGCTTGGCGTTCTTGATAACGATTACGATGTGATTATCATATCTGAAACATGGCTTACTAAAGGGTTTAATTCAGAGGAATATTTCCCACCCAACTACGTCGCCCACAGAAAAGATCGACATGATTTTTGTACCAGCCTTAAAGGTGGGGGTGTGTTGATTGCTGTTAAGAGTTCGATCCCAAACGAGCTCATTGCTCATCCAATTTATGATGTAATTGCTGTTCGGATTAATGTATCCGAGTCATCTATCCTCGTGGTGGCTGTATATGTTCCCTCTGGATCTACTATGGAATATTATATGGGAATTGTTAATTTCATCAGTTCTGCGGTCATGCCATTGGTTCGTATTAAGGAACAACTAATGATTATAGGGGACTTCAATCTTCCCGATATTACTTGGTTTGATGTTGATGGAGTTTTCACATCCTCTTTTTCTGGCCAGAAAGAATTAGCAGTTACTGATTATTTTGCTAGCTTAGCAATGATGAAGTTGAACCGGATAAGCAATAGTCGGGGCATATTTCTCGATTTGGTTTATTCAACTGATCTTATGTTTTCGGAGATTTCACCTCGTGAAGATTTTACTGGATGTTCGAGCGTTTACCACACTCCAATTACCATATATATATTTTTAGAGAATTGCAACACTACGTGTACTTCTAGTAATTCTTTGCATTTCGATTTTAGGCGTGCGGACTACGATTCGTTAAACGAATTTCTTGTCGGTTCTAATTGGGACTTTCTCGAGCGAGATGAAAATTTGAACCATTCTATTTTATTGTTCAACGGGCTGCTCAAGACTGGTATTGAAAGGTATGTTCCATCAAATAAAAATGGACCTAGGTTTCGTGAGCCGTGGTACAACAAAGAACTACTACGTCTTGAAAAAAAACGGAATAAGTTCCAGTCTTTGTATAAGTTACAGGGCGCTGAGTTTTATTCCAGATTCAACTTAGCTCGTAAAGAGTTCAAAACTTTAAATTGGTTCCTTTACAACAACTACATTTTGCAAATAGAAGAGGATCTGACTTCCAAACCAAAAAATTTCTGGAATTTCATAAATGGTAAAAAGAAGGTTGTTGGGTTTCCTACTCCAATGACCTTTCAGAACTCTTCCGCAAGTCAACCCTCTGATACCGCTAATCTATTTGCAAAATTTTTTGAGTCCGTCTATGTAGTATCTGGGGATTCTGGTACCAAGCTTATAAATAATCGCGATTTCTCTGATTTTAATTTTTTACAGTTTACTGAAGCTGAAGTTTATGATAGCTTATCTCAACTTGATAGTAATAAGGGGGCAGGACATGACGGTTTTCCACCTATCCTTATTAAGAATTGTGCAGAGAGTTTAGCCCATCCACTGACTCTAATCTTTAATAAGAGCCTACGTACTGGGATTTTTCCGGATCCCTGGAAACTGTCTTTCACTCGTCCGATTTTTAAATCTGGCAGAAGAAGTGATATCAGCAATTATCGCGGAATCGCTATTCTTGCTGCCATACCAAAACTTTTCGAATCAATGGTACAGAAATTCTTGTTTTTTCATGCAAAAATTTGTATTTCTCCTGCTCAACACGGATTTTACACGGGTAGGTCCACGGTTACTAACCTAGTCGGTTTTTGTCAACATTTATATAGTAGTTTAGAACATAGGCAACAAGTGGATGCTGTTTACACCGATTTTTCGAAGGCTTTCGATAAAATTGATCACTCGATCCTTATCGATAAGCTGGATAAACTAAATTGTCAGTTTATCCCCATCAGGTGGTTGCATTCGTACCTGTCTGATCGCTACCAATTTGTTACGATAAATGATTTTAGTTCTCGCTTATTTCGAGTTACCTCTGGAGTTCCTCAAGGTAGCCACATTGGTCCACTTTTATTCTCATTATTTGTCAATGATGTTGTTGATTGTTTTAAATTCGCAAAATGTTTGCTTTACGCAGATGATATGAAGATATTTGCTCCTATTACTGGAGTTTCTGACTGTGTTAAATTACAAGGTGACTTGAGAAACTTTTGCAGTTGGTCATTTAAAAACAAATTATTGTTGAATGTGGGTAAATGTAGGATTTTATCATTTTCTCGTACACACTCACCTGTTCTTCAGCAATATTTTCTATACAATACCGCTATTGACAGAGTTGAGGTCATAACCGACTTAGGTGTAACCTTTTCTTATGATCTTACTTTTACCAAACACATTGATTTTGTTATTTCAAAAGCTTATATTATGCTGGGTTTCATTAAGCGCAATTGTAAAGACTTCTGCGACCCACTCACACTGAAAACTCTCTATGTGTCCTTTGTTCGTTCCATTCTAGAATATGCTTCTCAGATTTGGTCACCATTTTATCATTGCCATTCATACAGAATTGAGAGCGTTCAAAAACAGTTTCTTTTGTATGCGCTTCGCGGCTTACCTACGGAGCGAGTGCACCAATATGTACTACCTCCTTATAATGATCGTTGTAAATGATTAAAATTACAACGATTAGATCACCGACGAGATGTTGCATCCGCTATCTTCGTTCAAGATGTTCTGACTTCCCGAATAGACTGTGTCGATTTACTGGCTCGTTTCAACTTTTACGGTCCTACACGTTGTTTGCGCCGTCGTCGTTTGTTACATATTGATCCGGTTTCTACAAACTTCGCACTCTCAGAACCAGTTTTGAGAATGTCGCGACTCTTTAATTCGGTTTATGACGTTTTCGATTTAAACATGACAAGAAATTCGTTTAGAAATGAGTTGTTTAGATTTTTGTCTATCATTAAATAATTGTTAAATGTTATTTTTGTGCTAAAATATTGTATAATAACTGTTAATCTTTTTTGCATACCGATTGTATATTTACTGTAGGTTAAATAAATAAATAAATAAGAAAGTAAAAAGTTGTCAAGTCCTTATTGGAAAACCCTTTATATTATTATACTTTCTGATGGTACAAAGTGGTGAACTGTAGGTACTTATATATATGTGTGATATATTTAAGTACGGATTCCAACCATAGAGTAAGTCAAAATACACTCTATAGTTGTCACTACTAAGCTGAAAAAGGCTATTCAAATACAATTATATTTTATTGTCGAAATGAGTTGCATTTCGAATAATTGTAGGCATAAACGAATTGGAATTAGTTGATTGCATGAGTGAGTCACTACACTAGTTACCAAAGTAAGACGGCAATAATAACAGGTTATAATTACCGTTAATTGCGAAAAAATTAATAATATGGGTTGTTTTATTTACACCTTTTTATTATTCATTTCATTCTACATATTATGAGGTCACGTGGTTATGATTCATTGAATCGAGAAAAATGATTTTGCACAAGATTCATTTGTGGATAAAGCTGGTTTTGCTTAGTTTTCTACGGAATAAACCTGGTTTTGTGCTGCTATTTTTGGCTTTTCTACTAGCTTTGAAGATAAGTATCGATAATCAAGTGATATTCCAAAGTTCATCCCATCCTTAGGAGTAAGGAAGGGAAATTCGGAATACGAGGTAATTATGATGGGAAATTTAAAATGGGCTATATGCAAAATTCGCCAAATTTACTTAAAAGGTTTCATTTCAATAAGCAAAGCTTGTTAAATCTTTACCGGATTACAAATATTCGTGAAAGAGTATTATCGAACAAAATATAATAACAAATATGTCGCCCTTATCGCAGTGAAAGCAAAATACTTGGTTTATTTTCATAACCCAATTTATAATTTCTTAATTTCTTTTTTTTTATATTTGTTATTTTAATTTCTCAATAAAATAAGATAAGATAGAATAACAAACAAATAATAAAAATATTTTTTTTCCTTCTTTCCCTTATTTGTGGTAAGAAATACTACTTATCAACTATTATCCAAAATAAAAAATAAAAATATTTCAGATTATAAGATTGCGTGTATATTACCATCTTTATGTATTCTTATTCGTATACATACAAAATCATCTCTTCTTTCCAGTTTTGGAATACTATATGTCGTACTTTCACTCCTTTTTTGTTTTGTATGTCTTCCTTACATGACAGAAAATAAACGTAAGCAAAACTAAAACAGTTAAATTTACGAAAAGAAATATTAAACAAAATTTGTGGAAATGGAATAAAATAATTCTTCTTACCTTATCAACAATGGGGTGGGCGAATGACGGGTAGCAAAATAAATATTATAACATTCAAAAAGGAACGTTTGGGGAACGTGCAACCTCTGGTATACAATATAGACATTTATACAATATATCTACAGTTAGATGTAAGAACCAAAAAGGGCGAGAGACAGAGAGATGGAGGTAGAATATAAAGACATACCAAAATTGATCAAACAAACGATAAGATAACTTTAGGCAAAGTTTTTAGTGCAGATAAAGTAATGACTTAATTATGATATATTAACGTTTTTATTATTCTCTACCTGTACCACAAGTTTCTTTTTGATAATATTTTTAAATTTAATTTTCTTAAAGTAAGATAAAAAAAATCTTAATTTTTTTTTTCTTTTTTTTATTTGAGAAAACGTAACCCTTTTAATCTTAAATTTATTTATGGATACATACATTATATGCTAGACTTCATCTAATTGAATTAAAATTGTTTGGAAAATTAATAATAAAAAGTATTTTGGCACGAAACTAACAATATCTGATTATTTTTTGTATCGTGAAACGAAACTTTTATTGAATCAGTCAAACAGGATTGACAGATTCACAGGTGTTACTGTATTATTGGGTTGACTCAAAAATAACTTCCGATCCAGGTAGTAGGTAGAATCTATTGTTTGTCTCTACCCACTAACAGTAACCGGTACAAATGATATGATTTCATTAAATATATAAGGGGTTCTGTTAGTCTTCTGAACTCCTAAAATGGAAATCAAAAAGTGCATATTAGTCATTTGATTCTTTGGGAATTTAAACCAGGTAATAGTGGTATGGCGACAGCTGAAAAAATATGCGGTGTATAATGTGAAGTACTAATAACCGAACGGGCAATTAGAAATTTGCTTTGTCAAATTTTGATCTGGAAATACGCCGTTAAAAGCCGAATCGAGGGCGGGACTATTGGAGGTAATATTGGACCAAAATCCACATCAATCAACAAAAAGTATATCAGAAAGGCTTAATTATATCGCAATCAACTGTTTGCGCCACCTGGAGAAATTATCGATTGGTTTATTTATCGACTTTTGTATTAAATTTCAATATAAGCGAATTCTTTGCTTTAACCATCCCCGTCATTTATTTTTTATTTTATTTTTAATGTTAGGTTTTATTTACAATTTTATGGATGTGATATGTGATATACACGCAAAGCTCATAGATAATACAACGTTGGATTAAAGCGCATAGGCGATTGTTTTGGCTTATTTTACACAATAAAGCCCTATGATAACTAAAAGATGTCACATAATTGTTACGTTCCAAGTTATTTAAATTTCTTACAATAACCATATGAAATCAATAAGATTGTTTCGGCTTTTTATAGACAAAATATATTAAAAATAATGGCATTCACAACAATTTCGACTTGTTAATCAGAAAAAATGAAGAGGCCAATCATTTATAAATATATCTACCAGAAAAAGTAGAAATATCGAAATCCCACCCGTACTTTAACCCGTGGTCAATACAAAGTGTATCGACTCCAAAAATGAAAACTTTCCTTGAGCTTTCTCTGTGGTAGTTTGGTTTCGTACTGATAAGTTCGTACAAACAAAAAAGTTCGGTCTACTCATCAGGTAGCTACGACCAAACTACAAAAATAAAATTCTAACTTCATACCTTAAGTATGAGGCAAGAACGCATTGATTTAGCGAATTATAAAATTCACCAAATCAAAAAACTCAAGGAAATCTCATTTCTGTGTGTTTTATGCCCACACAAATAATAGAAAGAGAAAGTTTGTCTGTATTAATTAAATCAATAAGATTGTTTCGGCTTTTTATAGACAAGCTTTCATTTTTGGAGTCGATACACTTTGTATTGACTACGGGTTAAAGTACGGGTGGGATTTTGATATTTCTACTTTTTCTGGTAGATATATTTATAAATGATTGGCCTCTTCATTTTTTCTGATTAACAAGTCGAAATTGTTGTGAATCCCATTACTTTTAATATATTTTGTCTATAAAAAGCCAAAACAATCTTATTGATTTAATTAATACAGACAAACTTTCAATAGCTAGTTGCTGAAAGCCCGAGTGGCCAAATACCAAAAAGATGACGACAGCCGATACGTGACGGTGTTTAATTGATAGTGACGGATAGGGTCGTCCGGATTTGCGCGCCACAGAATCAATTGAAATTTCCGATCATCCTCGTGAATCCAGATCTGTCTGGTACATTTTTTCGACGTTTGCACAAAAAACGAATTGATGCACTCAGAACATAAGCAGGATGTTGTACAGACTATTTTGCACCGTAGGACCGACTAGCAATGTCTCGTTCAAAGCGTTTCCGGTAGTGGTTTTTGGCGGAATCGTCGAATACCACTCTTAATTTGGTGGTCGTACTGTCGGCCTTTAAGACTCCGTGGTGTGGCAAGTAGTAACTACAATTAGTTGATGACGGTCGTTGGATCTCTTTCATGTGGCCGAGGTGGAGATATTCATTCAGAAATTCCTGGTAAAGGCGATAAAAGTTTGGTTCCCGTTGAAAGCGTCGTTCCATTGCCAATAGTCGGTTTCTCGCCACACAAAATGATTCTCCAAGTGGTACTGGATTGGAATCGAACGGCAGTCATACGATAAATTTGCCATCGGAATCTCGGTCAGTGGTTGAAATAAACAATTTTTCACAAATTTCATGCGATTGACACACTCGGAGCTCAGATGGTGGCTCTTCAATTTCCCATAATGTCCGAAGTGTCCGGTCGAGATCGAGTTCGCACGGAAGCGACACAATTGCAGTATTGATTTGGTTGATGTTTCGAAAACTGCCGGCAACGATCCAACCCAATTTGGTATTATGGGCAATTGTGTTACCATCCGAATCTTCTAACAAACCTTCGGAGAGAATAGAGAAAAACTTATCCGCTCCGATTAAAATGTCGATTTTGCTGGCCTCGTAAAACTGTGGATCTGCTAATTGTAATTTATTAATAGTGCTTTGATTTGGTGAAACAGATGCCAATTGGTTGGTTATAGAGGTAATCCGAGGTAAAATAAAAGCGTTTAACGTGTGCTTAATTTCTGATGTAAAATGCGGTATAATTTGTAAGGTAATAACGCCCTTTGTATGTCCAGCGCTAATTTGTCCGAGTCCCTGAACAGCAATCTTAGCATGACTACGTTTTAACGCCAAACGTTGTGCGCATGCCTCTGAGACAAAGGAGGTTTCTGATCCCGTGTCGAGAAGAACTTTACAATATTGATACTGCCCATATCCATCTTTAACTCGGATTAAAGCGGTAGGCAACACGGAACTCCTTCTCGGTGAATAATATTCTGTCGGCCGTAGGTTGGTGGAACAAGCACACGCAACGGTAGATGGTTGGGTTTGATCCGGGTTTGAGTTCGTAGGATCTGGCTGAATTTTTTCAGTGTCGAAATGGAGAAGTGAATTATGGCGCTTCGGACAGTGGTGACACTTCTTTTTGCTCTTACAACGGTTAATCATGTGGGAGTCACTCATGCAATTAAAGCAACGATTTTGCGATTTAACTAAATTGCGACGCCCTTCGACCGGCATTTCCTTGAACCTTTCGCATTGAAATAGTAGGTGGTCGTTGCATTTGCACACTGGGCATGACAAGGTGGTTGAAACGAATGATTTGACTGGTTTTGGATGCGACGACTGCACTGGTTGTGATAATGACGATTTGGTATGCCCATCTTGTAGTCTTTCTCGTAAAGCATCTGCTCTCGACCGGAGAAATTTTAAAAAATCATCAAAAGTAGGAAACTCGTTCGCTGTTGTTTGTCGAGCCCATTGGTCCTTCGTTTCGTCATCGAGCTTGTCTTTCATTAGATAAATTAGCCAGGGATCTTGGGCTTCTGCTAATGGGCCCATGGCTTTCAGTCCTCGTACTACTTCATCTCCAACGAACATTAATTTCTGAATATTATCAGCTGTGGGTGTACGGATTCTCGCATGATTGGTAAACCTTCCGATGAAAGTATTCACTGTAATTTTTTTTCGATCATAGGTTTCTTTAAGTCGGTTTAAGGCATCCAGGTAATTGGAGTCGGTGATCATGGAATGTTTCACCAAATTTGCTGTTTCGCCCTTTAAGTAACCCTTTAGATATTGAAACTTTTTGGCCGGATTCAGCGTTGGGTTATCGTGTATACTGGACAGGAAAAGGTCATAGAATGATTGCCATTCCGTGAAATCACCACTAAAAATAGGAATATTAATTCGTGTTAATTTAACTTCGCCACTAGGGGCTCTGCTCGAATCTAAATTGTTGCTCTGCTGCTCGTTTCCAGCGATCGAATAATTGCCTTGATTTAAATTAAGTTGGCGGATCCATTTATTCAAATTGGCCATGAGGGAATAATATTTGTCCTCGAACTCTTCATAATTGGATTCTGCTCCGGGGTCTATTTGAAATATTTGGTCTTCAATGTGGGTGAATTCCTTGAGTAATTCATCAACGCGTTTCAAACGAATTTTCAGCTCATCGATGTCAGCATTATCCTCATTTAGTTTTGAGACGTAGGTCGTCATTTTGGTCAGTGAACCCTTCAAATTTGATCGTCGCCTTTGAAGACCTTCCGCCATTTTGTTTGGTGCTTGAATGCGTTAATTCACGATAACTTAAGCTGATTACAACACTCAAATTACAACACTCCTGAAATGTAGATAAACTCGTGGAAAACTAACGGATAGGTTTTATCTCAATATTTCAAAGTGGTAAATGGACATGAAGATATAAATGTTTGGTTTCTTTCACAACACTACAGCCAGGTTATTTATCTCAGAAAACACTTTATTCAAATCACTCAAAAATCACAGTTCGAGAAATCACGATTCGATTACTACCACCTGATAACGTGGTATTTAATCAATGAATAACGGTTTGGTTTAGCAGCACTCGATTAGTACCGTACGACAACGTGGTAACTTTAATTAAAACAAAAAACAATTCGGTAACTCGGTTTCTTTGCTCGTTGAATTGATGCCACCATTGGTGGTTTCGCCCAAAATACTTATAGAGCTGAAAGTTTCGGCAAAATAATAAAAATAGTTGGTTTTATACTACGGCTCTTTGTTTTTAAAACATAAATCGACGAAATTTTATGTTCAGCAACACAACACTATCGTACGTTAAATTAATCGTCCTTGCTCGGGCACCATAAATTAATATCACCGGTACTTGGTAACACAAAAAAAAATATATAGTAATAGAAATATATTTATCTCTATGGATTTAAGCGCAACCAAATAAATAAAGCTTATTTGCCAAAATAATTTATTATCACGCTCTCCCGGGTTTCGGCACCAATGTTTGGATTGGTATGGTTGAAAAAATCAAATGTCCAAAAATAAACCACACCTGAATGATTTTATTTAGATTATTATATTTTATAAACAAATTTTGTTTTTTTTTGATTGACAGTAATTCACGTCAAGAAACTTATAGCGACTGACTCTTTTTAAGTATACAATATTTTTTTTTATTTATTTACAAACTAATACATATAAATATTAATACATAATTTGATATAACAACTGGTAATACAGTAGCACACAAGTAAGTACCAATAGTGAAGACACTATTAAAAAAAATTCATTTTAATTGGTATAATATAATATTATGGCTACCGTCCGGTAGGTGCCATGGATGACAGTCTGGTGATCCATAATCAATGCACCCGATGAACAAACAATCAAGCAGTATATGCGGTGCAATATACGTGGTTAAGGTGGGTTAGACCAAGTACTCGGGTCAACTCGATGTTATTAGGGAAAATAGGATAGTTGCAAGATCACTTACTTGATTGTTATTAAAGTGCTATATGTGTTATGGTTTATTATGGGTGGTTTCCCGAACAAAAACCAAAAGCAAAACAAACAGAAATTTAACATTAATATTACGCTAAGTATAATTAGATTAAATAAAACAAAACGATCTTTAATACCGTTTTAATAAACTATTAAAGTTAAAATGTTGAAATACCATTGTAAAAAATACATTTTTATATTTCAGAAAGTCCGATAACCATAACGCGCTGCTGACGATGCAAAAGCGTGTACATATCTACATTTTAGATATTTTTCAGGAGGCGAGAAAAACGAGCGAATTTACCTTAGTAGATACACTAAAATGGACTAACAAAATTGAATATTTGTTCACGTTTGAACGTGTTACTATCACAAATTTAATGTAAAAGGCAGCAAACACTAATTTTCTTACCAATTAATCAATAAAAAGATTTTGAGAAATTTTGTAGATAAACAATTTTGCATCGTAAATGACGATAAAGTAATAATAATAAGAAATTGAAGTATATTAAAATTTAATCGAAACTCATAATAATTAAGCATCATCTCCTACGGCTGATCGAAATAAATTTTTCACATAGTTTATGACGTTGAAAGATTGAATTCTATAGAAATTAGTTCCCTTCGATTTCCTAAGCAGAATTCTGTTGTTTTTCACCTATAGGTACTGCAACCCATGAGTTGTTTTAAGATGTTTTGCTTCTCCATATTCATGAAAATAATCTTGTTTTTATGTGTTACACCAGCTATTGTTGACGACATTTGATTATTTGTAGTTGATAGCCCGAGATCACTAACAAGTAATGATTTACTGGCATAATACGCTTTTAATATGTCATTTTTATTTTGAAGCGAGGAAAGTTTCACAACCAGCACAAAATTGGAAAACTATTTCGTTTTATTGTAGTATGTTTCACGTTTAACCGATATAACATCGCTAAGTTTTGACTACATCTAATTGGGCGAAAATACTTGTATTATATTTATATGTTTGTTAATTTACCAAATTATGTTTACGTAAAAGTTTTGTTATTTGTTGTTTTGTCATCCAATTTCCACCCAAAACAATTGTGACAACTACCCCAGTAAGTAATGCTACTCATACTCGCAACATAAAACAGATTTCACGCTTGAAAGATAAGATTTCTTGCATATACAATAAATATTTTGGTCATTCACAATAATCGTAAAATTACAATAATCGCGGTTTAATGAAACTGGTTATTTATCTTCAAAAATTTATTTGCGTAATTTTATTCTTGTCTGACATTCTTGTAATTTATTTTTGATATTCCCATTGCCATTTTTCGAAATACATGTAAATCGTATATGAATTCAACAGAGACAACATTTTGGTATAATGATTAAAAAAATATTTGCTGTCTAAGAGCGGCACAACAACAAAACACAAAGTTTTGTATTTCTGCTAAACTTTTACATTATAAACGAAAATATTTAAGAATTACCCATACCAATACTTTTTGTTTTATTTGGTTTAGCACTGCCTGATGAAACCTACAAAAAATGTTTGTTCACGTCTCAAAGTTTAGGCAAAAACAATGTAATATAGAAAGATTAGAATTAAATTCTAGAAATTTAAAATCTGATATTCATATACATATATCTTATTTTAGATCGAAAGGAAACAAGTTAGTTTAAATTTTAAATCAAACAAACCATTAAGAGTTCAAACAATAAAATTATTAAAATAATAAATGATTCATTACTTATAGGCAAAAATTTTCGAAAAACAAAAATTTCGACCAATAAATAAAATAAAATTAATTAAATTATTCATTATATTAAAATAACAAAACAATTTTGTTGTTTTTGTTTTATTCAATTCAATCAATTAAAACGATAATTATTTTTGTGTTGCGCCAATTTGAATGATACTGCAGAAAACAAAAACAAAATCTAGAACAGAAATCGAATAATAATGGGAAAATGATGGTGATGAGCTGTTGGATATGAGTTGGGGCGGATCAAGGGATGCTAATAATTGAAAATAATCGTATTTTGTATTGGTTAAATGCGTGGAAATGTTCAATTTTTTTTTTCCTGTTATTTTGATGAACTACACAATACAATAGAAATTTGATTATGATAAATAAAATTGGATTTTTTTTTTGTTTAAGTATTTAGAGTTGTGAAAATTTATTTTTATTAGAAGTTAATTGAATTTTTCGAATGTTTGGGTTTTATTATGCTAATTGACGTTTATTAAGATTAATTCACGAGTTTAATTGTACTATACTATTACGAACGTAAAGGAGAAAAATTTAATAACTTTAAGAAAATTTGCGCCAAGGCAAAACAAATTGTTGCTGAATTTTTTTTAACAAACGCAAATCGACTATGAGAACTTTGAGTTAGGCAAACACAACCATCATTTCGGAATCAAATGAACGAGTAACACATTAATGATTATTGGACAAAATTGAGATTATAGAAAAACTAGTTTTTGGACATATGTTTATACGAGTGTACTTCTTTTAATAGTGTATTTAACAAAAATAAAATTATTCAAATAAAACAAGCCTCAAATAATTTGTAACATTCATTTCCAATATTCTTTTCAACAAATCAAAGAACATAGTACCACTTTGATATTTTGATATGAGTTGTCTTGCAAAAAAATTTAGAAAATTAACAAATCGACGAATTTCGTTTAGAAAAAGGACGTTGTTCTCTATTATACCAAATAGTACGAATCTCAGAGATTGGCTCATATAGTGACTATATAGGTTGTAAAGGGCTTACATTGTGGAATTGAAATCACTTAGTGGCATTTTGATATGAGCCGTAGGGCTCCTGCAAACAAAATTTGGAAATTAACGAATGTGCGAACTTAAGGCGAAAAAAATCGTCGAAAAAAAGTATAAAAAGAATTTTATTTTTAAATTTTATTTTACTAGCTATTCATGCTTTGTACTCTTCGGATCGCCATGTACGATTTTGTGTTTTGTGACATGTTTTGGACAGTCTACATTAAATCTTTTAGGCCGATATGTCGTGAAAGGATTTTTCGATGCTACGGGAAAGGTCGTAAAACACCCAATATGGGGCGTGGGTCACATGGCCGACAACCATTTCGCCGACCGGCCACATCGCCGACAACTGCATCACCGACAAGACCGATGGCCGACACAACCACTTCGCCGAGAGGACAGATGTCCGACACAACCACATCGCCGACCAGCCAGATGGCCGAGCCAACCACATCGCCGACAAGACAGATGGCCGACACACCACATCGCCGACAAGACAAATGGCCGACACAACCACATCGCCGACAGGATAGATGGCCGACAACTACATCGCCGACAAGACAGATGGCCGACCAAACCACCCACATCGCCGACACAACCACATCGCCGACAGGACAGACGGCCGACAACTACATTGCCGACAAGACAGATAGCCGACAAAACCACCCACATCGTCGACAGGATAGCTGGCCGACACAACCACATCGCCGACAGAACAGATGGCCGGCAACTACATCGCCGACAAGGCAGATGGCCGACAAAACCAACTCGCGTGCAGAACAGATGGCCGACACAACCATATCGCCGACAGGACAGATGGTTGACACAACCACATCGCCGACAGGAAAGATGGTCGACAACTAGATCGCCGACAAGACAGATGGTCGACGACAAAACCACATCGCGTGCAGGACACATGGCCGACACAACCACATCGCCGACAGGACAGATGGCCGACACGACCACATTACCAAAACTCGATTTTGAGGTGGACACCATTTTGTCAGATTTCTAGATTTAGACGTTGAACGAAGTCTTTGTATTTGATTTCTATGAATGCCAATTGCCCAGAAATGATGTCTAAAAAATGTTGTAGACTAATCGCTTATATCTTTTTCAAATAGAGAGACTGAAACGCAAAATTTACAAAATTGGGGACAAAGAAGGCTAATTAGAGTAACCAAGTGTACGAGCGGCCAGGCGGATCAGACAAAATGCTTCTTGAAAACTCGTTTTAATTCTAGTGAATAAAAGTAAAAAATGACATATGGTAAATCAACTGTAATAACAAAAGATGAAATTTGTTTTCAATTTTTAAGTTGCTTCGGAATTCCAACCTTTAGATAACTCAAAAGTGAGGAAGAGCACAACAGGCCCAAATGGCATCCCAAGACGAAACAAATAAATCCAAAACCACTGCTGCGAAGTACAAGACATGGGGTGGAGGGAGAGAGAGAGAACTCAAGACCTCTCATCTTTCAAAAGTAAATATGTAGACATTTGTAAAGTTTTAAACTATCTCGCCAATCAAAAATTGAGAGAACAAAATGAAAAGCAAAAAATAAGGTTTCAAGAATAACCAAACCAGCCCACACCCGTCGCTAAGAATTACAAGAGATATCAGAGAAAGCCCAAGGGGGAACCAAACAGTGCTACAATAAAATCACTTTTAACATTTGAACTTGATTTGCTAACGATTTAAAAAGCCATCGTGCAAACAAAGCTATTCATCCCCTAACCGAAAGCTTAGCTTTATGTTTTCTCATCCGATGTGGATAGTGAGGTATCAATTGAGCACGGAGAAATCTACTGAACAAAAGTGAAAAGTGATAAGTTCAATCCATAACTTAAATAACAAGTGAAGCTTTTATTTATACATCGACATGAGCATTAATTTTCTTTTTGGGATTTTGAAAATAATATACAAATTAATTGATCAAGCTAAAAAGGTTAGATGTTAAAATTCTCTAAGCTCGGATGGAGGATTATCAAAATAAGATAGATTAAAATGTTCTACTAATCTGAGCATAAAAATTCAGCTCTCTAGGTCGTGGGAAAGTTAGTTAAAAAGAACCTCAAACAAGTTGACACAAACAATCAAGGCTGGGAGAGTGCAGAAATTGAAAGAAGAGTAAGATGGGAAAATCATCCCAAGAAAGAAACCAACCACGCCCAAGACCGTTGCTACAGAGTACCAGATTAATTGTTGTAAAAAATTCCCTACCCTATGCTGATATAACCCTATGCTCGGAAACCAAATGCGGCAAATAGTACTAATGGTCGCTTCGGTTTAAAAATGTCAGATACAAAGAATTTTAAAACCCCTGTTTCGTTTTTTTGGATATACGGTTTCATTTCCCAATCTTAGCGTTACCCGGAACCAACGACGTGGACGTATTGGGAAGATAGTTACATGTTTGTTTTTTCAAATTTTTTTTGTAATTTTTTTTTTTAATATTTTTTTATAATTTTATGTCTTTTTTTATTTTTTTATTTTTTTTTAATCACAAAATTCTAAATCCAAGCAAATTTAAAAATAATTTCATAAAATGTAATTTTAATTTATTAGTTACAAAAGCTAAAATAATTGTTAAATTAGAGGGTTATGTTATGAGCAATCCCTCTAATAAAATTTAAAAGGGTTCGATTCGGTCTATCTTGAATTATTAGAGATAACCTTTGTTCAAGATCCCTGTATTTTCTTTTTTGTTGTGGTTTTCTTTCACCTCTAGTTTTCGCTTCAAATTGCCTTTTGCAAGGTTCGTATAAGACAGAAGATACCCGGATGATTAGAGCCAACTAAAACCTGCCATCTGCGATGCCAGCCTTCCACTCTATTTTGAGTTCTTGGAATATTAGTTACCTGGCTATCAAAAACTGACCATATCTCAGGCGGGAAAAGTGGTGACATGCGAGTTTGAAGGTCTTGTCTGGCAGTCCGTCGTGTTCTCCCTAACACGTAGGTTTGCTCGAACCATTCTACAACTACATTGGCATCTTGTGGAATAATATTTTTAAGATCATTCCATGCTTCGGGTATTTCTGTTGTATTCAGAAATGCAAGCGCACCTATCTGCCTCATTATTAAATTTAATTCTTCGTCGACAATCCGAAAGATGGAATTTTCCGCTGAATGGACTGGCAAAGATGAAAAAAAACACCCTTTAATCTGCACTCCTTCAAACTCACCTGCTGCTGCATTCATGGCCGCCTTTTCATAATCAGTAATAATCAAAGTTGGACTCAAAACAAGTTGGAATTCTTGTGCTATTTCCGATATTTCTTCAAATGCCCTTTGGTAACAAATTTCGGACTTACTGCTCATCAGAATAAAGACCAGTGGAAGTAATCTTTCATTTTCGGAACCACCTACTGGAGCATGGATTGAATAAAGCTGCATAAATATTTGCGCCGCAGTTTTAAATGTTCCATCCATAATCCAATAGGACGCATCTAAAAGATATTGAATATTAGTTGGAGTAGTAAATATTAATATTTTTTCTGCACCAATATCAACTTCTCTTAAAAGAAATGGATGGCCATCTAAAGTCTTTTTTAATCCTTCTGGAATATTTAAAATTTCTAAAGACACTGGTTCGGTAGGGGTATTTTGTCGTCTAACACGTTTTATTGTTCTACGCAAGGCCTCTTTGGTTGGCATTTGTGCTTGTGAAATGGATGTTAGTTCGCTCAAACTACTTTGTATAAGTTGTGCTGGTTTATTAGTTGTAAGTAAGGCTTGCGCTTTTATATTAGAAATGGCGATTGCTACATTTGCATTACTTGGGTTGCATGAATGGTTATGCTCGCTAACCAACTGTAGACGGTAGACGCCGTTTATTAATATTGTAACGGCTCTTGCATTGCAATAATCGGGGTTCTCGATGTCACTTTTAATACTGTTCCTTTTGACACATTCCCAGTAGAATTTTTCCTCTCTAGCCTTAATTTTATGATAAATATAATTTCTAATTTTAACCATTTCACGATTTTTTGTGCCTTTTAAGTATCTTCCACCTGTACTAAATCCATTACGCTACTAATTTTATATTCGATGTTGAATCGTTTAAAACAATTAATAGAAAAACTTGTTGATGTCCTAAATTTAATTTTAGTTTGGTTTTATACTTAATTTTCTTTGAATTTGTTATCTGTATTACTGTAAATATAGTTTTAAAAAAAAAATCTATTTCAGGGAATCCTGCAGAAATATTAAATTTTTATTGTTAAAAGTTTCGTTCATTGAAAATATGTGTAAATGTTTTAAAATATTATAATATAAACAAGCTAATCTAAATTATATTAATTTTTATTAACCTTTATCCGGATAAATAAAAAAATACATTTCGGCTGGATATGTATAATTACACCTTGTATATTTTAAATGAAAATAAAACGGAATTATCTTAATAATTGCATTATGGGTATTTGTTGTGCAAAAGCAGGGATTTACATATATTTGCTTAAATTGAATAAATGTGGGATTCTAAAAAAAATTCTAGATGAAGTGAAGGAATTTAGCACATTAGGATGGAACTTGGTTATTTCTTAACCGATTATGATGATATTCAGCACGTACGATAGAAATAGGATTCTAAAATTATTTTTGGATGAAGTTCTGGAATATAACCAGTTAGGAATTGACTTGGCTATCGCCAAATTGATTAGGATGAAATTCGATTTGTACGATCGAAATGGGATTCTAAAATTTGCCCTCTCTTGAATGTTCTAGGGTAATCTTATCTATAGATTTACAAAATTATTCGAATTAAATTAAAATTTTGAAAATGGTTAAAACCAAAATTAGAAGGCCAAACATAAAAATAGATATTTTTAAATACTTGTGGGTTGTGGCGAAGTAGTTATTAAAATAAGACGAAACGAATTTTCTTCAATAATTTTTGAATGACTTGTACCGGGTACGAAACCCGATAGGGGTGAAATTCAAAAGGGATTTTGCATCATTTGATTACGATCGGTGATGACGATGAACACAAATATGACCCCTTGAGGAGAGTGCAGAATTCGTGGCCGACCCACCTTGCATGTCAGTACTATAGGCTGGCCTGAAGCGCCTGGCGTGGTATACGTAAAACGGGCCTATAGCCTTATGTCCCAAATTTGGTTACTTACTACATAAGGAAGGACGTTAAAAGTGAACTGCGAAAGAGTTAAAACGAATATGTTCTCCAAAAAATGTCTTTTTGAATGCATTAGGTAAGCTGTTGGTTGTTTATGAAACAAAATTAAGTGAAAATGATTCTTTATCAAATACAAACTTAGTTTCTTGGTTCTATTCGGAAACTCAGAAAAGAAGTATCTGTATGTTCAATTTCTTCACCATCCAGATTTAATTTCGTAAATAAATTTAATGTGTATGTTTTACAATTAGTTAATAAACTGAATCCTCTTTTTTCTACGTTAGCTACTTAAATAAATTTTTTGAAAATACAAATGGTGCGCGAATTAAGACGTTATACGATGAGAATATGAGGTTTGACGTCTGGTTGTACGGATTTAATCAGATAAATAAAAATTATGTTTCCTGAAGAAAACTCTGTAAGTGCAATCGCCACAGAAATTACTGTAATAAACTGTAATTTGATTTAAATAAATATTTTGTAATACTAAGAATAGTAACTTTCCTCTTTTCAATTAAACAAATATTTCGATACACCCTTTGAAGTAGGAGTTAATGATGGAATATACCGTACTCAAATAAGCATAAAGCTGCCTTGATTCTTGACATTCATTTTTGTATAACTTATTCCTGTGCTAGTTCAAGTTGAATTCCATGCGTAATTTTTGCATCTCAGAAACAATTCGCTAAAAGGTACTCCTTCTTCGAATACTTGTAGCAGCTGCCACATGTTTGGACAAATAATTTGCATCAGATGATCAATCTGTCCTGTCGGCGATGTGGCTGTGTCTGCTGCCTATTTTGTCTGCGATGTGGTTATGTCTACCATCTGTCTTGTCTGCGATGTAGTTGTGTCGGCCATCTGTCCTGTTGGTAATATAGTTGTGTCGGCCATCAGTCTTGTCGACGACGGTGTTGTGTCCTTTGGAATTTAGTGGTCGGCCATCGTCTGGTCGGCGATGTAGTTGTCGGCCGGCGATGTGGTGTGTCGGCCATCTGTCCTGTTGGCGATATGGTTTTGCCGGCCAACTGTCTTGTCGGCGATGTGGTTGTGTCGGCCATCTGTCTTGTCGGCGATGTGGTTGTCGGCCATCTCTCCTGTCATAAACGTAAATCCAACTATTCTACCAATTCGTTAATTAATTTCGTCGAGGAACAACGCTGATGCGATTAAATCGCTTTTGGAAGCTTTAAGAAATAACTTGCCAAAATCATATTTTCCAAAATTCATCGTGACTGATTAGTCTTGGGCTCTAATAAAGTCGGCTTTGCCGAGCTTCAACTCGATGGATGTTTCTCAATATTTAAATTATACATACGATGTCCTAGTATTAAATCAAAAACCTTCATCAAATAAAATAGAAGCATTCATATGTTGTAGCGACTTGGTGAACATCATATCCACACAAATTAAAGAAAAATTTCCAAAGACATCGTTGAAAGGAAGGAATTTTATTTTAGACTTGTTTTGTAAAATTCTTAATACGAGAAGTTTAGAAAAAATTGACATTGAAATTGAAATTCTTGCACTGAAATCTATGGTACGTCAGAAGGTTCAAACCTATCTGCGTCAATTTTGGCAGATTGGAGACATATTCAAAGAAACACATTTTTTAACAAGCTCTTATTCCGTGCCAGCAGCCCATATTATACAAGGTATAATGAAATATTTGTAAACATAAAACTAAAAATAGCAAACGAGGCACAAACAAATGGTGAACAAAATAAATTGTATAATGAAGATTTCTTAAATTTTACTGTTAAACGGTATATGGCCTATCTACCACTCTGGGGAATATGGTTTTCAAAAAAAAAAAATTTGGAACATCTGGACGTTTGTCTAACGCAAATGCCGAAAGTTGGTTTTTTATAGTGAAGAACCACTATACAAAACATGAAAATCTACGGCTTGGTAGATTTATTAATACATCAAGCGAAAAAACGGCAAAGTTAGAGAAAATTGTTCAAATGTCCGAACATACTGAAACAATTTACCCAAAGCGAAAGTATCCAGTCAACTCGGTTTCTGATGACCTAGACAGCGACATGCATGAGGAAACGTGAAAGAAAAAAAAGAAAAATTAAAAATTCTCTAAAACACTTCGGGAAACGTGTTTTAACTAGGTGTACACAAATGACTCCTCAGTCGATGGTAAATGGAATAACCAATGTAAGTGTTCATACTTTTGCACAACATAAATCTACCATAAAAATTAAAAATAATGTGCATTCGATGTGACTGCTCAGATTTTTCTATGTTTGTTTACAGATACAGAGTATTTTAAAAGATTTTTAGGGGCTAGCAAAAAATGATGATATTGAAACATTCTACAATCAAAGATCTCACCTGCTTTTAGAGATCTACAAAGATCGTCTGGAGCTAGTTTCGAAATAAACTACCATTAATTTAGATGGTACATGTTCCATATCATTTATTTTAGAGAAAGTGCTTTCCTCGACACTAAGTGACTAATTGAAACGAAAAAAGTTATAAAATGTAATGACATATCAAATTTAAGACCTACATTTTATATGCCTATAAAGGATGTTTTTAGTTTTAACCAACTATCAATGTTCATGTTGTTTGTCACGGAAATAAAATAAAACAATTCTTTAGTAATTATGGTATTATAATATTTGATGTAAATCCGACTAATAAGACCTATGATATACAAATAAAGGAAATTTTTGAAACAATTTATTTAACTCAAGAGGAGGAATTACACCTTAAATGAATTGTGCATTACTAACAATTGGGTAAAAAAAATATGCTTGCCATATTCGATCTTACATAAAACGTAATGAAAATACATGGGCGATACACGACCATAAATACGGCGGAAATATGTTATTAATTATTAACTACTTACAACTGATTACTGATTTCTGTATTGCCTAATAATCAAAATCGTAACGTCAATATTCCACAAATATTTTGCAAACTTTTTCAATCAAAAATATACCAGAACAGTTCAAACCTACAAGCAAATATTTCATCATGCAGCTATTATAAAAGAGAAGGTCATTCCATAAATGAATATTAAAAGAGAAAATGTTACGAATCTCTTAAGTAACAGTCACAGTCCAATGTTAAAATAGTTAATAATTCGATATCGGAAAATCAAATAGGATCCGAGGAAGTGAGCACGGCCATCCGGATCTAGCAACTTCAATAAATTTGTTCCAAAATAGTCACAGTTTAAGTGCCATTATAAAATCAAAGTCTAATACAACCATTTTATCCTGATTTAAAAGTTTCAATTCAAGGAATAAGTTCAAATACTGTTGAAACGTTAGCGATAGTTCGGCGTAATATTTCATTATCAAAATCTATCAAGTTTTTCCGAAAATTTTCCATACTTTGCGCTGTTTTTTTAGGAAAAGATTTTCTTAAGAATTATAATTAGAATAATTTTAAAACGATCGAGTTAGTTCAAAATAATTTTAAATTTACTATTCCACTTATCAGTAATCAGAATTCAAATTTATTATCTCATTACCAATTGAATCTTCTTATAATAAAGATTATCTCTGTATGTCACAAGAATTAATTCCGGGAGTTTTTCTTGCTATTAGCGTCATACACCCCACAAATAATTATGCAGTTTTTAGTAAATTAAATAATAATGAAGACGAAATTGAGTTAAAAGATTTAAATATAAATAAAGAAAAAATTTCTAATTATGATGTTGTATGTTGTCTACGCCACTAAAATTAGAAATTACCTAAAAAATTAAATATTAAATTAATGTAAACAAAACGTCATTAATGTTTTAAAGATTTGAATATACTTACCATCATTCTGATTATGACATCCATCTGGATGAGTAGTGTGTGAAAAAAAGGAAGCCATTTTGAGTGCATCTTATTGAAAATAATTATTGAAAATTAAAATTGGTTTTTTATATGTTTATATCTAGTTGTAGCCGAGAGGATAGAAATTGATTATTATTAAGAAATTGAACCCAACGATGGTATCAATAATATAATATGTAGGGTTACCTACCAAAACATGTCTGATTCAGGGGATTATAGAATCCCAGATACAGACTTAGACACGGAAGATGAACTTCCTATAAACAAGACAGTCGTAATTATGGAAAGAACGGGACTTTTAGGTTTAGGAAAACATAAGAATCATAAATCAAATGATAAAAACAGGGATATAACGGTCGATTCCGAATTTAACGCGAACGGGGACGAAACAAATGGTGTTAGTGCGGTGAAAAAAGTGAATACAGAAGAAAAAATGGATAACACGTGTCCAGAAAATCCAACAGAAAGTGAGGTTAAAAAAATTTACCAGTACAATAAACAAGACATAGGACCATTCAAGGTGATTATGAGCAAAGAAAATATAAACATGATTACTCTAGGAAAAACAATAATATTAAATAGATTAGAAAACATAATCAAAGTGAAACAATTAAGTAAAAATATGGCGAGAATTACATTCAAATTCTATTATGATGCAAATAAATGCGTAAATTCCATAGCAATGACAAGCTTAGACGGTTATAATATTTTCATTCCTTCTAACTACAACAAAATTATAGGGATAATAAAAAACGTACCATTGGATCTATCTGAAGATGAAATACAAAAAAATATAAAATCCACAGCTAAAATAGAAAAAGCAGAAACGATGACTAAATGGGATGCAGCACAAAACAAAAGAATCGACATGGAAATAGTTAAACTAATATTCCTGGCAAATAATTTACCGTACAACATTGTAATGTACGAAAATATTTTAAAGAAGGTTGACTATTTTATCCCCAATCCAATGTATTGTAGAATTTGCATGAATTACGGACACACCATCTCTAGATGCAAATCGAAAGATAAAGAAAGGTGCATGGTATGCTCAAAAATCAAAGAACAAGGAACACACATATGCGACGAAATAATAAGATGTAAATTCTGCGGGGAAGGACATAAAACAAACCACATGAAATGCCAAGAAAGATTCAGGCAGAGAAGAATTACAGAGTTCATGACAATTAATAAATCATCATATAAAGAGGCCAAAGAAAAATTATTCGGCATCAAACAAACTTTCCCCAGACATTATGAATTTGAGGAATTAAATAACAAAGACAAAGAAGATCAGAAAAGAATAACGGAAGAAATAAAACAAACGGAGAAAAAAATGAACATTCTAAAAAACTTAATAGATGAGCTTAGAAAAGAAGCAAAATACAAAAACAAGCTACTAAAATATATAATAAAAGAGCTGAGTCAACCAAAGAAATTCAAAGATAACCCAGGACACATTGACGAAATCCTAATAAAGATAGAGGAAACTAGGGGGACTGTGCTTGAGGAATAAATGGAGAATATAAACATCATACAAATAAACATAAGGAGCTTATCCAGTAACAAAGATCTATTAGACCACTACAATAACAAAAATAATGTTCACATAGTAATTCTGAACGAAACATGGACAAATGCATCTTCATCTGAATACATACATTTCAACAATCTAAACTTAATTATAAATAACAGAGAGGACGGATACGGCGGAGTCGGTTTTTTAATCGACAAAAGATTTTCTTGGAAAATCATCAACCAAATTAACACATATAATAAAATCCAAAATTTAAAAATCAATATCAAATATAAAGGTACTAATTTTAATATCGTGACTTTCTATAATAACTCGAACATATACTCAACAGAAATCATTCAAGAATTCAACAACTTATTAGAGAAAAACAACCAAAACACATTAATAGCAGGAGACATAAATGCTCACAGTGGTCTATGGAATTTAACTCACAAAGCAGATAAACTAGGTAATGAAATTGCACAATCAATCACTGAAAACAACTTCATCATACTTAATGATGGATCACCAACAAGACAAGATCTACACTGGCACACAAATTCAGCATTAGACATCACCCTATGTACACCAAACCTAGCAAACAACCTAACATGGAAAATAACAAACGAAAACCTAGGCAGCGATCACATGGCAATACTAATAAAATACAAAACAAAAGAGAGGGCGTCCAAACAAATAACTAACTGGAAAAAAACACTAGAAGAAATAAACAAAACCATATCCATAGAAATAGAAGACATTGAAAAGCACATTGAAAATATCATCCAAAAAAACACACAAATAATAACCAGAAACAGAAAATTCACACCTAAGCCATGGTGGAACTCATACATTCAAAAACTATGGGACATAAAAACAGAAAAACAAAACATATACAACAGGACGAAAACCCTATACACAGCTATTGAGTTCAAAAAAGCCACTCAACTACTCAAAATTAACGTAAGAAGAGAAAAAAAGAAAAGCTGGGGTAAATTCCTAAACAACATAAACCAACAATCAAAAAACATAGACATATGGAAAAACATTAATAAGCTTAAAAACAAGAAACAAACTAAATACAATATACTAGAGGACAACACAAAAGCGATAGAATTTCTTAACATTCATTTCCCAAAATCATGTTACAGTGCAACAACATCGCAAATAGACAATCTACAAATAAACAACAAGGAATTTAACCAATCAGAAATAGAAGCAAGTATCAAGAAATCAAAAAACTCGGCACCAGGATCAGACAAAATCAGCTATCAACTCATAAAAAATATACATAAGTCAAATCCACAATTCATAGAAATAATAACTAACCACTTCAATAAAATTTGGTCATCAGTGTCATCACAAATCTACCCGGAAAAATGGAAAGAATGTAAAGCAATAGCAATAAAAAAAAGGAAAAGAAGACAGAGATATAAATAACTATCGTCCAATATGTCTACTTAAAACATTCTCAAAAATCTTCAACAGCCTAATCCTCAATAGAATAAACCAACACCTCTCAAAACACAACCTACTCAGCGACAACATATATGGATTCAGGAAAAATAGGAGCATAGCCGACTACATGGTCGACATGACACACCACATAAATAAAGAAAAAGAGAAAAATAAAAAATTAATAATGTTAAATATAGACATAACAAAAGCATTCGACAATATTAACAAAAAAACACTAATAAACAAATTAACAATAATGAATTTCAACCTACCTATTATAAACTGGATTTGCAAATTTCTAACTAACAGGAAAATAATAATTCATGGATCAAATACACAATTAACACATATCACAAATAAAAGTACCCCACAAGGAAGTTGTCTGAGCCCGTTATTATTTAACATCTACACAAATTTAATCCACGAGCTCAATAATGACAAGAGGAAAATATTCCAATTTGCAGATGATATGTGCATAATCATCAGTGGAAATAACCATGAAGAATTAGAAACGAATGCAAATCAAAGCTTAACAAAAATTTATAATTGCCTGGAGGAAATGAATCTGAAATTAAATCCAACAAAATCACTCTACCTAAGACTGTACACTAATAAAAATAATAAAAAGAAAATAACATTAAAACTAAATAACATAATAATCGAAGAAAAGAAAATAACAAAACTGCTAGGAATCACACTAACAAATAGGCTATCACAAATAAAACACTATCACTACATAGTATAAAACAAAGTCGCTTTCTCTGTCCCTATATCCCTATGTATGCTTAAATCTTTAAAACTACGCAACGGATTTTGATGCGGTTTTTTTTTAATAGATAGAGTGATTGAAGAGGAAGGTTTATATGTATAATAACATCCATTAAATAGTGGAGAAATACTGTTATATTTGAGGTTTCTAATGTGATGTCGTAAATAATTACATTTTTTCCGCTTACATTGCAAACGCAAGCTGAACACCCTACGAGATTTATCAAAATAATGTACTATGTATTGTACACATTGAAAAGGTCTACAGAAAACTCCGCGATGGTATATGTCTATCTCTTATGGATATCCCACAATAACATTTTTTTGTCATTTACTTTTTACGCATCAAAATCCGTTGCGTAGTTTTAAAGATCTAAGCATACATAGGGATATAGGGACAGAGAAAGCGACTTTGTTTTATACTATGTAGTGAGACAGAGAAAGCGACTTTGTTTTATACTATGTAGTGATGATTTAAAAATTGCGGGACATAGCGTTTCTCTTTTGTTGTTGATGATTGTTGATTATCTTTTGTTTTTAGTCGCACGAATTTAATTAAAATCGTAGTTTAAGTTGAGGTATTTCAGTTAAAAAAAAAAACTGAATAGAATAGGTAGCTTTTGTTTTTTATGATTATTGATTATCATTTGTTTCTAAATCATTTGTTTCTAAATGGTAAGTATTTAGATATTTTTTACTGCGGCACATACTTATAATATGTCAATTTGTGCATAGGTAATCATACATATAGAACTGAGTAAATTTTGTACAGAAATTATAAAGTCATGTCTGGAAGACGTCGTCGTTCGAACATAGGTCGTAGTACAGTGAATGCCAGAAGAGTACGTTCAGCAAGAGATGAAGAATCGTCAACGGAACGTGAGGCACGCCTCAGTCAGGCTCGGGATAGATATAGAGCTGAGAGAGAGAGAGAGAATCTTCAGTAGAGCGTGAGGTTCGCCGCAGCCGGGATCGAGATAGGCATACGGTTCAGAGGGACAGAGAATCATCAGTAGAGCGTGAGGCTCGACTCAGTCAGCTTCGGGATAGATATAGAGCTGAGAGAGAGAGAGAATCTTCAGTAGAGCGTGAGGTTCGCCGCAGCCGAGATAGGGCTAGACATCGAATACAGAGAGCCAGAGAATCATCAGCACGAGTTACTAATTCATGGGTAAATAAAGAAAATTCTGCCATGAATTACGATCCTTCGATTTCTTACAAGGACGATCGTATAGTATCAATAGGTACTATGTCAGTAGTGTGTGAACATTGCTTGGCATTGAAATTCAAGGACGAATCGAAAGGCATGTGTTGCTTACAAGGAAAAGTCAAATTAGAAGAAATTCTCCCTCCACCTGAACCACTTCACTCTCTTCTTACGGGTGATCATCAGAAATCCAAACAATTCATGCGCAATATACGCCGTTATAATAACGCATTTCAAATGACCTCTTTTAAGAGTAAGCAAGTCGTTGAGCGTGGGTTCATGCCTATATTTAAAATTCAAGGGCAAGTGTACCACTTAGCTGGGAGCTTGCTACCACTTCGACCCGATGATCACAAATTTCTGCAAATATATTTTATTGCAGATCCAGATACACAAGCATCTACGCGGTGTTCAAGTGTTGCACAGCCAATTGATAGAGATTTGATTAGATCTCTCCAAGATATGTTACATTCTCATAATTGCTACATACAGTCTTTCAAAACTGCGATTGAGAGTGTTCCAGCAGATACTCCTGACTTTAATGTCGTAATCCATGCAAATAAAGTTCCTGTTGGAGAACACAGAGGACGATACAATGCGCCTTCCACGAGTGAAGTAGCAGTGGTGATAGCTGGACAGCAATTTGACAAAAGAGATATTGTATTGCATAGTCGTGATGATAATTTGCAAAAAATTTCAGAGTTACACAGATCTTATATCTTATCTGATTATCTGATCTTAGATCTTATATTATTATCTTATGGCAGCTTACAATATCCGTTGATGCTATGTCGTGGAGAAAATGGTTATGCCATTAATATTTCTCAAGTTGACCCAATCGGTGGTACACCTCTGCGTAAAACAGTGTCATGTATGAACTACTATTGCTACCGTATAATGACAAGACGTAACAATTTCAACACTTTGCTTAGATATGGAATGTTAACAAACCAATACTTGGTAGATCAATATTTACACGAACGAAGATATTTACACGAAAAATCGCAAGACGCCATGACTTACGTCAGAAATTACGGCAAACCTGATTTATTTATAACTGCAACATGTAACCCAAATTGGCCGGAAATCAAAGAAAATATTAACACCAATTTAACTCCACAAGACAGATACGATATAGTTAACAGAGTCTTCCATTTAAAAGTACAGAAACTCCTGCACCTCATTAACAAGTCTCATATATTCGGTCCGCCGCGCTGTCATATGTACACAATAGAATGGCAGAAACGTGGCTTGCCACATGTACACCTGCTGGTGTGGTTAGTGAATAAAATTAGACCAAATAAAATTGACAGGGTTATTTCAGCTGAATTACCGGATAAAGATCTTCATCTTTAGATCTTCAATCCTATCCTGTACGAAATCGTAAAGAAACATATGTTACACTGCCCTTGCGGGACTTTAAACCCGAATTCTCCATGTATGCGAGATTCTAAATGCACCAAAAAATTTCCGAAGTCGTTCCAAACTCAAACAAGTACTAGCGATGACGGATATCCCAAATATCGTCGACGATCGCCAGAACAGGGTGGGCAAAATGCTACCGTCCGAAACCATGATATTGATAACCGATGGATCGTTCCCTATAATCCGCTCCTTTTGAAAATTTTTGATGCCCACATCAACGTAGAGTTGTGCAATTCAATAAAGTCAATCCAATATGTTACTAAGTACATTAATAAAGGCAGTGATTAAGCCACTTTCAGCATACAATCACCAAATGAAGTGGAAAAATATCAGTCTGGACGTTACATCTGCAGCTCTGAAGCAGTATGGAGGATTTTATCATTCGAAGTGCACGACCGGGCTCCCACAATTGTCCACCTTGCAGTTCATTTAGAAAATGGACAAAGAGTATATTTCACTGAGAACAATATACAAGAAGTTGTTAATAACCCGCGGGATACAACATTGACAGCATTCTTCAAGTTATGTGCTCAAGATCATTTCGCGAAAATGTTACGGCCAGCCTAAATTCTTCTAAATTCAACTAACAAAAAAAATGAAAAAAAAAATGAAATTTTGAATTTAATCAGCAATAAGATTATGCGTCGATGGTAGTATACGTCAGCCTGTAAATCGGTTAAATAATCAGTATATAATGTATAGACTAGAATGGTATTCATATATTTTTTTTATTAGTCGATGAACTTATTGTTTTGTTGTAATTATATCACTCACATCTACCACGGTTTCTATCTTGGCAATGCAATTTTGTGTTTTTTTGGCTATGTAAATGTTTATAAATACACCGTATGTATATAAATAGTATATAAAGCTAGATGAAGATGTATATACTCATTATACCCCTAATTGTTTTTCCAATTGATCAATATACAAAAATAGGAATGTCGTTTATGTAGCAATTATATACAATGTATAGGCCGGTTGTGTACATAAGCACGAGTATGAACTCAAACAGCCAAACAAACAAAACAAAAACACAACAAAAAAAAAAGAAACAAGTATTGGTAATTCTGGAACATACGAAATTTAAGCTATTTAAATTCCAGATTATGGATTGAAACCATTTCGTGACACAAGCTTGAGTATTAAACTTTAAAATACAAGTATATCAAAAATTATTAATTGTGGTAAAGAAAGATTTGACTATTTTGTTTACATACACAACGTAATTAGAATAGATAGTTGTGTCTTAGAGTGCATAGTTGTGGCTTCTAAAGTATAGTGGTTCTGCATTCTAAATTTTTTTCTGGCCTAACGGAGTGGTGTATAATTTCTTGTAAGTTCCGTTGAATTAATGATTAAGTTGCAAACATTTTTTTTATTAGCTTTTTATTCTGCCATTGTACAGATATTTCTGGAAGAATTCTATAAGATGAGATTGTAATATAGCTAAAGAGCCGCTGCATTAGCGGTACAGCGTGACCTCACTCATTCATAAAAATACAGTTGAGTGATTTTTGGTTGCTTAATTCGTTGAGGATTGTATTTGCTGTTAAATAACAACCGTACCGAATGGAAAATTAATTCTACCTCCACCTTGAACGGGACTCCGGAAAGTGTCAGTGTCGCGCTTTATCAACAATTTTTTTATTTTTTATTTTTATTTTTTTATCAATTTGAATAATGTTTTTGAGAAAATTTGACTGAAAGTGCAATAGTGGTGATCAAAAATATAATTTTTTTGTTTAAATAGTGTTAAGTTTACCCATCGAAATCTATGGTATATACGTATATGTATAGTGTTCAGTTCGCAATTCTGAGTTCTCTGAGTTATATTTTGTAATACTGGAGAATTAAAGACAAAGTTTGTGAGGAGCAGTTCAGTTATAAATTTAATTTTCAGCTTCCATAGATGCGGAGGGTACCCTTTGGCGGTCTTTTGGTAAGTCTTTTTATATATAATTTAGTCAGGGTTTGTGCCCAAGTGGAATGCTCCAAGCATAATTTTGTGCTAGTTTTTTTGAGTTTTTCTATACATTTTTATTTTGTTGAACATCCGCTTATAACTATGTATAATATACAGATATTTTGCTTTGGGTAATCATTTTTTTTTAGAAACTTGTTGTACAAATATTGGATTTATTTTTTTTCTTATTCTTTTTTAATAAATGCTTTAAATAAGATGGAACATTAAGCGTTTAATTGATGATGATGCTGGATGGTGGAAGTTTGGAGGAGTATGTGCCTTAGTTGATTTGTTGCATTGTATGTTTTAATAACACGCGAAGATTTGTACGACCGAGTAATTCGTTTGGCGGCAAAGAACCCCCCATGTCGACTGAATCACATCCGAAATAAAATGCGTGTTAGCCGCCAAATAGGTCAGTTACAAAAACACTGACATATGACAAAATTCCAAGTTACTATACACGGAACCAGAGTTCTAAAACTTTTCAACGGCGAAAACAAGGTACTGCGGTTGATGGTTTCCCCGGAGTAAAAAAAACGGATGCCCTTGGCAGAGTCTACGTGATTCATCCCAACAACAGCGAATGCTTTTATCTGATAATGTTACTGCATATTGTAAAAGGCCCGACATCCTTTGGACACCTAAGAACTGTACAAGGTGTTGTTTACAATACTTATCAAGCAGCATGCAAAGCTATGGGGCTCTTGGAAGACGATTCTCACGGGGGAAAACACATTATCAGAAGCAGCTGTTTGTAGTTCAGCTACATCATTAAGATATTTATTTTCCGTCATAGCAGCGTTTTGTCAAGTAACTGATTCTGTTAATCTATGGAATAAATTTCAAGAAAATATGGCCAGTGATATTCTGATTCGGCGACGGCGAGAGTTAAACTCAGATGATGTACAATATGATCAAAACATATTTGACGAAGCATTATTTGAATTGAACAAAGTAGTGCAAATACTTTCGGGTAAATCGATCAAGGATTTTGGGCTGCCGATGCCAGCTAATACTACTAACTCAGATTTAACTAACAGTGCCGAATACACAAGAGAAACATCATACGATCAAACGAGACTTTTACAAAATATAGCTCAAGATGAGCCACGATTAAACATCGATCAGAAAAAAGTATTCACTGCATTACTATCAACAATTGATAACAATGAAGGAAAATTGTTTTTCCTTGATGCCCAGGAGGTACAGGAAAAACATTTTTAATCAATCTGCTTTTAAAAAAAAAGAGATCTACCGGAAAAATTGCGTTAGCTGTTGCGTCATCTGGCATTGCCGCTACGCTTTTGGAAAGAGGCCGAACCGCACACTCTACATTCAAGCTCCCGCTGAAAATCGCCACATATGATAATAACAGCGTCTGTAGTGTTTCTAAACAGAGCAATACAGGAAAATTGATGCGTGACTGCTCATTAATAGTCTGGGACGAAGCTACCATGTCAAACAAGACGTCTGTGGAAGCACTGGATAGGACAATGCGCGATTTGCGCAACAAAAATTCACATATGGGTGGATGTACAATTCTGTTCTCAGGAGATTTCCGTCAAATCCTACCAGTTGAGACTCGAGGAACACGTGCTGACGAAATAAATGCTTCCCTAAAACATCCAAGAGTTAGTCAACAATGTCTATCCTGACATTGATAACATAAGTTATAAGACAATATCTTGGTTTAAAGAAAGAGCGATTCTGTCACCAACTAACGAACAAGTAGATAAGGTAAATAACTTGATTCTTTCAAAGATTGATGCGCCGACGAAAATATACTACTCGGTCGATACTGTTCTCGATTTGGAAGAAGCTGTTCATTTTCCTACAGAATTTCTAAACTCTTTGAACCCGTCTGGACTCCCTCCTCACAAAATGGTGTTGAAAGTAGGTTGTCCTGTTATTTTATTAAGAAACCTGAATCCACCTAAACTTTGCAATGGCACGCGTTTGCTGGTAAAATTACTGAAAACTTTCATAATAGAGTGCACAATACTCACAGGATGTGGTACCGGAGAAGATGTATTGATTCCCCGAATCCCTCTGATACCATCGGATTTACCCTTCCAATTTAAACGTTTACAGTTTCCAGTAAAGACATCTTTTGCGATGACCATTAATAAATCGCAGGGTCAAACCTTCAACGTTGCAGGCTTAGATTTGAGCGTTGACTGTTTTTCACATGGCCAACTGTATGTCGCTCTTTCAAGAGTAACCTCTAGAGAAAACATGTTTGTATTGTCTAATGACAAGAAAGCTGTGAACGTTGTATATAAAGACATTCTGTAATATATTAATTGTTGTAAAAATAAAATAAATAGGTAAAAATGTAAAAAGTAAATAAGTAAAAATGTTGTGTATGAATTTAGATATTCCAACGATAGAAGGAAATCTTCATGGTATAGGGAAAGGGGAATTGTTTTACTCCAAATTTAACGAGTGCGGGCCACGGGCAGTAATGAATCAATCAAAACTACTGGATCGATTGTAATCATTTTTTCAGTGAGTGACATAGGCTATATATTTTATACCCGTGCGAAGCCGAAGCGGGCCGCTAGTAAAATAATAAAAGAAGAGACTCAAAAAACCATAAACCTTCTAAAAATATTAACACACAAATTAGGAGGGGCACACCCGGAAACCCAACTAAATATATACAAATCCATACTTAAATCCAAACTGGAATATGCATACATCATAACAGATGAAAAAAATAAAACAGAAATGGGAATAAGTCAGTCAATAAAAAAACTCGGGAATCAGAAAAAGCCTAGGACTTATAAAAACAACACCCATCCCAGTATTACTAGCAGAAGCAGTAGAAATGCCATGTGAAATAGATAAAAAAAAAAAAACACTCAAATACATAATAAAGCATATATACGAAGACTCAAAAATTGGCAAGGAAATAAAAAATCAAAGATCACTTAAAAAACTTAATACACTATACAATACATACACACCCCTATCAAAAATAATACCAACACACAAGAAAACGACAGAACCCACCAACATTACCATCGTACCTTTCATAAAAACTATAGAATCAAAGACACTCCACAATAACCTAGAACTAAACAAAATAATAAAAGAAAAACTAGAAGAATACAAAGATTATGATCACATATACACGGATGGAACATTGAAAGATAACCAAACAGGAATAGGAATCTTCATACAAGAAAACAACACAAGACTAGCGATAAAACTCAAAAGCTACACAAACATTAAAACTGTAGAAACTATTGCAATTAAAATCACAGTATTACTAGCACAAATCAACAAAGGAAAAAATACTATCATTCTAACTGACTCACAAAGTTCGTGTATCTCAATTAATTCGGCAAAAAAAAACAATACAAATAAACACTACAAAAACCAGATCATCGACATAATAGGACACAACGAAAATAAACACATTACGATACAGTGGATACCGGGTCACGTAGGAATAGAAGGAAATGAGATAGCCGATCAACTAGCCCAAAAAGCACTAACCTCACCAACACACACACTAGACAATGATCCAACTATAAATGATACAATCAAGACAATTATAATAATAATAAACTAAAAGACGAATGGACAATCAAATATAGCGAGAGCTTAAGAAATAAAGGCAGACAATACAAAAAAATTAACGCAACACCCCCAGACAAGCCATGGTTTACAAACTCAAAATTAAAAAACCTAGAAATTAGAAAAATGACCAGGATAAGAACAGGACACACATATAACAAAAAATACAGATACCTAATAGGACTAGAAAACAGCCCAATCTGCGATACCTGTGGAGTAACAGAAGACAACGAACACATAATCAACAAATGTAAAAACTATAACAATGAAAGAAACATATTCAATTTGCTAAGACACACGGACCTCCACAAAATACTAAAAACACAAAACGACTCAGAATACAAATCATTTTTAAACTTCTTGGATATAATTGAGTATGAATTGTAGACCACCGCTACTTATAAATTTTTAACAAAATACATCCTATATCAAATTAACCCAATATTTAATATACAGAATAAAAAAAAGAAAACCATACCATTCCGATTGACGATCATTCAGAATCTTCTACTAATATACATATATACTAACATAGAATAAAAAATAATTAAAAAATAGACTTTATTACTATAACCAAAAACCTTATGTAAAAAAAAAATCAAAGCTTAATTACATAATTAACAATTAAACACCAATAAACTAACATTAGTTAAGAACAAAATAATATTATATAATTTTAGATTTAAGGGTGAAAGTTGAAGAAAATATCGTATATATAAATAATGTTTGGAAGTACATTTTATCACAAAAGTGAGAATTGAATTAAAGTAAAAAAAAAAAATAATAATAATAACAACAAATTTTGTATTGAGTTTATAAAACAGTTTATTAAACATTACACGGAAAAAAATAATGTTCTAAATTTAAGAACAATAGGTTCCTGTTTTAAGAAAATCCTTCTTTAAGAACTTAGGGTTTGATTCAGTTAGAAGATTCTCAAAGTTCACTTAAATAATTCGATTTTAGTACGTAGTTATTAAATAGAGAACACGTGTTTTTATCATTAATAAGAATTAAGTTCCCAAATCAAGATAATTATTTAAGTTTTAAATCATATCAAAAAATCCTGATTTAATCCCTTTTATTATATTTTTATAACACAATTTCTTAATTTGATAATTTAATTCTAGAATTAAAATTTGTTCATGCAGTCTATAAAGTTATTACAATTCCGGATTGGTTCACGCTTATTATTTACATTAAATAAGCTTGTAGTGATTCACTCATGCAATTAATTATTCCAATTCGTTTATCCCTACAATTATTCGAAATGCAACTCATTTCGACTACAAAATATAATTGTATTTGAATAGCCTTTTTCAGCTTAGTAGTGACAATTAAGTGTATTTTGATTTACTCTAGGGTTCGAAACTGTGCTTAAATATATTCCACATCTATATATATAATTGCGAAGTGTACATGAAAATTAGACTATTAAATCGCCTCCTACAACCATCGAATATATCTCATTCGATAGATATTAATCTCAAGGTTGTTGCAAAAATAAAAATTTTCCTCCAAATTGTTTACTTTTTGTTGTTTTTGGAAAAACCATCCGAATGCAATCAGTAAGCGGATCTCCCTATTTTTCCGAATAGTCCATTTTTTGTAAGTTTTTTGTTATTTTTTTATATATGGGGTTTTAATACATAAATATTATACTTTTGTTTTAATTTTGTTTTGAAAAAGTTTTAATTGTCATTTTTTCAATCTAATTGTGTGAATTCATTGTGTTATTAAGAAAGTGCGACAATAAACACCTGAAAAGGAATATTTAATAGTTTTAAAATGAGTACCGTTCGTCGAGGAAGATCAGCCAAAAGGGGGCGTGTTATTCGGAATGTGAACGAGCAAATGCAGTTCCATAGGATGCGAGTTAATGATTATCGCCGCAATCTTAAAATAAGGGCCAACATGTCGTTCAGGGAAGATTTGTTTGATGAATCTACAATACTAGAAAATAACTTGGGTGCAATGAATATTGAATGTGTGCATTGTAAAGCTTTACATTTTGTTAAAGAGGCAACTAATGGTCATTTTAGTTCATGTTGTCATAACGCTCTTATATCTCTCCCAGAACTACAGATACATCCGCAGTTGAGAGACTTAACTCTAAATAGTACGAATTTTATCAAACACATTCGGAAATATAATAGTGCAATGGCATTTGCCTCCCTATCAGCTACAAAAAAAGAAATTCCAGGCAATGGTCCATACTGTTTTAAAATACAAGGACAGATTTACCGTTACATTTCGGATTTGTTGCCACCTAATGGAGAAAGCGCTTCTTATGGCCAGCTTTATTTTATTGAATCGTCGGTTGCTACTGACTTACGTATGAATCGTAAAGAAAATAAAGGATTACAACGATTAATATTTGCAAGCTTGACTGATATTCTTGCTAACAATCCGTACGTTCAAGCTTACAAGATTGCAGCTGAAACGATCGAACAAGAAGAAGAGGCACACAACCTAGAGCTTCGGTTTATTGATAATATTTCAATGGATATGCGGAGATTTAATAGACCCAGCGCAAATGAGATCGCCGGAGTATTTAATTCTGTTGATGGAGAACCTCCAGGTCATCGTTATGTCGTTATTCACCACCGGTAAAGTGGTCCGAAAGTGTTGCCTGTTTTAAGTCTTCACTGCGATCCTATGCTGTATCCACTGCTATATCCGTATGGTGATCCAGGATGGGACCCTCAAATGACTCATAATGGTCCACGTCGCCAAAAAAATCGTCAACGTATGTGTTGTAGACACAACCCAATGTTGCATACGATGATTACTAAAAGAAAATAAACCAAGAAAAAGCTATAACGTAATTCATATTAATTCATAATTTTAAAAAAGAAACTTACTGTAACTTGTTGATACTTTTCCAATTGTAAATCTAACCTAAAATTAAATTAATTTATGTATTAATATTTATAATCATTTATTGTTAATATTGTATCAAATCAAATACTTATCTTTAATGTTAAAGGTGGCCATAATTTATATTCGTCTTTATATATTCCAATTTAGGAATAATTTGTAATCTAAAACAATTTTACATGTAAACAAAAATAATTTATTTATTTACCAAAAATTTTGACGTTTCGTATAGTGTTATACATAATTTCTATTTTGTATTACAGTTCGATAACAGTAGAACACTTTAGACATCTAGCGTCAAATTAATATTTAATTGTATCTTTATAGCAACCTAGTTTTAAGAATTTGAACCAATAATTGTAAATTTAAAAAGACGTCAAATTATAATCTTTCTCTTTTTCATCGACCGTCAAACCAAGAAGACTTCAAATATATCAAAAATAAAATATAAAAATTATTACCAAAAAAATAATAAATATTCGAATGGTTTTTCTTTCAATCAATTGTGGAACTAATATATAATCCTATCGAAAAGAAATAATCATTCATCACCACACCATTCAACAACTTCTGTACCACACCTATTTGGTACATTTATGGTCCTTCGAGCCGGATTTCCGAAAAGCTACGCCATTACTCACAAAAATAAATTACAAAACCGAGAGACCGCATGGAAATAACCTCAACCTGGAGTCATCAAAACGAAACCTTAAGTATCACACATTTTTATATATCTTATATATTAATTTTAAACTATAATTATCTGTGCATAAGAGTGATTACAAATTTATCAAATTATAATTTGTTTAATAATCATTAAATCAAAACTAATATTTGTACGATACCTACTGTAATATCATACGCACCTAAAATTCAATCGTGCAAAATTAGACTTGATTTTTTCCATAATCGTGAATTAACAAAAATCGCGTAAATTAAAAGTGTTTAAAGTTCGTTAGTGTATACTTAAGGAAATTGAAGATAAATAAAATGGCAGCGCTTGCAGCATTGAAGAAGAGACGTTCTACCATGAAAGGCAACGTAACCAAGTTGCTGAAATACATCAACAGTATAACCGATCAAACTGACCCAGAACTAATCAAGGCCCGATTATCACTCATTCATAAACTTCGGGACGAATTCATTGTAATTGAAGACAAAATATTAGTATTAGACGATACTGAAGAGCCAGATGAGGATTTCGAAGAAAACTATTATACCATCGTGGCAGGACTAAACCACGCGTTAAGATTAAATCCGGAACTATCAACTTCAACAAGTGAAACGATGGGAAATGCCAGTATGTCCGGTAATCATACCGAAGTGAAGTTACCGAAAATCGCAATTCCAGTATTCAGCGGTGATTATACTGATTGGCAGTCGTTCTACGACCTTTTCTGCTCTACCATACATGACAATCCGAAGCTCACGGCATCACAAAAGCTGCAGTACCTCAAGGGATCACTCAAGGGTGAAGCATTTGGGTTACTGAAACATTTCAACATCACCGATATGAACTATATCGAAGCTTTGAAAAAATTGAAGGAACGATATGATAGACGAAAGCATACCATATATGCGTTTATCCGCAATTTCATGTCACAACCAGCAGTAACAACAGCAAATAATTTTAACGTAAGACGCCTTTTAGACACATCAGATGAGATCATACGAGGTCTAAAAGCATTAGGAGAAGATGCGGAGTCTAGAGATCATTGGCTGATATACATCATGACAAATAAACTCGATGATGAAACCAACAGCTTATGGGCGCAAGAGTCTTCTGTTGATGCTCGACCAACACTAAAAGAGTTTTTTGACTTCTTAAATAAAAGAATCGATGCACTCGAATCAATGAGAGTACCAAACCGACGTGTACCACAGCCACCAAACCAGCTCAAACCAAACGTCAGAAGTCACGCAGCAATTACGACATTAGAAACACCATGCACAATATGTCCTCAAGAAAGCCACAAATTATTCGAGTGCAACAAATTCCAGGAAATGCCGATAGCTAAAAGAGTGGAGATGCTCAAAAGTGAAAATCGATGTGTTAATTGTTTAAACAACAATCACACAGTAAAGACCTGTAGGTCCAGATATCGATGCAGACAGTGCAATCTAAAACACCATAGTTTAGTACACGAAACCTCACCATTACCAAAACCAGAATCAGATTTTACCGTATTAAGCACTCAATGCATCACTTCAGACCCAGCAAATGACATTACCAGTTACAAGTCAGGAACATCTTTCCTACCTACTGCTCTAGTACGAGTACGCGATTCAACAAACCGAAAACAGTACTGTAGAGCACTGTTAGACTCGGGATCTCAAGGGTCTTTTATGTCAGAAAGCTGTGCACAAAGACTGAATCTGCATAGGAGAAACGCCAAGTTTGCAATCACAGGCATCGGAGCATCAAAGAATGGTTATACAAGAGGGTCAATATCATTAACAATTTCACCATGGTACAAAGAGCAACCAAATATTCAAATTGATGCCCTAATATTACCAAAGTTGACGGCAAACCAATCGGAAGTATCACAACCAATAGAAATGAAGTTCCTACAGCAGTATGAATTGGCAGATCCATACTTCTACAAACGAGAGGAAGTCGATTTGATACTTGGAGCAGACACCTTTTTAGAAGTGCTAACCGAGGGTAAAATAATAACCGATCAATTAATCATGCAGAACACGCTACTAGGATGGGTAGTTGTCACCAAATCAAATGAAGACCAACCAAGGCAATCAACCACAGCTATTTTGAGCAATCCAAATGAAAACCTCGACAGCTTATTAAAACAGTTTTGGGAAATAGAGACAGCAGAAGTTCCATGTAAAGCTTTGTCGCAAGAAGAGGAGTTCTGTGAAAACCACTTTCGGGAGACCAAACGGGTCGACAGTACTGGCCGATTTGAAGTGCGCTTACCATTCAAGCTATCACCGTCGCTATTAGGAGACTCTTATCAAGCCGCAATTCAGAGAATGCACGCAATTGAAAGGAAATTCACCAAAAATCAAGAATTTGCAACACTTTACAAGGACTTCATGAGTGAGTATGAATCGCTAGGACACATGAGAAGAACATCTGATCTTGAAATATTACAAAAGGGATACTATCTACCGCACCATGGCGTTATAAAGAGCTCCAGCAGCACCACGAAGCTGAGAGTTGTATTCGACGGCTCCGCCAAAACAAGTTCAGATGTGTCATTGAATGATTGCCTAGCAGTAGGACCAACCCTTCAATCAACATTATATGACATACTAATGCGATTCCGAAAATCCAAGGTTGCATTTACAAGTGATATAGAGAAAATGTTCAGACAAATCCGGGTAGCAGCAGACGATACCAGATACCAGAGGATAATATGGCGCAACACACCTAGTAAACCGTTCAGCACCTACGAGCTAAGTACTGTCACGTACGGCACAGCCAGTGCAACATATCTAGCGACCCGAGCGCTTAATGAGACAACCGAAAACTATAAGGAGATATACCCGGAAGCAGTAAACCAAATAAAGACAAGTATTTACGTAGACGACTTGATGTCGGGAGCCGACACTACCCAAGAAGCAATGAAGCTAGTACAAGATATCGATATGATACTGTCAAAGTTCGGTTTTAAGCTGAGAAAATGGCTGACAAACGACGAGAGCATTCTAAAAACCTTACCGTCATTATTCACCGAACAAAATAGCACTCTCCAAATAAAAGGTTCTGACTCAGTGAAAATGTTGGGTTTATATTGGGACCCAAAAGCTGATTATTTTAAATTCAAGGTGAACTTAAATAATAAATCTCCCAACACCAAGAGAGGAATACTTTCAGAAGCCAGCCGGTTATTTGACCCGATTGGATGGCTTGCTCCAGTTACCGTAAGAGCTAAGATATTTTTTCAAACCTTGTGGATCCATAATTTAGCTTGGGATGATGATTTACCAGATGACCTAATGGCAGAATGGACTAGAATTCGATATAATCTAGTTAGCCTTGAAAACATTAAAATTGGCAGATACATAGGCACAACGTTGAACTGCGAGGCAATTTTACATGGATTCTCAGATGCTTCCAGAAATGCATATGCAGCTGTTGTGTACATTGAAACTATAATGCCAAATGGAAGTTCTTGTATAAGATTGCTGACTGCCAAAACCAAAGTTGCTCCAGTTAAACAAATCTCAATCCCACGCCTTGAACTTTGCGGAGCGTTACTTCTGAGCAAACTCATCATAAAAATTAAACAAGCTATGCGGATTAACATCAGCCAAATCAATGCCTGGACCGACTCCACCATAGTTTTAAGTTGGCTTGCAGCACACCCTACAAAATGGACCACATTCGTTGGGAATAGGACTGGTGAGATCTTATCACACATGAGTCGTTCGCAGTGGAGACACGTGTGTTCGCAGGAAAATCCTGCCGACTATGCATCGAGAGGTCTCGATCCGGACAAACTGACAAACGCTAGCTTATGGTGGAATGGACCTCAATGGCTTAAGGATCCATTAGCTTGGCCAAAGAGCATAGCGAATCAACCTACCACAACAGATGAGTTGCGAAATCAATCATTTCACGCACAGATTCCATCACCGAACATATTAGACGACCTAATTACAAAATCATCTAACTTTACCAAAGTAGTGCGAATTTTAGCCTACATAATGCGATACATAAACCTAAAATTAAAACGAATACCTAAAAATTCCTTAACACCACACCTCCTCTGCTCTGAACTCCAAAAATCTAGATTTATCATTATCCGACATATACAGTATAAATGTTTCCAACCTGAAATCAATATTCTTAAATCCAAAAGGGAACTACCAAAAACAAGCAACCTAAGATGCCTTCAACCCTTTTACGACGAATCATTCACTCTACGAGTTGGTGGGCGAATCAAAAATGCGGCAATTACATATGATGTCAAACATCCGCCAATACTACCTTCAATGGAAAGACTGGTAGAGCTTATTGTAAGAGAACACCATGAAAAATACTTACATGCTGGTCCTACATTGATGATGGCAACTCTACGCCAAAGATATTGGATCGTTGGAAGCAGAAACCTAATCAGAAAGGTCATCCACAGTTGTATAAAATGCACAAAATACTCTGCACGGGATTCAAATCAAGTCATGGGGGATCTTCCTAACCCCAGGGTCGAATTGGTTAGACCATTCCATAAGGTTGGAGTCGATTATGCGGGTCCGATTTTAACACACACATGCAGAGGGAGAGGGCAAAAAACATACAAGAGCTACATTTGTATTTTCGTATGTTTAGCTACAAAAGCAGTTCACATTGAACTAGTCTCCGATTTGACGACAGATGCGTATATGGGAGCATTGCGAAGATTCACAGCCCGCAGGGGTATATGTACAGAAGTTCATAGCGACAATGCAACAAACTTCATTGGAGCGCGAAACCATCTATACGAGTTCTATTCATTCCTAAGAAAAAACGCTAATTATTTTTCTAATCTTTTATTGGCAGATCAAATTCAGTTTAAATTCATTCCGCCGAGCTCACCACATTTTGGAGGATTGTGGGAAGCGGCCGTCAAGAGTATGAAGTTTCACCTCCGACGAGTTACTGACGGCCACATACTAACAATCGAAGAAATGACGACCTTGCTGACCGAGATCGAGGCCATGTTAAATTCTAGACCGATCTGTGTGTTATCCTGCGACGACTTGGACTACCTCACTCCAGGTCATTTTCTGATTGGCCGGCCAACAACACAACTTCCGAGCGAAAATATGACAGATGTCAAGCTTTCCAAATTATCCAGGTGGCAGGTGATACAAAAGATGAACCAAGACATTTGGAAGAGGTGGAACCTCGAATATTTGACGAATCTGCAACAGAAAAGTAAATGGCACGTTAAGCAAACCAATATAAAGATAGACGACGTAGTGCTTATCAAGGAAATCAACTTACCCCCCTCAAAATGGTTAATGGGTAAAGTTGTCACATTACACCCAGGCACCGACGACAACGTACGAGTTGTCACTATAAAGACACAAAGTGGTAACATAAAACGTCCAATACACAAACTCTGTCGTTTACCAATAAGTTGAATCAACCGATTCAAGGCGGCCGGTATGTTGTAGACACAACCCAATGTTGCATACGATGATTACTAAAAGAAAATAAACCAAGAAAAAGCTATAACGTAATTCATATTAATTCATAATTTTAAAAAAGAAACTTACTGTAACTTGTTGATACTTTTCCAATTGTAAATCTAACCTAAAATTAAATTAATTTATGTATTAATATTTATAATCATTTATTGTTAATATTGTATCAAATCAAATACTTATCTTTAATGTTAAAGGTGGCCATAATTTATATTCGTCTTTATATATTCCAATTTAGGAATAATTTGTAATCTAAAACAATTTTACATGTAAACAAAAATAATTTATTTATTTACCAAAAATTTTGACGTTTCGTATAGTGTTATACATAATTTCTATTTTGTATTACAGTTCGATAACAGTAGAACACTTTAGACATCTAGCGTCAAATTAATATTTAATTGTATCTTTATAGCAACCTAGTTTTAAGAATTTGAACCAATAATTGTAAATTTAAAAAGACGTCAAATTATAATCTTTCTCTTTTTCATCGACCGTCAAACCAAGAAGACTTCAAATATATCAAAAATAAAATATAAAAATTATTACCAAAAAAATAATAAATATTCGAATGGTTTTTCTTTCAATCAATTGTGGAACTAATATATAATCCTATCGAAAAGAAATAATCATTCATCACCACACCATTCAACAACTTCTGTACCACACCTATTTGGTACATTTATGTGGTGCTCCAGGATCTTCGTCTATGTTGCAATTTGCATGCTACCGACTTGCTATACGCCAAGGATTTTCACACATTCACCAATCAAAAAATCTATTTCAACAGTATATCGTCGATTTGTATGTTAGAGTTGAAGGTGAAAGATTGAATTATATTCGACAGCATCAGTCGGATCTTCGCGTTGAACATTATAGAGGACTACAGGATTTTGTTCTGCAGCATGCGCAGTTACAAAACCTTGCTGCGGGAAAAATTGTGGTTTTACCGTCTTCTTTTGAGGGTAGTGCACGTAATATGGCTCTACGATATCAAGATGCAATGGCGATGGTCAGGAAATTCGGAAAACCAGACGTTTTCTTAACGATAACGTGTAATCCGAATTGGCCAGAAATAACTTCAGAGCTGGGGGAAAATGAAAAGCCTACTGATCGTCCTGACATTGTATCCCGGGTATTTCACTGCAAGCTAAACGAGTTGAAAACAGATATTTTAAAAAATAGCGTCCTGGGAATTGTTGTCGCCCATGTGTTCGTTATAGAATTTCAAAAGCGTGGATTACCACACTGCCATATGCTTCTGATACTTGATAAATACTCCAAATGTCAAGAACCAGCTGATATTGATATATGTGTTTGTGCTGAAATACCTGATCCGGTACGCTTTCCAAGGCTTTATAGTACTGTTGTTTCATGTATGATCCATGGGCCATGTGGTGTTCGTAATCCAAATGCTCCATGCATGAATAATGGGAAATGCACAAAAAAATTCCCGAAGGAATTTTTGGAAGAAACGATTGAAAATAATAACGGATATCCAAAGTATCGCAGGCGTAATAATGGAATAATTGCACAAAAAGGAGTTCATCAAATTGATAATCGTGATGTCATTTCTTATAATCCGTTTCTACTGTTGAAATACAACGCTCACATAAATGTGGAAATTTGTTCCAGTGTCCGCTCGGTGAAATACCTTTTTAAATATGTATATAAAGGCTATGACTCGGCAAGTATGGAATTCGTTAGATGCGTCAATGAGGGCCATCAACTAGGATATGATGAAATTATAACATATGCAAACATGCGATATGTTAGCTCACACGAGTGTATTTGGCGTCTTCATGCGAACGAAATGCATGACCGATCACATACAATAGTTCGTTTAGCAGTCCATGACGATGGCTTCCAGAATGTGTGTTTTAGTGAAGGGGGTGAACAAAATGCACTTGAAGTGTCAAATTCAAAGCGTACAACATTAACAGCATGGTTTGATTTAAACATGCGTGATCAAAATGCTAACCAATATTTGTATAATGACATCCCGCAACATTACAAATTTACAAACAATAAATGGATGCCACGCCAAAGAGGCATTAGCAAAGTGATTGGAAGAATATACGGGGTCGCGCCAAATGATCATACTCGATTTTATATACGCATGTTACTACTTCATGTAAAAGGGGCTAAATGTTTTACTGACTTGCGCTCCTACAATGGGGTAACCGTGGAATCCTTTAAAGAAGCGGCCCTTTCACGAGGTCTACTTGAGGACGATTCCGAGTGGCACAACTGTTTGGAAGAAATGCAGAGCACGCATATGCCACGACAACTGCGGGAACTGTTTTCTTATATTTGTTGTTTTTGCCAACCAACATCACCAAATCAATTGTGGATGGCATTCAAAGCTTATATGACAGAAGATATGGTTGAAGTTGACGAATCTGCTTCTGAAAATGCAGCATTACAGCAAATCGATCAAATTCTAAGAGCTAATGGTTTAGACTGCGGCGGGATCGGTCTACCAATACCGAGTATGTTACGATCTATTGAGCCTGCATATAACCAAATTGAAGAGACTGTTCGAGGTGCTGATATATATGATCATTTAAATAATGATCAAAAAAATGTAGTAAATCGGATTCTGGACGCAACCTCAGGTCATGCCGAAGCTAATTTGTTCTTCTTGGAAGCTCCTGGTGGATGTGGTAAGACGTTCGTTTATTCATGTATTTTGAGTATAGTTAGGGGGCGAGGTGACATAGCTCTGGCAGCTGCCTGGACTGGAATAGCGGCATTACTATTAGATGGCGGAACGACACTACATCGTTTATTCGGTCTCCCTGTACCGGTAATATCTTCGTCCGTTTCTTCGATAAAACCAACATCAAATAGAGCTACAGCGTTACGTAAAGCATCAGTTATTTTAATTGATGAGGCATCGATGATACCAGCAGCAGCAGTGGACTGTATAGATCGCCTACTTCGTGATATTATGAAGTGTGAGGACGCGTTATTAGCTAACGTTCCAATGGGTGGAAAAGTAATACTTTTCGGTGGAGATTTCAGACAAGTCTTACCAGTAGTGCCATTGGCAAGTAAAGTTCAAATCCTCGAATCGTGTATTCAGACAAGCAGAATTTGGAATTCCCTCATCAAACTTTATTTAAGTAAAAATATGCGTGCTGATGCCATTGAACGAGAATTTGCCAAGTGGTTGCTTCAATTGGGAAATGGAACACTGCAATGTGATCATGGACAAAACATGATTGAGATTCCCACCAGTTTTATATGCGAACAAAGCTCAATTGTTCACCATATTTTTGGTGATTCTTTGGATCCCCTTAATATAGAGCAGTATTCAGTGAGAGCAATTGTTTGCCCGTTAAACGATAATTGCTACCAGATCAACAAATAGGTGCTAAATTTAATTGCCGGAGTTTCCAAGGAGTATTGCAGTGTCGATTCGATCATCACAACGGATCCTTCGGAAACATTAAACATACCATTAGAGTATATTAATTCTATTACACCTTCTGGAATGATACCACACAAACTAATCTTGAAAGTTGGTGCAATAGTTATGCTTATCAGGAATATGAACCTAGGATCAGGTTTAGTCAATGGTGTCCGTATGGTGGTGATTCAATTATTTGATAAATCTGTAAAACTAGAAGTTATTACAGGTGTAGGAAAAGGTAATATTGTTTTTATGCCAAGAATAAAGCTGATAACAACTGATCCAAATATGCCATTTACAATATCAAGATTGCAATTGCCATTAAGACTCGCATTTGCTATCACAATAAACAAAGCGCAGGGCCAGACGTTTAAAAAAATCGGTATCTACCTACCTAAACCAGTATTTACTCACGGGCAGCTATATGTGGCTTTTAGTCGTGCGAGGGCCCCCACTGATATAAAGGTAGTCATAAATAAAACGAGTGATCAAGGAGAAGATGAAGACGGCGTTTATACGAAAAATATTGTTTATAAAGAAATACTTTTATAAAATAATATGTACATTATGTATTCTGACAAATAAAATGACATAATTTTACAAATATAAGGCCTAGGACCGGCAGTTAAACGTTTGCTAGAAGTATTCGTTTTGGTTATACTTTTATAATAAAAAATATATTAAACTAAAATAAATGAATTGTTTAATTACATAATAGTAGCAAACAACAAATATACAAAACTGGTACCATTTAGCGAACTAAATTTGCCGTAGATTCGGCCCTGTAGGGGCCACAGGCCACTAGTATAATATATTTGTACCTAGAGTTCACTACTTTGTACTAAGCAAACATCTTGGACATAGTACAACACTCAAAACAATTTCACCACCATCTTTTGTAGTTATTCATAACTAATCATCAAATAATGTTTTAGCTGAATTTTACTTTAATTTCAGTGCGCTGTTTACGTACTTAAAATTCATCAAAAATCTTTTGATTCATCGTCTCAAACAATACAAAATACTTTTTCCTCAAAATCCGACTGACACACAAATCAGATAAATATAACAAGAAAAGCTAAATAAAATAGTGGTTGTTATAAAATTTGGCTCAAAATTTTCGCGATTCAATAAATTTTATATTTTCCGAAATTATATTTAATAAAAGTGGTGGTGGATTTTATTTATTAAATATTGTAGTGCTAATTAAAATTATAAATATAAAACCGGCGCATACATTAGAATTGTGCAGCCGTCAGTGTAACTTGTGAATTTTCATTACCATTGCGCCCCAAATCAACAAGCTCACGCATTCTAAAATTGTACACAAGCATCATAATTGAAGAATAACATGTTCTGGGATAAATTGAAAATAAATTAATAATAATAATAAATATCGTACACAATTAATACTTGTAATTTTTGACGAAAAATCTAGTAAATATATGTTATAAAATAAATTTTTTTTTTATTGCATTAGCATTAGGCTGCGGCCAGCAGAAACATTTTTATTTGCTCGGCTAAATGTTAAATTCAAAACTGAAACTGTTGCCATTTACACCTAGGTATGAATATAAAGCAAAAAGAGCATAAGTTAATATTAAAATAAGCGACCAAAACAAGACAAAAAAGAAACTTACCGTTACAATTCACAAGATCAATTGTAACGCATTATTTTTGAATAAAAAGGGCGATGAATTAAAAATTTGATTGGGTGAACATTTTGTGTTTCAGCTATTTGTATGTCAACTTTTCCAAAATGACCAAAACAAACTAAACTCCGTGCAAAAAAAAAACTAAACTTGATCATTTTCTACTATGTCGAGTTTAATTTTTTTTGTACCGAGTTTATAAATTATCCCAGTTCATTATTTTTCCTGGTTGATGCAGCTCCAAAGTAGAATATGTTTTCAACTATAAATGTATTTCAAATTATTAAATACAAATATAATCACTATTGATTTGGTAGTTTACCAAAATAAAATTAAATGATAAAAAAGATGGTTACTTTTGAAGTTTAGCAAAAAGCCTAGTAGTTTTAAATTAAAAAGTATAATTTTTTGTTCAAATCTATATAATTTGATTAAATATTTAAAAAGCTCTACGATTTTTAAAGCGGATAATAACCTATACCAATTAAATTAAGCAATAATTTAAAACATTAATAATCATATCAAATTTTTAAAGTCAATAGAATAACGGCAAAATTATTGTAAAATACCATAATAAATTCAAATTGTAACGATTTTTGTTTTTGTTTAATAACAGGAAAGAGTTCAATTTGCGAATTTGGATTCATAGCTAATCCATTTTTATCAAAAAAGTTGCAAAATAAAAATTACGAAACGGGTCATACTTTATATAAGAAATTATTTAAAATAGTTAAATTTTAATGTTTTTTGATAAATATATTTCTATTTATACTCATTACAGTTAATAGTTCAAAATATTTGTAAAACATTTTGTTGTTGTGGTATATGTTAAAATGTTTTATTATTTGTTCAGTGAATAAAATTCAGTTGCAGTTCAATGCAGTTTATTTTATCAAAGTTAAATTCGATGTATCTGTTTTTTGAAGTGAAACTTCCTTAGCGAAGGTAGTGAGTCTTGAAAAAATGAAACGCTAATCAAAGTGAAACGCTTTGGTAGTGCGATTTATCGTTTTTGTTCATTTAGTACATTTGCTGCTTGTATAAACAATTTTAATACAGAAAACAAGTAAGGTATTATAATGAGTAACAAAATCCACACATACTACGTCTCGTATTTGTATCGTAAATTCGTAATTCGCCTACTTTTTGCTATTACATACGTATTATTATTTTTGCATTTTTCTTTTATTTTCCGACGATGAAGGTGAATGTCATATTTTTATTTAGGAAATAATATAAAATCGCGTTCCTTATATGAAAAATGCTTTAAAAATTAAATTTATAGACGTGATTTTTTGTGAAGTGATTGAAAAGTGATTAAAAAGAACAATTTTATTAGAATATACTAACAACGTAAGTATCCTATATATGAATTTACACAATAGTAAATTTTAATGCGAAAAATCATACCGAAACAATATTAATACTTCAGAATGCCACAACAATCATCAACGAAACGCGTTCGCGAATTCAGAGCAAGGCAACGACAAGAACAAGGGCAACGACCACGTGGTGGCTATAGGCAAAATTCAGGAAGACCTCGAGGAAACCGGACAGCGGCTGATCGTCTTCGTGATTATCGACAACGGCAGCGAGAGAATCGTGCACGTATTTTTGAAAATAATTGTTTATCTACTGAAAATGTAATGAATGGTTAGTAAATTTTATATTGTCACTATACTCATTCATTGTTGGCTAAGTTATATTATGTATGTGTAATAGTAATTTAAATGATTTAGATAGCTCCAACGGTGTCTTACCGGGCATAGCTAATCCATCTACCACTGGAGATGGAAATAATTATGCGCCCTATGTGTCAAACCTCAACAACCCTCCAGTTATGGAATGTTCCGATAATTTTCAGCAAGCATCAAATATTTGTGAACCGTCTACGAGTAATCAGGACGAGACGCCTGTGCGGTATGAAGGTTATCAACTGCATGCAGGTGCTCGAACACTTTTTATGAAATTCTTGAACAATCCATTTGGGTACGCGTGCTCAATTTGTGATCGGTTATGGTTCAAGAATGACTTATCGCCTGTCTCTTCTCAATATAGTGGTATTATTAACGACATATTGCCGAACGTTGATAACGCGAAGGTATGCTTTACGTGCAAAAGGGCATTGTCGAAAAACACTATACCGACTCTATCAGTATTTAATGGATTTCAATATCCGAAAATGCCAACCGATCTTCCTCCTTTAGAGATGGTTACGGAGAGGTTGATCTCGCCGCGCTTGCCGTTTATGCAAGTTCGTAGATTGCGTCATAATCACGGTCAATACGGCATTTATGGACAAATCATAAACGTTCCGGTCGATGTTAATACGATGATATCTCGATTACCTCGGAGTTTGAACGATGATTACTGCATTAACGTTCACATTAAAAAGAAAAAAAATACACAAATCGTCCTATTTGTTTGGCTTGGTCAACAAAGGAACAATCAAAGCTTGGTTACAATATTTAATTCGAACGCCGCTTTTTCAACGCTATAATATTACGATTGATAATTCTTTCTTTACGGAGAATGCAGTAGAAACCATACAGTCACAGGATGAAGTTAGTGAAGTTGTGCCTATCGAAGATAGCCTTACCGCGCAACAACAAACGTTACTTTGGAATGAAGATATGTATTTGCGAATTGCCCCTGGCGAAACCGAACTTCCTATCAGCCTACTTTTTGATGAGCATGCAGAAGAACTCTCTTTTCCGTCTATTTATCTTGGCGAATTTCGAATTTTCAGAGACGGCACACACATCACGCCATTCATGATGGCAACTAGTGTGCTACGAAGATCAGACCGACGTGGCGTTACCCCGTACCACTTGCTGTATATGGCAATGAAAATTATGCGACTGAGAGTTCGCGATTGTCTTACGATTGCATTTAAACACGTGGGAAATAATACTGCCATAACCCGTCGTCAAATTGAATCTGAAGAATATATTCACGATTGCATTGATACAAACCTCGCTTTCCTCCGAACGATTCCCAATTCAACGTGGTATTGGGCAAATCGAAAGAAAGACTTGTTTGCAATGATACGACAAAATGGTAAACCCACATTGTTTCTTACGATGAGCGCTAATGAAATAGGATGGACTGATTTACTACGAAACTTATATAGGTTGAAATATGGAAAAGAAATCACGGTTGAAGCCGTTAATCAACTACATTTTATGGAAAAAGCTCACTAGTTAATGATGATGCAGTTACATGTGCCATTTATTTCAATAAGCTGATAAATACAGTAATGACTGTTTTGCAATCTAAATATAAAAAAAACAGTCCTTTTGGTCGTTATTTCGTCAGGAAATATTTTAAAAGGATCGAATTTCAGCATCGCGGAAGTCCGCATGCTCATATACTTTTATGGTTGGAGGAGACGCCGGACGATCCATCGAATGCCGGATTGTACGACAGTCTTCAATTGATCGATCACTTGATATCGGTTTCAGCATCAGAAGCATCGGGAAACATCAAACTACAAACCCATAAACATACTTTCACTTGCTACAAAGGAATTACATCAAATAGGCCGCAAAAATGTCGCTTCGACGCACCCTTCATGCCATGCAAATCAACGATGATTCTGATACCAATGCCAAAAGACGAACCACAATTTCGTAACCTTAAAGAACGATACAATAAAATAAGATTGAATTTGGAAAATATCTACTATCCTGATATAGATACGTTTTACGAACAAAATAAAATTACGTGTGACGTTGATCACATTAAAATTCTACAAGCTGGAATTGAACGACCGCGGGTGTTCTTAAAAAGAAAAACTAGTGAAATATGGCACAACGGTTTCAACCCATTCCTTTTCAGTATTCTCAAATCTAATATGGACATCCAATTTATTACCGAAGAATATTCTTGCGCTGCATATGTTGTAGAATATGTCAACAAAACGAATAGAGGAATCAGTAATTTGCAGCGTCAAATAATAGAAACGATGGACAAACATCCTGAGTTCGATATTGTCGATGTTACAAGAAACATGAGTGTAAATGTGCTGAATACTGTCGAAATGACAAGTCAAGAAGCAGCATGGTACCTTCTTCGAGCACCTATGTCCAAATCATCTCATAAAGTTGAATATATTCCAACTGTATGGCCTATCGAACGACAGCGGATGAGAAAAACTCAAAAAGAATTAAATCAGTTAGAAGTTGGTGATGATTCTACGAATATTTGGAAGGAAAATTGGTTTGATAAATATGAGAAACGACGGGAAGAGCTAGAAAATGTTTCTATAGCACAATTTGTTGCTCATTATAATGTCAAACAAGACGGAATATTTGCGAAAAGAAATGAATCGCGGATCATTCGGTACAGAAATTATGGCATGGCTACAGATTTCATCAACTATAAACGGGAAATGGTTTCTCTACATATACCGTTTAGAAATGAAGAACGTGATATATTGGCTGAAATGTGCTTCCTAAAAATTTACGAGGACAATGAAGAATTCATTTTGGAAGCAAGAAAAGAATTTGAATCCAATTTAGATATTGATAAAACCATCGAGATTTGTCGAAAATTATGTCGTGTCCATGATGATACTGAAGACGATACTAATCATGCCGATGCTGGCGGTGCTCCGGATCCTAATCCGTTCCAACAATTATACAACGATCCTAATTCTGAACATAACAATGACCTTCGTCTCGCTTTGCTAGATAAACTTGGTTCCATCGCCAAAAGGAGAGAAAATTTAATGGACAATGAACAGTTCTTGGCCTTAATGAGAATGACTAATGATAAACAAAGAAGCCTTTTGTTACATACAATATCGCATCTATCGTCTCCTAATTCTCCACCATTGCAAATTTTCTTCACTGGACCGGCGGGATGTGGCAAAACGTTTGTCATTAAACTTCTAATGGAGATTTACAATCGCTTTACCGATAACGATGGTTGTTGTAACGCTTACATTACGTGCGCTTCAACTGGCAAAGCTGCTGTGGCTATTAACGGTACCACAGTGCATACTGCTTTAAAAATCACGTTGTCAAAACTACTTCCATTGTCTTATGAAATCGCACTCCAATATCGCACACTATTCAAATACGTCCGAGTCTTAATCATCGATGAAATCAGTATGATCGGCGCAGAATTATTAGCACAGATCGATCAACGACTCAAACAGATTAGCGGTATCTTTGATGTTAACTTTGGAGGATATGACGGTATTTTAATTGGTGACTTACGTCAATTACCACCAGTTAAAGCAACACCCATTTATAATCAACCGAAACAAAGCATGTCTGGACCAATATTATGGAGAGAGCTCAAATTCTATGAACTCGATGAAATTATGCGCCAAGCTAACGTTCAATTTTCGAATATTTTAACGAAAATAGGAAACGGTCAAATACTTGATGATGATGAGTTAATTCTAATGCAGTCACGTTTCTTTACGGAAAACGAAGTCAATGCATTATGTCCTCATGGTATTCGACTATTTTATTCGAATCAATCTGTTAACGCATATAATAATAAAATTTTAAACGAAGCTGAGGTTAAAATTACGTCCATCGCGATTGATGTATATTCTGGCTACAACGACGCTACACAGTTGGGATCACTACGTCAAAAACTGCACAAAAAGTCTACTATTGACACAGGCGGACTTCCATATAATATAATTTTTGTTATTGACAAATATTACATAATAACAACCAATATCGATGTATCACATGGATTAGCCAATGGCGCCGTCGGCAAATTAGTTTGCGTTGAACAAAACGAGAATGAAGAAGTAACTCGTGTTTGGCTAACTTTTCCTGTCATTAAAATTGGAAGAAAATTACGAATGAAGGCTGCTGGATATATGCAACAACATAATATTACATTGAATGAAGTGCCAATCAATCGACGCAACTCTACGATTTCTTTAAATAATAACAGAACAATGATTGTAAAACGAAGTCACTTTCCTCTAATATCTGGTTGCTCTATGACGATTCATAAATCTCAAGGTGGTACATTCGACGAAATCGTGTATGAGTATGAAAAAACCCACTCGGTGCAATTACTATACGTTGCTTTATCCAGAGTCACTACAATCGAAAAATTATACATCGTGTCAAAACATAAGGATTCAATATTTTATCATTGCAGAAAGGAGCCATCGTCTACTCTTCTGTTGAAGCTGGAATTTAAACGACTTTCGCTGAATCCACTCATCACATTAGAATCTGAATTAATTGATTTCATCACAAACGCACCAGGTTTGTCGCTTTATACCTTCAACATTCAAAGTTTACGGGCTCATAATATTGATCTAATCGATAGAGTTGCTAAACATTCTAATGTTTTAATTTTGTCGGAGACGTGGGTTCACAACGACGAACATGTCACTATACCGAATATCAACTGTATAGTTAAATATAAACGGCCGCAAGTGTTCGATTTGGTGGCGTTGCTATTTACCAGAATGCAGATGATACTGCTCATGTTTTAACGACATCAAGGGATATTAGAGTACAGAAACCACTAGCATTTGGGGTGCAAATTGATGAAGTAGGAGAAGTATGTGCCTGTCAATGTTCTACAGAGCACGGTCAAACGATGTTATTGGTAGTGGTATATATATCACCACTTCAAAGTGTTAAAAACATAATTGAATTCCTTTATGAAAAGTTACTTCAATATTCCTCTGAAGCACCAATACTTAACTTAAATTTAGAAAAAATACCCATAATTCTTGGAGGGGATTTTAATGTAAACTTTGCAGCAGAATCATCTATGCAACTTATAAAATTTTTCAAAGACAAATTCAATTTGAGTATGACAAGCGATCCTGCAAAATCCACAACGAGGCAGGGAGCAACAATAGACGCTGTTTTTAGTCGATATTTGCATACTGTAGAAACGCGAATATTTGTGTCACATTTTAGCTATCATAAGCCTCTATAGTTACGGTTATACAAGAAAAAAACAATAAAATAAATCAATAATAAAAAATAATATCACAACTCTATTATTTACTTTAGAAACCGACTCCAATCATTTTACTACAGACGTTTCACTTCCATCATGTGCTTATAAGGGTGAGGCACATAAATTTTTTTTTCTAAATACATGCCTCTAAAATCATACTTCAAATATATTAATTCCTGAATATATCTCTTTCTTCTCAAATCTTGAATATAAACAAGATGATACCGTTTTGTCGTTTGCAGTTTGTTTTAGCTACTTCCGCTTTGATTTTTTGAGGAAAAACATCGTGAATTGTTATTATTAATTAAATGGAAATTAAGTACTGTGCGGTTAATTAAAAATAATCCGTACAGATAAGTTTCAATTATTTCTCAAAATTATAACCATTAAACTTATCTCATAAAAAAAATCACGTTCAAACACGTTTTTGGAATAAGCATATTTGACATCGGAAATTAAACGAGGTTAGAGTTCTTCGTTATTTCCGTTTTGATTTTTTGAGAAGGACATTCGTGAATAGTGTTTTAATTTTACTCCACAAAATTATCACGCATCAAGTGTATAATTTCTGTAAAATTAATTTTTAAGTTTACTGAAATTAAACGTGTGCTCGTGTAATATTTCAATATAAAGGTTTAAATGTGCAAAGTGTAAATATTAAAAGTGAAATTAATTTAAATGGGAAGCGATAATTTAAATAAAAAACGATCCGCCGTACATTTTTTTGGGATACAAATAAAATAAGAAAAGTGTTAAAAATTCAACTTTTATGCAGTTTTATATAAAAAGTGCAATTTAACAGGTAAAGTCAATTAAAAAACAACGTGTTGTCCGACATTTTTTGGGGCGCCTACATCGATGTAGCATATTAAGAGGTGGTCAATTAAAAAAAACGTGTTACAATAAAAACAGAAAAAAAGATGATGTTCCATAGTGAAATTTAAGTGCCTCCCTGTTTATTAAAAAAAACTATATAACTGTTTTAATTATTTCTGAAAATTACAATTTTCACAAAAAAAAATTACATTCAAAAACTTTTTGGAATACAGGGTGCTTCACGGTTTCATAAAATATTTAAAATAAGCAATTCGGTAAATGAAATGATGATCGCATTTAAGTGTGGCTTTAATATTTAAGAAATTTATAAATTTTTTAATAATTGAAAAATGCACTCCGCCATATTTTTTATTGCCCGCATTTGCGTAAAAAATATTTCAATTCTAAAGTTGGTAATTCAAAGTGAAAAAACTTAAAGTATTTACAAATTAACAAGCGCAGATATATTTGAAGTTATGAATATTTAAAGACTCGTGAAAAGCTGCTCTTCGTTAATTCTAGTGTAAACCTTATCTAAAAAATTAAAAATTGAAGAAAAACTTAACAAAATGGACGAATCGGTTTATTCGGAGAGCCAATGCCAAATGATTTACTTAAAAGTTGGAATTTTAGTGATATGGCTTCGACGTGTATTAGTAAGTATAAACGTTTGTTTCATTATCTGCTACATTTTTGTTTAAGCGCAAAATTCGGTTACTGGTTTTCTTTTACTGAACAAAGAATACTAGTTTTTTATATTACAAGTGAAATAAGAAGTCCTTAAAATGTACCCCGGCCTCGTAAATTCATCCTCTTTTGAGTAAGCTATCAGCTATATCAATCAGTATATGATTACCCTCTCTGATGCTTATCTCTTTGAGAGTTGCTAATGTTTGTAAGTTATCAAATGAGTACACTTTTTCTTTTAGGTAGAACTAAATCGGCCTCGATGACAGTTTACGTCACATGATTTTTCTACTCGGCATTTTTTCTCTGGCCTACCTAAAAGAAAAAATTTGAATAGGTTACAGCTATCAAAGAAAATTTGATCAGTTAGAGAAATGGCCCACCGATCGAAATGTATCGAAAAGTTTTGCAGCAGGCGCTCTAAAGGATTGATTTTTCATACCTATATTGCTAAAATATTGGTTTAAGATTTAATATTATTACTTGTAATTATTATTATTATTATTATTATTATTTGTTTAGTAAAACGAAATCAGCAATCGATTTTCCGCCACCATGTATTTGAACGATCAAAACGTAAGATTTAGTTCAGTTCACTTTTTATAGTAAATCATCAATTTTTAATTGCATGGGCTTCTTATATTATAAATTTTCTGATTACGTTACAAATATTTGTTTTTTTATAGATATGTCTTTGGACATACATACATTTAAAATTTTAACGGAAACTGACCTAGCGTGCATGTTTCCCGTTTCACCGCTTTCAAACCTTGGTTACAAGGTACAGTTCAGGGAAAACTTGAAGAACTGGCGACGGTCTCAAGTTCGTATGACACTGTACATTGTAATGTTTGTTTTGTCTAATGGTTTTTACTGTATATTTCAGAATATCGAACCAGAATTACATTCTTTAGACGACCTTAGGGATTGGATGACATAATTTGCTGACGATTTTCAAAATTCGAGACCATCATCAACGTTATCATCATCATCTACTCTGTTTGCGACAAACGAATTTTCTCTAAGTTGCTCATCATCACCGGTTTCACCTAATTTTCCGGAACCAGTGAAACAGTCGTTTGTAAGTATCATATGTTGTTATTTTTACCTTGTAGTTAATTTTTTATTCTTTCATTTCCATTGTTTATAGGACTTAAATAGTTACCTACTACAATCAAATACTGGGAAACTCATGTGGAATGCTTACATAAACAACAATAATTGTCTGCCTATATGCTAATACGCAACAAGCTTATAAGCGATATTGTTCAACACTTTGTAGATTCAAAGCAATTTATGCATCGGTCGAACTTCGAGAAGATTTCTGACGATATTTGTACAACATTTCAGAACGAACGAAAAGTAATAACAAACAAATTCATTCTTATTAGTGAATGCATCACAGAATTTTGTTAATCCGGAATTTCAAGCGATTTCACAAATTTGAAAATTGGGATTTATAAGCCTGCAAATTCGGAATTCCGATAATTTATTTATTCAAGTTGTGGTGTGGTGATTGATTAAATAAATAAAAAAACGGAATTCCTGATTTTCAGGCTTATTAATCCTGATTTTCAATTTGTAAAATCGAAGTTTCGGATTTACAAAATTTGGTATTGCAATCTATAATTCCTATTTAAAGCTAATCTAAAATCATTTGTTTTAGGAAACCTACTTCTCTGTAAACGGGACACACAATGCCGCACTATGGGATATTTCGACTTTTCCTGTTTCAAAATCAAATAAGTCCGAATCCAGTCGGTCGATCAACATGAAATTTTTGGAAGATGATGTTCAAACTATCAGAAATCACAGAAAAATGACCAGAAATGTTGATGTTTACTGTATGGTCCAGGATAACTCGTTAAAGTTGACGGTTTTCGCAAAAAAATCACAAAAGTCACTGTAGATCAATGGAATTTTTTTTTATTTAATGTTTGTAAACGATATTTTTATGTATTTTTTCCCGCTGAATTCAAATCTGCCCCTTAAAATTTTGTAGGATTTTTTTTTCACCCAGAAAATCGGGAAAAACGTGTAGAATCGCCAAAATTTCGTCTTTTATGATTCCGTAGGATTTGTTCTCATTCTATACAGTTATAAAACTCTGTCATTTTATGTTTTTTACAATGATGATGGTAAATATATGTTTGATTATATAAACTGTATAATAAATACGTCATTCGACCCACATTTACGCATGAGCGCGCGTGTTTTAGCGCAAAAAAGGAAACAACTCTTTATTTAATACATACTTGCTGGAGCAGAGAAAAAATGAGAAAAAAGCTTATCCTTATGTATTTTTGCCCGCTGAACACGAATCCACCATTGTTTTTGGCCTATGTAGCCCCGGTTCTTTCATAACCTCAAAAAATACTCCAAAAAGAAGTTTTACTCGGATAAGACTCGCAAAAGTAAGCAAAAAATTAGATAAAAAGCTTATTTTTATGTATTTTATCCCACTAATCACTAATCTAACTTTGTGTTAGGTCCTCTAGAACGTTCGATCGTCTCTAACTCTAAATAACACGTTATGAATGCAGATAAACGTGATTTAAAATTGCAGGGGGGTTACAAAGCTTTAAATTAGCTTCCAACTACGCATGACATCTTCCTTTTCTTAAATTTAATTATTGTTTTGGCTCATATTTTTTGTCGCAGATATCCCATTAAATAACTATGTTAAACATTCGGTTGTATTTGCAAGTTTTATCAAATATTGTCAGGTTTTGATAAATTTGGTATATGCAAACGAATTAATATTTATGCTATGTATGTATTATTAATAAATAAGAATATAAAAATTTATTTCTTAAATAAATAAATAATATAATAATTAATCTATAATTAGGTTCCTGTGAGGCGAAACAATATATAGAAATGAGTTTGTCCCAAACTTTATAACCACCCCTGCAATTTTCAATCACATTTATCTGCATAAATGAGGTGTTATTTAAATTTTGAAATTTATATAAATCGGCAATAAGATTTATTAAAAAAAAAAATTTAATCGACATATAATAGGTATATTGTAATTTACAAAGTTTTAATACATCAAAATAATAAACACGAGAAACTGCGTTGTTTTGCTTTGTTTAGAACTGTGTACTTTACCGATTCCTGACTTGTTTTCTTTTTCGTCAGAACTACAGTTCTTGAAATTTTACCTATTATTTTGAAAGAATGTTGTTCATAATGTAATTTTAGCGTGTCATGAGTATTAGTATAACTTTGACAGTTGATGTGTGCATAGCAAAGAGATAATAAGATATTTCATACGTAAATTTACTTACATCGCGATTTTCATAAGTGGTGTTAACTTTTTTAATTAATTGTACATTTCACGTGTAATCATGACATAAAATAAAGGTAAGTGTAAAGTAATATTTTAAAACTCATTTAAAGCCATATTTTTTTTCATAAAAGCATCCAAAAATTAGTGTATTTAAAATTTTTAAAAGAGTAACATTTCTCTATACTATTATTTCAACTATTTTATTTATCACAATAATTATAATTTTTTAAGTAACTGTTGTATTTGCAATATAATGAATGCTACTATTAACATATTATAAGAAACTTAAGTAACCGTCTTTGTATATTTGAGTGATATTGTCATAAATTTATTTGTTAAAATTTTACATTTTATTTGTTAGTTTTACAAGAATAGTTATCTTAAAGTTCTTTTAAATTATAGTACTTTTAAAATAATAATTTTTTTTTGTTTGTGTGTTATAGATATTCTTTACAATAAGTTCAGTTATCAAAATATAGAAACTCGTATGATAATAATATAATTCGAAATTAGAGCTTTTTGTGAATTTTACTCCAATTAATCAGAGGTACAATATGGAACGAAAAAGGAAGAATAATAGGAATTCTAACGTAAAAGGAAGGCCAAAAAAAGGCGGTCGACTTAGCATTAACAGTGGTCGAAAAAGAAGTACGTTGAAAAATGCATCAGAAGCAACTTTGCGTAGACGAGCTCATAATCTGCTCAGTGATCCCAACTATAATTAGACAGTAATATCTATCGCAAAAAATATGATCAACTTGAAAAGTAACAACAGACAGGATGAACAAAACGAAATAAATGATCCTCGAGAAAGGCATACGCCCAGTTCGGCCTTAGCTTTCTTAATTACAAACGAGTACACAAGACGGCAATATGAAGCAATAATTGCTGATACAAAAGCATTAGGCTGCGATATTTATCCGTGTTATACCATTGTCATGAAAGAAAAGAAAAACTGTTATCCACGTAAATATGAAATAATAAATGATATCGAGGTCTGCGTTAGTTTACAAGAGCTACTCAATATTACTGGTGAGCGATTGTGCAAAGCAATAATACACGACTGGCCTGGTGAAACATATCGTAACTTGCAGATGCGTGTATCAATAGGATTTGATAGTTCTTCGTGTCATAAAAATCCTCAGCAAAAGTTCGAAAATGTAGAGTATGAAAATAAAAACGCTCAAGTATCACTCTTTGTTACTTGTATTGGAGTGATTCAACTGTTTCACTCAACAAATAGTAAGTGCAATTGGGTAAACCCAACTCCCATGAGTATAAGATTTTTTAGACCTGTGAGACTTTGTTATGAGAAAGAAACCCCTGAAAATACAAAAAAAGAGTACGCACGATTACTTACAGAAATAAAGTTTCTTTCTTCGTATACCTTTACCTTGGCAAAAGGAAAATCAGTACGTCTTCAATATGAAGTTTTCCCTACTTTATGCGACGGTAAATGTTTGAATACGATTACTGACAATCCGTCTTCGTCAAGATGCCCATGTTGTAATCTCACAACGACTGCATTTGGTGACTTAAAAAATAAATTTACACCAAAGGAAAATTCATTAAATTATGGATTAGGTATTCTACATTGTGAGATTAAAGCCTTTGAACACTTAATGAAAATAAGTTACCGCAAACCTTTCAAGCACTGGGAGAGAACTGACAAAGATAAAGGTGCGAACTATTACTTATTTTTAACAATATATGATTACTTATTCATTTGTCCAAGAAAAAAGAAATTATTTTACAATTCCAAGTAATTATTATAGTTAATTATTTTGACGTTAAATGTTCTAATTTTTCTACTTTACAGTTTTAATATGGTCTTTATGCACTTTTAAATCTGTATTTTGATAACAATATTTTATTTTGTTAGCTATGTTAGATTTTATTTATGCTTTTATAATTATATGTAAGAATGAATGGTATCTTTTAAAATAAAAAAAATTATAGAAATTATTAATTACAAATTAATTACTTAAAGTAATTTTAATAAATAAATATTAAAACAAAATAATAATTATAATATACTAAAGAGAATCGAACTCAAGCATGTACTTGATTTAATTACAGAATGCAATATAAATTTGTAAGATAAATAATTGTTAATTTAAGTAGGTTATTTACTACAAAATATTTTAATTTGTTAGATAAATACAAAGACAGGGAAAATGTTGTCAAAGAAAAATTATATGTAAAATTTCATATTAGAGCGGATCAACTTCTCCAAGGTACAGGGACAACCAATACAGGCAATCTAGCTCGCATATGTTTCAGAGCCATCTACTTTTGCGGGAGCACTAGAACTTGACAAACAGTTGGTTACAAACATAGCAATAGTCTTCTATATAATTTATACGTGGATACGTATAAATTATATTCTACGCTATACCCGTGGGCAAAAATGAACCCAACTACACAAAAAGTTTTGGTACACGGGTGTCAGATCGCTAGAAATTTCCCTCTTCCTATGGCATACTTTGCAGAAGATGGGCTAGAATCATGGCACAAGTACTATAGGTCAAACACACAAGATCATTGTCGTCAAAATTCTCGAATAAATCGTATTACAGATTTATACAACAGAGCGATTGAAATGAGTGATCCTTTAATATCCCTCATCGGAATAAAAAAGAGAATAGCTGTTTTGCGCAAACATAAAATTTCAGCTGAAGTTAAGAATTACATACAGAAAAAGTGAGTATTGGAAATAAAAATGTGTTACTTGTCTCCTTTATTTTAAAGTTGATATAATTTTTTAGTCTTCTTGAGTCAACATTTGATGAAGTAGAAATTGACGACGAAAGCAGTGATTCTGAAAAGGACGAGACTGAAATGATCACAAATGATGAATTTGAATCACAAAATATTTAGTATATATAATAGCATAATGGTTCAATTTATTGTATTATATTTGTAATTAAACTATTCGTAACATTTCTACGAATACAATTACTTCTTACCTTAATCTCATATTTTATCTATTTTATTACTAATCCGAAGACGAAATTAACTATGAATATTTACGTAAGTGCATATTTTTTAAATATATTAGGGGAGATGTGCCCAGTATACATAATGCCTAGTATGGATAATTTGATGTTTCCAGCTTCCAATAACAGATAGGGCTACTTTAGGTCGGTTTTTTCGTACGTATTTGTGGTCTAATAAACATACTTCGGTACCGTTATTTTAAATTAATCACAGAAAAAGTTATAAGGAAAATAAGTAAATGTGCATTTAAAAAGTGTGAAAAGTTTTTTACGAGGATTGAAAATTGCACTTTTTAATATTGATGTCGCGAATTAACTATTCACGGGACATCGAATGGGGACAATTCCTAATCATAGAGGGCTATGTAAGGAACAAATTCGCTTGAAAATTTTTCATTTTTGTGGAGGGTAAGTAAATAGGTACAGCCGAAATTGTTGAAATTATCCATACTGGGAGCATGTTTTCGAGATTTCGTAGATTTCCTTGTAGAAATTGGACTAGTGAACACGTAGAAATTTCGAATTCGAATATTCATCGCGTTGTTTAAAAGTTATGCCCAAAATAGCTAAGGGTATCCGAACTGGGCACACTTCCCCTAAATCTATTATACACGCGCGCACGCACACACACACACACACACACACACACACACACACACACACACACACATATATATATATATATATATATATATATGTATATATATATATATATTTTATATATATATATATATATATATATATATATATATATATATATATATATATATATATATATATATATATATATATATATATATATATATATATGTATATATAAAATATATATATATATACATATATATATATATATGTATATATATATATATATATATATATATATATATATATATATATATATATATATATATATATATATATATATATATATATATATATATATATATATATACATATACATATATACATATATATGTATATATAGATATATATATATATATATATATATATATATATATATATATATATATATATATATATATATATATATATATATATATATATATATATATATATATGCATACACAAACATCAGAATCGCGATGTATACAATCCCAAAACCCTGCAAATAAAGAGTTGTTTCCTTTTTTGCACTAAAACACGCGCGCTCATGCGTAAATGTGGGTCGTATGACGTATTTATTATACAGTTTATATAATCAAACATATATTTACCATCATCATTGTAAAAAACATAAAATGACAGAGTTTTATAACTGTATAGAATGAGAACAAATCCTACGGAATCATAAAAGACGAAATTTTGGCGATTCTACACGTTTTTCCCGATTTTCTGGGTGAAAAAAAAATCCTACAAAATTTTAAGGGGCAGATTTGAATTCAGCGGGAAAAAATACATAAAAATATCGTTTACAAACATTAAATAAAAAAAAATTCCATTGATCTACAGTGACTTTTGTGATTTTTTTGCGAAAACCGTCAACTTTAACGAGTTATCCTGGACCATACAGTAAACATCAACATTTCTGGTCATTTTTCTGTGATTTCTGATAGTTCGAACATCATCTTCCAAAAATTTCATGTTGATCGACCGACTGGATTCGGGCTTATTTGATTTTGAAACAGGAAAAATCGAAATATCCCATAGTGCGCCGGTCGATTGTTTAATGCATATAAAAATACATCGAGTCGACTAAGAAAAGTAAATCTCTTTCCAAGGGAAAAGAATTCTAGCACCAAACGAAAGCACGCAAATTTTGAAGATTCACCGCAATCATAATCTTCGGTTCCCCTTAATACAGACGATCCAACACAGGTCTGGTTACAAGTGTACTCGGAAGAGTGGGATGAAATGCTGCCAACTGCGTCAAGAGCAAATAGAACAGGCTGGGCGTAATATCGGAACGATTCTGATTGCTTGGCCTAGATACACACATTCTAAAGGATCCCAGCTTGTAAGATTAAAATAATATGGGTATTTATTACATTTATTTCCTAATAAAATTGTATTTTTACAGGTGGACATTGATTTCGATTTTTTGCATCCAAATAAAGGCCATCTATTATTATCAAAATGGGACGATTTCAAAGCTAAAATAATTCCTGTATTTCAGAATAGGATTAAACAGGATAAGCAAAATTTGGAAATTTTGAATAACTTACTTGAGCAGTACCGCAATCATCCAAAAAGTAACCATTTATTCAAATAAAATTTGCTGTTGACTAATCTTATGATTTATTTCCTAGATCCTAATCAAGACATTACCATTTGGAAATTTCTACATAGTTTACTAGCCCTAACTGGTTTTACGAAAAATAAAAATACAAAGAAGGTATGGAAGTTTAGTATTTTAGATGGACAAAATACATTCATTAAAGAGATTAATTCATTTAACTCTATTCACGAGGAATTAGCCGGTATAAATAAAACATATTTAGAGAACAACATTACGTTGCAACCCATCATTTTTGCGGTGAATGACAACGAATCTAATTTATTATATTACGCTGTTTATGACAATATATTTTACAAGTACAATAATTTAATCAGCGCGCTAACAACAGCTTTTAAATTGCATTACGTATTCGGTCTAAAATATCAAATTCAATGTAAATTAGTTTGGGAGTTCATACAAGAATATTTTTTTGAAATTAATGCTCAGTCTAATTCAACAACAATGTCGACACTATTGTCATCTTTATACAACAGACAACAAATTTAATTTAGATTTACTTCAATTTTATCTTTATTTTTAATTTTTTCTTGCCGTACTTGAAGAAAATATTAACCTAAACAACATAATTATATTAATAATTTTTTTTATTTTAATTAATTTTTTAAATTTACCTGAAATTAATTTTATAATTTTATTACATTTTTATATACTATACATTTTACTACTAGGTAGTATTCAAATAGGAGAATCGTCATAAAATACCTAGTTCAGCGATTTGGTGAAACGAGATGATAAAGTTTGGAAATATGTTTGTTTATTAGAAAGATTAATAGACTTTATGCTTCAACCATTTTTTTCCGATACTGATGTTAAAAATCTGTCTCAATTAATTCAAAACCATCATTCAATGTATATTGATGTATTTAAAGAAAAGCTTAAACCTAAACACCATCTCATAACTCATTATCCTCAGGTTGTAGTACAGTCGGGCCCTATAAGACATCTTTTTTGTATGCGTTTTGAGTCGAAAAATAGGGATATGAAACTATATACAAACGCTACGAGTAGCAGAAGCAATTTGTCTTACTCTATTGCAAAAAAAAATGCGGTTAAATTTTTATATTTGATATTAAATTATCGATTATCTTCAGAAACTATAAGAGTACGTAATCGTAAAAACATTTCCGATCAGTTTTATTTCCAAGAATTGAAAATTATGTATTCCGAAGGGGATTTAAAAAATTTAATTATAACCGATAAAGTAAATTATAAAGGAACTGACTACAAAAACGGGTTCTACTTATTTAAGGATCTACATTTATACAAAATAAACGATATTTTAATCATTGGTAATAATAAATTAAATTTTGTCTTACAAAAAAGTAAAATTATATGGGACACCCATTTTAATTGTTTCCAGAAAGTGGTCGATTCTGAAGATTTTCCTGTCCTTATAAAAAGTATAAATGAATTTAACCATAAGCCTTTTCAATTATATAAATTAAACTTAAAATACTATTTTAAGATAAGGTATTTATAAAAAAAAATGTGTAAACTTTGTATATATACATATGTTGTAGCTTTTAGTTTCTAAATAAATAAAAACTATAAATAAATAAATACAAAACATATTGTTTTAAATTGATTTTTCCGAGGAAAATTTCTTTGATAGACAAATCACGAACGGTAATGTAAAAATCAAGAAAATAGAAAAGCGATTTAAGAAAAAAAAAGTTCGGCGTTTGGGAATATTACCGCTTGTTTTGGGAATGGTAGTTCTAATATACGGAATTCTTTGTTGCACATTAAGCCTTCCAAGGTCTCAAATCAGAAGTTTCAATTGCTTGTTTCAAGTATATAAATCATAACTTGCGAATATAAAAAGTTTAATTATCGTAAATCGTTCCTAATTCAAGAAGAAAAAGTGATGAATGTGAGAACCCAATTCTTTTATTCTGCAAATCGAAAGAGATTTGTTAGAACCAAGTTCTTAACTTCAGAATATTAAGGACTAACTTTGGGAATAATGCGTTCAGCTCAAGAAGTTTGTTGAACATCAATCGAAGCAACAGATTTTGCTGTCCTAATTGGATAATTAGACATAAATGATTTGCGCTGAAATAAAAATAATTATTAGAATTTATGTAATTTAGTAATAGAAAAATGTCATTCTTAGCTTGATTATTGCATTTTTTCAATGACGTTTAGAACCGTTAAAATGTAGATGTATTGTAATATTTTAGTATTGCCGCAGATATAAGTTTTGAATATTGATCGATGCGTCATCTGTTATAATGTTATAATTTTACGTTAACTATATTTGTTGTAGTTTTTTATTTTTTTTGGTTACTCTTGGTTCTTACCAAAAGTCGATTGCAGATATTTGCAAAGGGCAATTTTTTTATTTACAGGAAATTTTTTATTTACAAAGTAAAAAGTTGCAAATCGCATTGTAAATTTGTATATTGTGTGTACCGATATATAATTTTTTTTAATGTGTACTATCCAAGTGAACGAAAATCAAATAGATTGCAAATATTTGCAATCTACTTTTGGTGAGAACCCATAGTTAGAAAAAAGATTGCGTATGGGCTTTTGCAAAAAGACCACCATTGGATATGGTTGTTACAAAATTAAATTAAAACAAAATAAAGATAAATATAAAACCAAGATACAAAGCTGCGTATAAAATTAGCTGCTTTTACATTGGTCCTTCGAGCCGGATCGGCACAGCGTGGGATTGATATCAATTAATAATCAGGCACCTGTTACGAATCGACGGCGTCATTTAAGTAAGCAATTAACACAGTTTGGCGGAAGACATCTTGAGAATTTGATCCATGACGTGGAATTGAGTGGAAAATTCTAGATCGAGACAGCCGCGTGTATATTTTATATCCAGTTACAGCTGCAATCGATAAGTATCGGTTTTATATTCATTTGTAAATAACCTAGAAATATAAGCAAGAATATCCAGTTAATAAGATCATTAATTTCGAATAAAGTGGTCAAGAGTTTTCAAGTGTGTGTTGAGTAAAGTGAAACGTAACCTGACCTGCAAAAATGGACAAACTAACTAAAAGAAAATCAATAATTAAGGGCCAACTTACCAAGATGGTCAATTTTGTTGAAGCGAAAGAGGCGGAGTTACTGTATGATGAGTTAAAGGCGAGATTGGACAACGTGCATCGTTTATACTCAGAATTTGTTCAGGTCGAAGACGCAATTTTCGAAATTGATGCGAAGGTGCAGTCTGAAATGGATTTAATAGACGACAATTATTATTCACTTGTGGCCAAGATTCAAGCACTAATGCGTAATAGCACCACTACTTAGTCAAAATTAGATGAATCGATAAACAATAAATCAATCATCCAAGCGGCTTCAGACTTCAAATTACCATCATTACCGATGCCTACCTTCGATGGAAAATTGCAGGACTGGCAATCATTCTTTGACATTTTTACGTCAACAATACATGAAAACACTTCACTTACACCAGCCCAGAAGTTTAAGTATTTAAAGGGCTTGCTAAAGGGAAGCGCGCATGATCTAATTAAGCACTTCAGAGTCGATGATAGCAGTTACATCGAGGCGTACCAACGACTATTTAAAAGATATAACAGAAGGAAACCAATCGTTGAGTCGTACATTAGAAACTTGTTTGTGCAACCTAAGATGTTCAAGGGAACCTGTTCGGGCATAACACAAATCCATGATCATTTGGATGAAGTCGTAAGAGGGCTCAAAGCGTTAGGTCAAGAAGCCGAATCACGGGATCCGTGATTGATCTACATCGTAGTGGAGAAATTAGACGAAGACACGAAGCGCGCATGGAAATACGAGACCGCTGAAACCGATTTTCCAACCCTTCAATTGCTCTTGGATTTTCTACTCAAGAAAATGAGTGCCTTAACAGAGAGTCCTGCAGCCAATAGCAAACCATCGACATCAACGTCTGACAAAAGGTCTAATTTCAAATCTCAATCATCGATTAGAGCATTTCATATTCCCGCAACGGTTTCTTGCCCACTTTGTCAAGGTGAGACACATCGTCTTTTTGAATGTCCAAAGTTTAATGTGCTAAATGTTACTCAACGTCGGGAATTTCTCAAGGACAAGTTGAGATGTTTCAATTGTCTCTCCGAAACCCATTCAGCTTACCAGTGTAAATCTAAAAGAAGATGTCGACAGTGCAATAAAAAACATAACTCATTAGTGCATTTGAATGTTGAACCAGCCACCAGCTCCATACAACAAGAAACCAGCACCGATTCAACTGCTACTACTGCTCATGCTGCTTGCTATGTGAATAGTGAAGTAGTACTAACGTCGCTTGCCAATGGTAAAAACGCCATACTACCTACCGCAGTCGTACAAATTGAAAATGGGTTCAACATTTGGCAAGAAGTGCGTGGGTTACTCGATTCTGCGTCCACGCGATCATTCATAACTGAAGCATGTGTCAATAGGTTACAAATTGCCAGATCTAATGCTCGAGTTGTTATAAAGACAATCAACCAATCCAGAGCAGGTATTTCGCATGGTATGGCCAATATTAGAATAAGGTCGAGATTAGACCATGACTACATAATCGACGTAGCCGCATTAATTGTATCCAGCATAACATCAAATCTACCACCCTACGATTTGGAGGAGGCGCTTCCATTTGTTGAAGCTGTACCATTAGCTGATCCTACTTTTTACCAGGCTGGGCCTATCGATATGTTACTAGGATGTGACCATTTCCTCAATATCATAGAAAAGGGGAAGGTAACCAATACCGTGAACAATTTAGTTGCTCTAAATTCCAAGATTGGGTGGATAGTTGGAGGTGTATGCGAGTCACTACAATCAGTAGATTCAACAGAACGGATGTTTTTCACACAAAACGAAGAATTAAATATCGATCGTCTCCTGAGGAAGTTTTGGGAAATCGAGGAGGTCGGTTGTCAGTAGAGATGTGCGGGTAGTAACTATTCGGTATTTAATACTCGTTACTTTCAACTACCCGAAGTAACGATTACTTAGAAATTAAAGTATTCGTTACTGCTTATACTTACTTAGTTTGTGTACGTTTCGTGCATACGAGTATTTTAGTTATTTGTACTGTACAGTTTATATAGAAAGATATGCAAGACAAAAAAGGAAAGCATGAACCTGTAAATTTCACAATCTCATATTTGCTATCTCAATTTTATATATGAAAACAATATGAATTTTGTTCCTTTATTTTTGTATTTTTTAGAGAAGGACAATATATTAAATTGTATTTATAGTTTTCATATTATTAAAAGAGCTACATTATATTATATGTATACGCAAATAAAAAATAACCTAAAATTTTATTTTCATTTTTATTTTATACTGTTCATTATAAATAAATATTATTCCTACAAAAATGAAATATGTATGTATTCTTATGTAAACACATAAAAAACTCAAAATGAGAGAAGGTAGAGTTAGAATCAATATTTATTTGGTAGTCATTCATGGTACTAAATAGTAAAAATTCGATTACTTTGTAACGAATAAAAAGTAACGAGTATTTGCAACAAAAGTAACGAGTACCCGTGATTACTCAAAGTACCGAAACTGCACATCTCTAGTTGTCAGCCACTCTTCACAGATGAAGAAGTTAAATGTATCACTTATTACAACGATACTGTCACCAAAACCAGTCAAGGTAGGCTAATTGTTTCCTTACCATTCAAACAGCGTCCTCCGCGGTTGGGAGATTCGTTCAATCACGCAAGGCTCAGATTTAATGCGTTGGAGAAAAAGCTGTCTAAAAACCATTCTCTACATAAGCAATACAAAGGTTTTATAGAGGAATATTTGCAATTGGGCCACATGGAGTTGATACCGACAAATGAAATTATTCAGCCAATTGGTAAGACATTCTACCTACCACATCATGGTATGTTGAAGGAGTCGAGTTCTACGACAAAACTGCGAGTGGTATTTGATGGCTCAGCAAAGACAACAACGGGGTGCTCACTTAATGATCAATTGATGACAGGTCCTACGGTGCAGCAAAATTTAACAGAAATCTTGGTGAGATTCAGAAAATACAAATACGTATTTTCAGCTGACGTTGAAAAAATGTACCGGCAGTTTATGGTACAACGAGCAGATGCGGATTACCAAAGGATTCTATGGAGAGATTCACCAACCAAGCAACTTAGACAATATCGTCTACTTACGGTGACTTACGGCACATCTTCTGCACCATTTCTTGCAACATTTAGTCTGCAGTATATTGCTGATCACATTAGTCACAAGTTTACACAAGCAGCGACAGTGATAAAACGAGATTTCTATGTCGACGAATTAATGTCTGGAGCAAGTTCATTGGAACAAGCTTTGGAATTGCAACGAGAAATAATTGAAGCCCTTCATACTGCAGGGTTAAGATTGCGAAAGTGGTCGGCAAACAATTCTGACCTTATAAAACATCTACCAACTCAAGAGCTGGAAATATCGGAACGAGAATTTAACGATGGATTTAAAACTGTGTCAATTCTGGGTATATACTATCAACCAACTAGAGATGTTTTCAAATTTCGTGTAACCATACCTACATCGTCTCACACCACAAAACGACAGTTATTGTCCGAGGCTTCACGATTGTTCGACCCTGTTGGCTGGCTTGCTCCTGTAACCGTAGTAATCAAATGTCTATTTCAGCAACTTTGGCTGGAAAAATTAAACTGGGATGATGAAATACCAGATATCCACAAAACGAAATGGTCGAACGTTCGAAACGAATTGAAGTTACTTGAAGATTTGCAGATACCCAGATGGCTGAATACTGGAGAACAATTTGAGATTCACGGGTTTGCTGACGCATCAAATGATGCATACGCTGCAGCCTTATATTCAAGGTCAATAACGGACATCGGAGACGTAAAGGTGACCCTCATTACTGCCAAAACAAAGGTGGCACCAATAAAAACTATAAGCATACCTAAGCTAGAATTATGCGCAGCATCCCTACTGGTCAAGTTACTAGAAACCACTATCAAGTCTCTTACACTTGCAACGAGACCAGTTGTGTATTTATATTCGGATTCCACCATTGTGCTGAATTGGCTTTCTAAGCACCCGAAAAGCTGGCCTACCTACATAGCTAACAGAACAAGCCAAATTTTGACATACACAAACCGTACTCAATGGCACCATATAACGTCAAGGGAGAATCCGGTCGACTGTGCCACAAGAGGCTTGCGTCCGAGTGAACTATTAAATAATGAATTGTGGTGGAAGGGTCCGAAAATGTTGCAAATGAACCCATTCCAGCCACCCACGGAACTTCAAGAAATAGCGGTACCAGAAGATAATACATGTCAAGCGGTAACAACATTGTTGTGCAGTTCTAACTATGACGAGATTGAATGTGGCATAGATAAGTTGTCCAACAGAGTGTCAAGGTTTCCAATTATTTTGAGAGTGCTAGCCAGAATTGGAAGAGTGGCGTTCAATGCAAAGAAAATGAACATTATAAAAAATGTTGGAGTTGTATCAACTGATGAATTGTTGTGGGCTGAAACTCGGTTGTTTTTGCTGATCCAATACACAAGATTCAGAAAAGAAGTTGACTTGCTAAAGAAAGGCGTTATGTTAATAACAGGCAAACTGATCAATTTCTTTCCATTTCTAGATAGTGATGGATTACTACGAGTGAGTGGGCGACTTTCTAACGCACCAATACAGTACGACACCAAGCATCCAATAATTTTACCAGGTGACCATCCGATTGTCATGAAAATGGTGGCACATTTGCATCGAAAATTACTACATGCTGGACCGTCACAATTGTTGTGTCATATCAGAGAAAGGTTTCAGATTCTGAGAGCAAAAGAACTGGTACGGAAGGTAACACGTCAATGTATGAGATGTCATCGTCAAAAAGTCAAGGAACAGACTCAGCTAATGGGGCAACTACCTTCATCAAGGGTGTCTTTGGTGAGACCTTTTATGAGAACTGGTATTGATTACGCCGGTTCTTATCCAGTCAAGGCGCACCAATTAAGAAACTCAAAGGTCATCAAGGGCTATCTTGCTATATTTGTATGTATGGCTACCAAGGCAGTGCATCTTGAATTGGTAACAAACCTTAGCACTGAAACGTTCCTAGCTGCCTTAACAAGATTTCAGGCTGTCAGGGGAATTTGCAGTGATATTTTTTCCGACAACGGAACCAACTTCGTCGGAGTCAAAAATCAGCTGCACGAGCTCGATGAATTTTTTGAGGCGGAAGCGACAAGTAATCATCTCAAAAATTGGTCGTCAGAGCAACGCATTAATTGGCATTTCATACCTCCTGGTGCCCCAACATTTGGAGGTTTGTGGGAAGCGGCCGTGAAATCGACCAAATTCCATCTACGTCGAGTCATTGGTGACACGGTTTCAAACTACGAGGAATTACTTACACTCCTGAAACAGATCGAAGCGGTGCTAAATTCACGACCGTTATGCAGAGATGACGATGCCGATGACCCGCTCACACCGGCACACTTCTTAGTTGGGCATTCCCTGACGTTGGCACCTGAACGAAATTTAATTGATAAACCACGTAACACATTATCCCGATGGCAAATGGTGCAGAAAATGTTACAACATTTCTGGCAGCGATGGAACGGCGAATATTTAACATCACTCAACCAACTTTCTAAGTGGAACAAAGTCAACAGTCAACCTAACGTCAATGATGTTGCCATACTGAAGGATGATAACGCACCACCAGCTAGATGGCCGTTGGCTAAGATTATTGAAGTGCATCCCGGTCCAGATAACTTAATCAGAGTTGTAACAGTCCAGACGTCAAAGGGTACATATAAGCGACCAATCCAAAAAATTTGTCTATTACCGAAGATTGACTTCATCTCCAGTGAGTCAAGGGAGGCGGAATGTTGAACATCAATCGAAGCAACAGATTTTGCTGTCCTAATTGGATAATTAGACATAAATGATTTGCGCTGAAATAAAAATAATTATTAGAATTTATGTAATTTAGTAATAGAAAAATGTCATTCTTAGCTTCATTATTGCATTTTTTCAATGACGTTTAGAACCGTCAAAATGTAGATGTATTGTAATATTTTAGTATTGCCGCAGATATAAGTTTTGAATATTGATCGATGCGTCATCTGTTATAATGTTAATGGTTGTTACAAAATTAAATTAAAACAAAATAAAGATAAATATAAAACCAAGATACAAAGCTGCGTATAAAATTAGCTGCTTTTACAAAGTTCATATTCCCAATTTGTGAAAATAATTCTATAATTAAAAAAATCGAACGATTATTTTTAGAACTAAGATTTTATTTTGTGAATGTTGGAGCTTAATTTACGATTAAAAATATTGGTTCAGGAACAACAAGTTCTCTATGTTTGAATACGATTCTTTAATTAGGCACAAGATTTGCAAAAATCAAGAAGAATATTCTGTAAACATGATAAGTTAAGCGAGAATGTATGTTTCAATAATCAAATGAAAAACGAGAATTCAAATCTTAAATTATCATCTAATGTTCCTAGTGCCAATTCAATGCGAAATTGGCTTGATTTATGCCCTGGGGAAGTAGTTATTTCTTTCCGTGTACATCATAGTTAGTATATATACTCTACTTCTCTTAGCTATAAGAGTACAGCTAGAAGTATAAAAAACAACAAATAAATTCGCTGCTGCAGTACTTTCCTTGAAAATCCACCATCAGCAAAAGGCGGAGCAAAATAACTCATGGGTCATATAAGCGGAAATCGCATGACCATAACAAAATAAGACACAAAAAAAAAAAGAAATTTTTAATCAAGGAAAATAGAGAATTATTACCAATATACATATAAATTAACAATAAGACTAATGAATTAATAATACCAATAACATAATTACATTATATCTAAAAAAATAGAATCATCTGACAAGAAGAAGATAATCATATACCAACATTTTATCGAACGCAAAGATGTCTACTTAGACTCATCGAAAAAACAAATTTTCCATAGCTACAGTCTTTCCCTTGAGAAAGCCCTGGAAGCAAGAATTGGAAGAAATAGGAATCTTAGGTCATATGGATGCAAGTCTGACCACAACAAACTGAGAAACAAACAAACAAACAATATACTTACCATAAATCCACTTTAAATTACTTGATCAACCACATCAGCTACCAGCAATGGCATTAATGTAGTTTCAGTTTGCAATTTCTAAAATATAATAAGAAATGTAATTGGTTTATTTCTTTGATTATAGTTATTGAATTTATTTACCTGTCCAGAATATCCAATGCACACACGATTATCATTACAGCGACCAGAGCGATTTCTGAAATAAATACATACGATTAATGCATGGGATATGAAGGATATTTAATTGAATACTTATCTTCAAACACACTACTTGATGTACACATATATATCCATGAATAATTTTCAATTGTATTCACTAATTGATAAATCAGGCAAAATAATTTTTACCCGAACAGCAGCAAAACAGCAAAACAAATTTATAAATAGCAGCAAACAATCACTTTCACACGAACAGCAAATTAGGAGCCACCAATGATAAATCAGGCAAAATAATTCTTGCCTGAACAGTATCAAACAGCTAACAAATTATAAGCAGCAGCAAACAACCATCAACCAGAGCAGCAAATTCTTATTGGCAGCAGCAAGAATATCCCCAGATAATTCGAGGAATAATATTCACAAGATTCACCAACATTTAATGACCAAATTATTTTTATTACACTTTTTTGGATGGCCACGACAAGACTGCCCAAATATATATTTTTTTACAAATTTTACAATTAAAATAACGGTATCATAGAAGATATTAAACATTCTATAAAAATAAAAATAAATTCAAAATCGATAGTACGGGAAAAGCAATTTTATGTGTATGTATAATGTTCTTTTTTTTATATAGTCACAGGGTGAATCCAAAATTATTGTTGCTGCCGCTTTTTCTCCTTATCATCCTCCCCGCCTTGAACTCCATGGGTTTCAACATTTATCGGCAGTACAGCTAACTTCGTGATTGATCGAGTGAACTCACCGGCCGCTGTGCGGATTGTAGCGACACACACTAAACCATTTTTGCCTGGATGAACGGCCGTCATCTTCCCGAATTTCCATTGCAATGGTGGAAGATTTGGATCTTGAATAATTACAATCATACCGATTTTGATATTTGATATCTTCCCCTCCCAATAATTTCGCTTTTGTAACTCGCACAAGTATTCGGTAGCCCATCTTGACCAGAAAGTTTTGTAAATTTTGTTAACCTGCTCCCATTTTTGATTATAGGTTCCTCAGTCATCAAAATGTGACGCCTCAGGTATCGATGTTAGGGGGTGTCCGACCAAAACATGTCCCGGTGTAAGCACTTCTATTACATCGTTCGCAAGCAGGGGAACAATCGGCCTTGAATTTAATACACTTTCGATTTGCTTCATAACAGTTCATCTGTTCAAATGTGAATTTAAAGTTGTGCGTAATCCGCTTCAGATGAAACTTTGCAGCCTTTACAGCCGCCTCATAAATACCGCCAAAATGTGGAGAGCCTGGCGGCGCGAACTTCCATTCGATTCTACTCTGTTAGCACCAGGATTGTATTTCATCGTCCAAATTGGTACTCATCAATGGGTTAGCCAATTCGCGTAATTTGTTGTTGGCGCCAATGAAATTGCGCCCGTTATCGGAAATTATTTTTTCCGGTAAAGTCCGCGTGGCCACGAGTCGTATTAATACTCCCATGAAACAAAAAGCTTTCGTAGGAACCTTCCCTCTTATATTATAATACACGAAAATTGGCCCACAATAATCGACCCCTGTGACATGGAACGGATATGACACCGTAACTCTGTACTTAACTGCTGCAACATTTTTGGTTTTGCACGGCTGCAGATGAAGCAGTTGTTTATCACAGTTTTAACGATTCTTTGCCCAGCGATCGGCCAGTATCGTTGACGAGTCGCAGCCAATAAGCCGTGAGGCCCCACATACAGGTGTGTGTTGTGAATAAAATTTACGATGGCTTTTGTTACAAAATGATTTGCTGGCAAGACTATAGGATGCTTACACGTATATGGTAAATTTGTGAACTTAAGGCGCCCACCAACGCGTAACAAGCCTTTTTCGTCCGTAAAGCATCTAATGAATGTAAACATTTATTCTTTAATTGATAACCCGCTTTGGATACATATTTTACTTCGTTACCAAAGGCGCTTAACTGCACAGCTCGGATTAAAGCATCATGCCCAGCAGCTACTTCTGCCAGTGACAACTTACCACCACGTGTCTTGTCTCTCCATTGCAAACTGTGCAAATAGCGCATGACAAAACCGAAAGTATATTGCAATGTCATGAACGAATTTCGGTGATGTAAACCCGAAAGCATATCTAACGCGACTTCTACTGCTATAATATTGGCTGCGTTCTTAAATACTTTTTCTATCGGTAGAAAAAGACGATTCCACTCTTTGGGATCCTGCAATAAATAATCCGGGCTATTCCACCATAAACCAGCGGAGATTAATAGCTAGGGTTTCATTCCTCGCGAGACGATATCGGCCGGATTGGCTTTTGAATCAACATGCCGCCAGCTTTCCCTCAATGATAAATTATGAATAATCTTGATTCGATTTGCAATAAACACGTCTAGGTCGTCAATTGGTGTATTGATCCAGTACACAGTTGTTGAATCACTCCAGAAATATTACTCTTCCACTGGATAATTAACAATTCGCCTGTATTTTGCAGCCATCTTTGAAACCAGCTCTGCCGCGCACAATTCGAGTTTCGGTATAGTTTTGCCTTTTGGTGCTATTCTCGATTTGGAACAGACTAGTCGACAAATTATTTTATTGTTGCATCTACTGCGTACATAAATGCAGCCACCATAAGCTTTCTCACTTGCATCGGCAAACCAATGTAACTGTATCTCCGTAGGATTAGCACATCTACCAAAAAGATGTCGAAGAACGCTCAAATTCTTTAATTCGGAGAGCTCATTTTTGTAGGTTAACCACTCATTAAGAACCTCTAATGGTAATTTTGCATCCCATCCCACTTTAAGTGACCACAATTGCTGCATTAACATTATTGCTAAGACCACGACAGGGGCTATTAGCCCCAAAGGGTCAAATATTTTGGCCACGTCTGAAATTACACTGCGCTTCGTAAATTTATTTGAAAATTTTTTTGGTTGCACCTTAATTTTAAAACAATCACTATCAGTACTCCACAAGAGACCTAGAACTTTCATCATTTCATCGCCGTCTATACTACAACTTGTTTCACGATCAGCTTCGACTATACTCTGCAACAATTTTCTATTTTTTGTGCCCCATTTTTTATGAGTCTTAAAAAATGGGGCACAAAAAATAGAAAATTGTTGCAGAGTATAGTACCCGTGTTATCAAGAATCAATGTAATTTGCAATTTAATTCTAGGTAATTTGTCTACGGAATTGGAACCCGTTAATATATTATCGACATAACAATCCTTCTCGATACGTTCAGCAGCTTGCGGAAGTTCATCTTGATATTGTAGCACTAACTCTTGCAGGCATCTGGTACCCATGTACGACGCCAGACCTAAACCGCAAGTAACCGTATTCAACTGGTAGGTCTGAACTGGATCACCGGAATTAAATCTCCAATATATATATATATATATATATATATATATATATATATATATATATATATATATATATATATATATATATATATATATATATATATATATATATATATATATATATATATATATATATATATATATATATACGTATATATATATATATATATATATATATATATATATATATATATATATATATATATATATATATATATATATATATATATATATATATATATATATAGATATATATATATGCTGAAAGCGGCGGTCTTCCTGATGAATGAAAAACTTCCGATACATTTTAACGATAGCCGTGCTAAACACCCACGCGTATGATCGAAATCTTAACAAAACGGATGCCAGATCGCTCTGAATTACAGGTCGAACCATTAATATTTGATTCAATGACATACCCCTAGTTGTTTTGGCAGAGCCGTCAAACACAACCCTTAATTTGGTGGACGTTGATTCAGAGTAAACTGCAAAGTGCGGCAAGTAGAAGTTACTTTGTGGCACATGCTTCACCAGCTCCATGTGGCCCAAATGTAGATACTCGTCCATGAAGTCGCAATATAATTTCTTTGCCAATGCATCCCGTTCCAATTGTTTTTCGATATTTAAAAATCTTTTTCACGCAAGTTTCGAAGAATTACCAAGTAACTGGGCAGGTTTAGAAAATGGTAACCGCAAAACAAATCGTCCAAACTCAACGCCATGATGGATGCTAAGAAAGTGCTGTTCGCACAGATTTTCTTCCTTCCTAGTTGGTGGCAACTTTATCAACTCTTCGTCCAAATTCCAAAAACGCTCAATTTCTTGATTCAATAAACTAGCGGTACAGACTGAACTCCCATTTCTACTTCCCGCCGAGGCGTAGTGTTTTGTAGCATAATTCCATTTCTCAGCTGTAAGCGACCATCCAAATTGATGTCGTATACCAGCTCATTTCCGATTAGCAAATCAATGGCCCTCGGCTCACGGAATGAAGGATCGGAAAATTCCAAATCATTTGGTAGGCCCAATTCCTCTTGAACAAATGTGACTGATGGTTGATCGCTCGTTATTCTAGATAGAACGTTATCTTCTAGGTCCGTCGTAAAATTTCCAATTCGGGATTGCATATTTACGGTGAGTGCGCCCAAAGACTGCGTTGAATTGCCACCAATCCCAATAATATATAGTTGCTTTTTTGTGGGTTGCAAACCTAGCTTGGACGAAAGCGATTTCGAAATAAAATTTAGCTGCGAACCAGAATCCACAAGTGTTCTGCATGCTACAGTTTCCTTATTACCGGTACATACAAAAACCTGTGCCGGGCCAAGGAAAGTGTACCTCAGTTCGCCAAGGGATGATATCAAGGAAGAATGATGGTATTGTGCAAGGTGAACTGTCGCATTGTCCAAAGTGCTGCTAACCTGAGCGGCCCGTGATGCGTTTCGGTCTTCCGGGATACTGGGTAAGCGAGAAGATGATTGTGATTTCTTCGAAGTCGATGCCGAATCAATATGAATGAATATATGGTGTCTAGATTGGCACAGGCGACATACATCTTGAACAGTACAAGTACTTAATGTATGCGATGGTTTTAAGCAATTCAGGCATAATTTAGCATCCAGAGCTAACTTTTTCCGGTCATCCACCGCTAATACAAGGAACTTATGACGCCGAATAATTGAATGGCCTTCCTGCTTGCAATTTACGCAAAAGAAACGCTAAGCATTTAACGACGTCGATCGTCGGGCCCGCTAAAAGGCTGTACCTGATCTATCTTATACCAAATGACCTGCCTTGCGAAGTGTTATAAATATGCTCAGTACTAGGAGCAGATATCTCGCTTCGCTGACCCTGTATCATATAGCTTCTGGATTTGGCGTTGGCATATCGTTTGGCGGCGCCTCTTCCTGCCACTTGTTCCTAGTTTCCTGATCAAATTTTGAAACCATTAAATGCACAATCAAATCATCTCAATATTCCGTCGGATGCTTTAGTGATTTCAGCGATCGAAGATGAGAATTAACATCGTCCAGTAAGCTGAGCAATTTGTGCGACGTGCCCTTTTCAATTGGTTTTAATCTGAAAAGCGCCCGTATGTGTTCTTCAGCGATAACGTGTGGCTTATTGTAACGCTTCGATAACAACGTTAATGCTTCCTCATAATTTTCGGCACCAAAAAACCAAGTTTTCAATAACCTTGGCAGCCAATCCAGTAATTGCGTTTAGGAGAAATTAGAATCTACCTAAATTAGAATTTACCTCCGAAGCCCTTTGATTTTTTAAGAAACTGATGAAGTAATAATTATTATTATAAATAATATAAAAGGTGTCCGTACAGTTACAAAAAAATAATCGGTGCAATTTATCGTGCCATACTGTACATTTAATGGTCCTTCGAGCCGGATGCTGAAAAAAGCATAAACCGAGAAAATTCTCACACACGCGGGATTTTCACATACGCGTGGGTCCGCCATTTTTATATAAATAAATTGAATCAAATAAATTAAAGGCTTTTATTAAATATTTATTTACCATATATGTATATATTAAACATTTATTAATCACAAAGAATTTAAATAATTTTTGTCGTACGGTCGATTATTTTTTGGTACATTCTCGGAGTTTAAAATTAGAATATTTCGCTAATGCCTTTTTTTTCTAACTCGGTATATAGTTAAATTGATAAACGATATTATCAAATTTATTTTTTTGTAAACAATAAGTCAAAATCAAACATGGTCAAACGAAGCTAGATTGCCTCGTCTACAGATTCCAACGTTCCAAGGTAATCTTCAAGAATGGCAAAGTTTCTTCGACCTCTTCAACTGTTCAGTGCCTGAAAAATTAATGTTAGCTTCGTCACAGAAACTTCAATACCTAAAGGGTTTACTCAAAGGTGAACCATCAGACCTCATTAAGCACTTGAGTTTTACGGATCCCAATTACATAGAAGCAGGTCAAGAGATATGACAATAAGAAGTTAACTATCAACAAGCACATCGATACCTTCTGTAGATTACCAACAATTAGCCGTGTTAATGCGTCAGCGATCACGAAAATAGCCGACAACAGTGAAGAAATTATGAGGGGTCTGAAAGCAATAGGCAAACAGGGTGACTTACGTGATCCATGGTTGATTTACATCATCGTAAACAAATTGGACGACGACAGCAGTCAATTTTGGCAGCAGGAATCATCCAAGGTTGATCATCCCACATTCCAAGATCTCACCGAATGTCTTCAAACCAGGGCAGACACGCTTGAAAGAACTGGACAGATTACCAACCGACCGGTAACACAACCAATTTCAAATATGCGAGGCATACAGACAAAATATTACTACCAATATTATGGTTTTTGTCCAAAATTCAGAGCGATGAACCTTAATGGAAGACGATCATTTATTAACGAGAAAGGGAGATGTTACAATTGCCTTAGTGACTCACACACCGTAACCTTATACAAGGCTAAAGGATCATGCCAGATTTGCCACAGACATCACTATAGCTTGGTACATATTCCGAATTCATCAAAACCCGAATTCACATCACACGCATTACCTTTGCCGCCAGTAACACGATACAACGATCCCTCAACCTAAATTCAATTGATTCAATACCAACCATTACTTCAATCAACAAACCTACATCAACAATTTTTCAATCAACCACCTTGACGAAAAGCACAATTTCACCCAACATTCACCATTCTGATGAAACCGTTCGAAATGTATCCATCAGCAATAAAGCAGTAATACACATTCAAATCAAGCTACCTTAAGCAAAGTCAACTTCCAATCATTGCTACCAACCGCAGTTGTTCACGTTATCGATGTACATGGGCAGATGCAACCGTGCCGCGTTTTGTTAGACTCCGGTTCACAGGCGTCATTTGTGACTGAAGAGTGTGTTTCCCGTTTGGTCTTAGCTCGATATAAGGCAACCATTACAATCAAAGGAGTCGATTCATCCACAGCAGGACCACTAGGGGATTAACGACACTACAACTCACAGAACCATGACAGATTTCTGTCAAGACCAAATTTAAAATTAAATGCACTCATTTTACCTAAGTGACTTAAATACTTAAATACAGAAAAATGTATTGGCTGATGGGAAGGAACTCTTCTTTATCAACATACAACAAGCTTTTACCGTATAAGCAAATATTGAAACCGATTTGGACTTATGGTATTCAGTTTTGCGGTTGTACCAAACAGAGCAACATAAATATCATCCAAAGATTTCAGAATATGGTGTTAAGGAACATCATTGATGCACCTTGGTATGTCAGGAACAATGACCTTCATATGAACCTTACAGTGAACCTCATCTTAAACGAAATCCAGGAAAAATCACGGAGACATGAAGAAAGACTCCGCCAACATGTGAACATTGAGGAGAGCGAGAATTTATGAATCTACAACGAAAACTTGTTTGACAATAAAAGAAGCAGCCGGTCCTGCTGAAGTAAACAAAATAATTAAAGAACCAGCTTGATTTTCAAGTCGCAATCGGAAACAATCAAGAAACCGTTCAAATTTTTTACCATTCATGTCCCACGTGTATTGACGAACGTAATCGCGAACACTGCCGTTTTATTAATGCCACATGTAACCATTGTGGGAAGAAAGGTCATGCTAGCGTTTGTATGTCAGTTGCACGAGGTCGATCAACATCAAGGCCTTGCGAATCGGAAGAACATTATAATGTCTACCGACAATTAGGAAATCCGACTTGCATACCTACAACAAAAGTTTTCCGGGCATATGGAGGAAACCCGATCATAGTTAAAGATATGTGTTACGTGGAAGTGGTATATAAAAATTATAAGACCAGGAGGATATTTACCCAGGACAATTTCGCTGGTGAATTGAAATTAAAAATTTCCTACTTATGTATGTCCAAACATCAGAAACTCTTTGAAAACACGATGGGACGATGTACATCATATAAAGCTGAGATAAAGCTAAAACCTGACCCTGAGCCTCGATTTTCAAATCTAGGATCATTCCATTTGCGATCCAAGGCGCGGTTAAGAAGGAGTTTGAACGACTGATCGAAATAGGAGTCTTAAAACCAATCCAAATGAGTCAATGGGGAACAACTGTAAAAAACCAAACGGAAAAATTCGCGTATGTGCCGATTTCAAGCTAACGGTAAACCCACAAATCGAAACTGATCCACATCCGATTCCCAGAATCGAGTGAGGTATTTTATAAACTACAAGGAGAGCAAAATGATAACCCAATCGATTTAAAAAATGCCTATTTCCAAATAGAGCTGGCAGAGGACACAAAATGTTTTTGGTAGTGAACACACCCTCTGGGCTTTATCAGTTTCAGCGACTACCATTTAGAATTGCCAGCGCCCCGGGGATTTTCCAACGGCTGGTGGAACAACTGACGGCCGACTTTATACTTGAAAAATATCGAATTGTTAATAGGTCGATTGGAAGAAAATGGTTTTAGATGTCGTGCCAATAAGTGTGAGTTCGCGAAAAACGAAATAGAATATTTGGGAAATATAATCGACAAACATGGAATCCAAAACTCAAGACCGGCTTGGAAGCGGTCAAAAAATTACCTTGTCCACAGAACTTGAAGGAAATGGAATACTTTATTGGAAAGGTAAATTATTACAAAAAATTTATTCAAAAATTTTCCGATCTAGTCTCACCATTAAATCGACTCCGTTCGAAAAATTCTCGTTTTCAATGGACAACAGTGGAAAACGACGCGTTTCAGAAACTTAAAGCAGCTCTCGCTTATATTAGCAACAGATGTTTCTGCGTATGGTGTATGAGCGGTTCAAACCGAACATCCCATACCGTTCACCTCCAAAACTTTGAATAAGGCTCAACAAAAATACAGTCAAATAGAAAAAGAAGCATTGTCGATTATTTACGGTGTTTTCAGATTTTACCAGTTTCTTCACGGTAGAAGGTTTCAACTGGTAACGAATCATAAACCGCTTATTACGTTTAGTCCGAATAAACAGCTACATATACACAGTATTAACCGTTTGCAGAGATGGGCAATTATTTTAATGAGTTATGAGTATGTCATTTTATACAAGCCAACACATCAGCATTCGACTGCAGATGCGCTATTCAGATTACCACTACATTTGATTCTAGCGACGAATTCTGCCACTTCATCGATGATTTATATCATCATTGATCCAACAGCACACACGCAATTATACCGAAATTCCCCAAGTTTTAGAATACATAAAATATGGGTGGCCCAAACAGTTATCCTAGTCTTTGAATCGAATGCCTTATTTGTCCGCCTGTTTTCGGCGCCAAGACACAATTTTTTTTATTTAATGATATAATATTTTTACAGACAGATTATACACGCGTGGTCGTTCCACCATTACTCTAGGACAAAACCCTTGAATTGCTGCATGAATGACACTGGGGCATAACTAGGACGAAGCAGCTTGCTAAATGATACTGTTGGTGGTCATCGATCGACATAGATATTGAAATGATGGTGAAACGGTGTGAAAATTGTACGGCCAATGGGAATTCAGCGAAAAAGGTGTTCTCCGAATGGCCAACACCCACCGCCTCATGGGAACGAGTACATATCGATTTTGCTGGACCATTTATGACAAAAATGTGGTTAGTTGTCGTGGACGCCTTTTCGAAATATCCGTTTGTTTTACAAATGTCAAGGACAACATCGACTTGCACTATACATGCTCTCCAGCAACTATTTGTTATCGAAGGTTTACCCAAAACGATGTAAGCGACCATGATCCGCAGTTTAAGTCAGCTAAATTCCAGCAAATTTGCAGCGTAAATAATATTGAGCATCTAACGTGTGCACCTTTTCATCCCGAATCCAATGGTGAGGCCGAACGATTCGTGCGTACTTTCAAAACGGTTCTTAAAAAAAATGGTTTTAACTCCTCTTGCCAATTTCGATAGACCTCCGGGTGAGATCTTACATGGTAGACCACCTAAAACCTTACTGTCATCGATAGCTTAGCCTGGACGAATTTGTAAAGCGGAGTATTCCGCAATGAAATTTAAAATAAATGACAACGTGTATGCTAAAGATAATAGCCTCCGCCTACTTTCCTGGAGACTCAGAGTTAATACCTCCACTTGAAATTAGGCGGCTCATAGCTCATTACAAATGCAATGGGCTGGCCTACCTGATAGGATGCGATGCAAACGCTCACCACACGGTGTGGGATAGCCTTTATATTCATACTAGAACTGTCTTTATATTCATACTAATAATTTATTTTGTAATTTATTCTCCTTCGTCATTCGAAATTGTGTCATACTAATAAAATATATAATTCTGGAAGATGTTTGTGTATTTATAAAAATTACTGCTGTTGCTCTAACACTTCTTATGCTCTCTTCTTTCATTGAATTAAATATGTTTGAGGGCTAGTTTTGAATTAGCTATTCGGTGGGTAGCATGCCACCAAAAAATACTATTATTGTCTTGCCAAATATGTTTGGCAAGCAGCTATTTGGTTTAAATTGATTTAGAAACAGATCTCTCAGGTAGTATTCACCGTACAAATATACATCTTTGCCGCGATGAATTCTTTAAGTTTTGGCCTGTTCAATGTAAATTGGCACTCATAGCTCTTGCTACAAAACTCATAAAAGGCCTCAAATGCTAGTCTACAATTTTCGCTCCTGTTCTACTGGAAATTGTCGACACATTGTATACATTGTCGACATTGTCTATATTATCTACACCATTTTTTGAATTATCTACATATATTGTCTACATGAGTAGACAATTGATTAATTACTTCATGTAAACTAAGCGGCACAACTGGTTATTGGGAATGGTTATTGATTTAATACATGCCTGTGAAAAACAGCAAGAAAAAAAAAACAAATTTCTCGTATACGTATTCGTATTTATATGTATGTAGTGGTATAGAAATTATACGCCTGAATGTGGAACTATTATTATTTACTGGAGGGCCATGTGGGCGATAAGCCACCTCGCACCGCGACCTAAAAGATCTATTGTGCTGGACCCTACTTAATTATCCGTCCAGTCAATATTCAGGCTCTTAATGAATCTGACAATACTACTGGCCGGTACAAGATACATACTATCCGGGCTCATTGTTCTCCCTCCTAGATGTTGCAGTCTTTGCTGGAAAATGGCTGGGCAATGGCACAGAACATGTTCCGCTGATTCCGCTTCCAGACCGCAGAAGCGGCATCCATCTGTCGTACTTAGGCCCATCTTCTTAAGGTGATACCTTAAGGGGACATGACCTATGAGGAAGCCAGTAAGCAGCCTCAACTCAGGTTTCCTAAGTTCAAGACACTCCTTAACCCTGACAGACGAAGGTGATATAAATTTCTTCGCCTGCCGTAAACCTGGAATTCTGCGCCAGTAGGAGGACTTTTGAACATCCTCCCAGCGTTTTACCGCTGCTCTAAGGTGTCCCTTAGTGACAACGCAGAAGGGTTCTGGTCCAAAAAATGGAGAGGCAGAACCCTCACGGGCGAGGCCATCATCTGCCTCGTTTCCTTCGATTCCAGTATGACCTGGCACCCACATAAGTGTTACCTTATTTGAGCCTGCCAGATGCTTAATAACCTTCAGACAATCCCATACCAGCCTTGACTCAACGGTACAAGACCTAAGATCTTTTAAGGCTGATTGGCTGTCTGATACAATATAAATCTTTGCATCGTTTAGGCCTTTTGCTATGCCTATCCTAGCGCAAAGTTCTATAGCATGTAATTCTGCTTGAAAAACGGTAGAAGTTGGTACCCAAGGACTTCGAGAGGGTAGTGCCACTCCCGTGTATTCCTATCCCCGCCCCATCTTCCGTTTTTGATCCATCTGTAAACCATACCATGGACCCTAGCTCAAATGATGGTCCACCTGCCCTCCACACATCCCGGTCAGGTAATCTAACACAGAATGGTTTGTGGAAGTCCAGTTTAGCTGGCATACAGTCGGAAGGCATTCCTATTGTAGGGTCTGTCTGAAATTCCTTAAGGATTTCCATATGACCCACCATATTGCCTGGCTTGATATTTCCTTCCGCCTGCATTTTCAGGGCCATACTTGCAGCGTCCTTTTTAATATGCAGGTGTAACTGTGTCAGTCCTAGAAGTGTCTCCACCCCCGCGGTTGGACATGACTTCATTGAGCCCGTAACACCGATGCAGGATACACGCTGAACCTTATTCAATAAGGTTTGCGTTGTCTTCTGCTCAGTTTTAGGCCACCATACAACCGATGCGTAGGTGACCATAGGCCTAATAATTGTAAGAAATGACCAGTAGATCATTTTTGGTTGTAGTCCCCAAGTACGCCCATAGAGTCTTTGACAGGCCCAGAGTGCCTTGATGGCTCTATTTTGAACTTTCAACAAATGTTGGTTCCAGTTCAGTCTTTGATCTAGGATAACCCCTAGATATTTAACCTCGCTGGAAAAAGGAACAGTAGTACCGTTTAACGAGGGAGCTGTAAGCGCAAGCTTTGTCCTCCTCGTAAAAGGAACAATGACAGTTTTGCTTTGATTGACACTGAGCCCTTCCTGGTAACACCACTGCCATATTATATTGAGTGCATTTTGCATGCGATCAGAAATGACCTCATCAAACTTGCCTCTGATTATGATAGCCACATCATCCGCATAGCCCTGGAAATCAAACCCATGGCTACTCAGAAGGACCAGTAGTCTGTCAATAACCAATGACCACAAAAGAGGAGATAGTACGCCTCCTTGGGGACAGCCCTTTACGGCCTTGATGGTTACTGATTCGCCACCTAGTCTGGCAGTAATCTCACGATGTTCCAGCATGGAACGGATCCACCTAATTGTGGAAAGTGGAACCCTTTTTCCCATTGCTGCCCTCTCTATAGATCCATAGGAGGTATTATCAAACGCCCCCTCAATGTCCACAAAGGCACAAAGGGCAATTTCTTTATATGTCACTGCTTTTTCAATCCTCGTGACTAGACCGCTAAGGGCCACAACCGTGGATTTACCAGTTTGATACGCAAACTGGTCCCGATGCAGCGGATTCTTTCCAAGGACCTCACTTCTTATTTGATAGTCCAGGATTTTTTCCATCGTCTTCGAAAGAAACGATGTGAGGCTAATTGGCCGATATGCCCTGGCCTGGGTGTCTGGACGACCCCCGCCCTTTGATATAAAGACCACATTTACTTTCCTCCCCAGTTTCGGAATATAATTAAAAGCATAACTTGCCCGAAACATCTGGATCAAGCTGGGGAGTATTTCCTCAATACGTTTTTGAAGTAAAGCTGGAAAGATACCATCCCCTCCAGCGGATTTGAAAGGTTTGAAAGACCCAATAGCCCATCGAACCTTGCTGGGTGTGAAAATTTTCCCAGAGAGACTCCAGATCCTACTGTGAGGCGAATAGGCCACCTCACTCGAAGGATCATATGAGTCCTCTTGGGCTCCTACCACTACTGAATCCGGAAAGTGGGTCTCTAACAGTACCTCTAAGGTTTCCTTCCGGTTTTCAGTGAACCCCCGATCTTGCTTCTGGAGAAGTCCTAAACCATTTGAATGATCCCTGGAAAGGACTTTCTGGAGACGAGCTGCAGAGGGCAATTCATTGATTCCCCCACAGAAATTCCTCCAAGTAGCCCTTTTGGATCTCCTTAGTTCGAGATTACATTCCGTCAAGGCCATCTTATACTCGCCCCATTCACCGGTGCGTTTAGCTTTGTTAAATAATCTTCTCGATTTTTTCCTCAGTTTACCCAGCGTCCCGTTCCACCAAGGGACCATCTTTGTGGACTCTCTTCGCTTAACTGGGCAGCTGTTCTCGTAAGCCAAGTGTATAGAATTATGCAGCTGGTTTGAACAGATCTCCAAACCCTCTGGAGACTCTATGTTCCCCACAACCGAGGGCATTTCTGATTCGAGTGAGACTCTATAAGAGTCCCAGTCGGTCAGTTTTGGAATTCTGATTTCCTGCCGCTGCATGGTCTCAGCCGCCAAATCGAATCTGATGTGCAAGTGATCCGATAATGAGGCCTCTTCAGACACATGCCAGTTTTTGACCAAGTCGCTGAAATGCGGACTAGCAAGTGTCAGATCTAGGACCTCTTGCCTAATCTCATTTATAAAAGTAGGTTTCCTTCCCCTATTGACAATGTTTACATTATTTGAGATCAGAAATTCAAAAAGGTACTCACCGCTGTTATTGATGTCCGTGCTACCCCACACCGTGTGGTGCGCGTTTGCATCGCATCCTATCAGGTAGGCCAGCCCATTGCGTTTGCAATGAGCTATGAGCCGCCTAACTTCAAGTGGAGGTATTAACTCTGAGTCTCCAGGAAAGTAGGCGGAGGCCATTATAACCTCCTCTTTGCCTCTTTCACCCAGAACCTCGACCATTACTGCAACCAAGTCCCTGGAGATGAACTCTGAAATGGGAATAAAATTAATTTGCGAACTGGCCAACACAGCCGCTCTTGGACTCTGAGTTCCGTTATGATAAATTAACTTACCCACTTGATTTGGTATACCTCTAATCTGGTTACCAATCACCCATGGCTCCTGAATTAGAGCAATGCCAATGTTTTGGCAGATAAACCTGCGACAAAGGACGTCCGAAGACGCCTTTGCATGATGCAGGTTCATCTGCGGGCAGGCGATGTGTGCCTTCACTTTACCGAAGGCCCCTTCTGAAGGCCCTGCTCAGCCTCCTTTTCAGCACCGCCACCACCCGCATGCTTTCTTTGTCCGGCCGATGGCTGACCAGTGTCCTCCATCGCCGTTCTGCTGGCCCCCGCTGCCTGAGAGCCTCCAGGCCTAACCAGTGGCTTGCACGGGAGGAGTCCTTGTGAGGCCTTCCCCCGCGGAACCCCTGACGCCTTCCTCTCCCTTACCCGCCTTCTCCTCACCTGTCTCCTGGAGAGGGCGGTCACCCCGGTGGTCTTAGCTACAGGTGCCGCTACCGTAGCTTCTACAGGCTTCACCACTTGGGCCCCGCCGACAGAAGCCGGCTTAGCTCCACTCTGACCACTCTTGGGATGCAATTGTACAGTCCCAAACTTATAGTTGACCTTAAAGCCAACCCGCTTGAGCTTCTCAACTGAAGAGTGGTCCATAGAGAACGTGAAAAAGGCCGAAGAGCCTTTCGCCTCTCTCCTGATCACTCTCCAGTTGATCGCCTGCATGCCCTCATTTTGGCGTTTTATAAAACCAAAAAGCTTCTCTGTGGGCAATTCAGCACTATTTGGGAAGGTGCCGAACACAATCCTGGCTCGAGGCAGGTTTTCCGCCTCGGCCACGATCAGCTGCGCACCCTCCCATGGCTTGATATTACCTATGGCCTCCCTGAGCCACTGAACAGTGGCCCGGTCAGCACAGGTTAGTACCAGCCAACCAGGCCGAAGCTGACTGCCAAGGAACTTAGGTTTAAGCTCCTTGGCCTCCTGCTCTAGCACCTTATCTAGGATGCCCTCCTGGACAGCCTTTAGCTACTCTCCAGTGAGGACAACCTCTGGAAAACCAGTGGGCAAGATCCCAACTATCTCCGACTCCGCAGCCTGCCTGAAGGTAAGTCCAGACCGGACCGCAGGACCCGAGACCGTCGGGACAGATTCCTCTCCCCTGGCCTTCTTTTCTGCCGGTGGAGTACCCTCATCCGAGCGGATCCTCTTTGTCGGTGGGGCCTTTGCGGGAGCACAAGACTTCCTTTGTAGCCGCATTGCCAGAAGCCTTGTCTCGCTTCCGGGCGGTTTGCCCTAAGCAAGAAGCCTCCTGTACCGCTTCTTCGCGGCCCCACACATTTTCACGCGAGGAGCGTCGGAAGGTTTGTCAGTTCTGCTGAGAGTTCCTTTCGGGTCCTCCCCGACGACTTTGCTCCCCCCTGCTTTCACAAAGGCGATACCCCCACTTACGGGGTCCGAGTTCTCATCTCCTGAGGTGTCCATGTCGGAGTTGAGAACTAATTTCTCAATCCCCGAACGGAGCTCCCCATCCGATAGACCACTCATCGAGAGTCCCACAGCGGAAAGAGGACCGAGGCCCTCGAACACAACCGCGGAACTATCGCTGGAATATGACGCTTTAGGAGCGTCATCATCCTTATTATTTTTTAACTGTTTAGACATTTTGTTCCCACGAGTTGCTGGGAAAAGAGAGTCGCCTGTGGGACACCCAGCTTTACCACAGGAAGGCTAAATAAAACTGGAGGGCGCCTGGTATCCAGAGTCCGCATACTTTGGACTGATTAACCTTTCAGCCATTCATCCATCGGCATATGCTGTTCCACCTTAGATTAGGGTTTTTTATCAAGGGTTTCTCCCTTATCGCCGTACTTTAGCCTGTGCCAAATGGTCAGAAGTACCAAAGGGCCTCAGTTACCAGTGATTGCCACGAGGAGGCAGTACGTACACTTGTGAATTGTGACCAGGTTACCCCTTCCACAATTGTATCAATCACGCCAGCTGCCTAAAACATGACCAGAACAGCTCGCGTAATGTGCACCCTACCGAAAGGTTACGGAGCTGGTAGATTACTCTACTCAACTTTGATCCCCCCCTCCAGTAGACGCCAAATCACCCTGAATGTGGAATAGGTTGCAATACCCATCTTTATAGATTACAATACAATTCAGTGACGATTTTTGTTCAAAAAAGAAACCAAACAAGATTTTCCCCAAATTTCCGTAGCACTTGATGTACAAATTTTCAAAAGACTGGTTTCTGGGGTCGGCTATATAAATAACAAGCAATATTTTCATCAAATGTTGTACGATTTTCCGCCGACGAAATTGGTTCAATAAAAATCAACATCAAAATCAAAAGTTTTGTCAACGTTTGAAAACAACAAAATCCAGTAAAATTTGGTTGTGCATTTATAACACTTTAATAAAACGAAAATCTACCTAAATACCGAATTAAAATTTACTTTTTAATATGTTCCGAAGATTGTAAGAGAATTCAATCCAGTTTCGAACTGATGAGCTTATGATTATGAAAAAATCAATCCTCTCATCAGGCCGCGGCGACTGGACTGACTATACCACAATTTACATTCCATATATACAGAATGTCCTGTGCTTTATATACTAGCGAATCGTACTAATATAGATAAATTCAATTACAATTTTTTTCTTCTTCATGACAATCACATAAGCTGTGAACGCTAATTTTACTTTTTTATTTTTTGTTGAATGTTAATTAATTCTTGTAATTTCTAAATATGCTACCGGTCTTACGACACTTTTAAATGTGTTTTATTTTATTAACACGTAGAAACATATTAGTATTTAAGAACGGTAAATTCAACGAAAACCGGCTAATAGACAGAATTCTATTTATTTAATTTTAATTTTTAATATGTTCCGAAGATTGTAAGAGAATTCAATCCAGTTTCGAACTGATGAGCTTATGATTATGAAAAAATCAATCCTCTCATCAGGCCGCGGCGACTGGACTGACTATACCACAATTTACATTCCATATATACAGAATGTCCTGTGCTTTATATACTAGCGAATCGTACTAATATAGATAAATTCAATTACAATTTTTTTTCTTCTTCATGACAATCACATAAGCTGTGAACGCTAATTTTACTTTTTTATTTTTTGTTGAATGTTAATTAATTCTTGTAATTTCGGAATGGAATGTAAATTGTGGTATAGTCAGTCCAGTCGCCGCGGCCTGATGAGAGGATTGATTTTTTCATAATCATAAGCTCATCAGTTCGAAACTGGATTGAATTCTCTTACAATCTTCGGAACATATTAAAAATTAAAATTAAATAAATAGAATTCTGTCTATTAGCCGGTTTTCGTTGAATTTACCGTTCTTAAATACTAATATGTTTCTACGTGTTAATAAAATAAAACACATTTAAAAGTGTCGTAAGACCGGTAGCATATTTAGAAATTACAAGAATTAATTAACATTCAACAAAAAATAAAAAAGTAAAATTTACTGTCTGCGTGGGCGGTTTCCATGTATAATTAGCAAACTCAAAAAAAAAAAAAAAAAAATCTGAGTATTACACAAATAAACAATGTGCCTTTTCCAGCTGGTTATTACGAGTATAATCATCTGTGCCCCTTCCATATACATATGTATATTTTTACGAGTATGTAAGATAATATTTAGAATTTTTAATTATTTGCTAGAATTCTTAAAATATGTGAAACCTAAAAAAACATCATTAATCTTAAATTTTTTTATTTACATTTTGTTGTTTACGATATGTTTCTGACTTATTATAGATTTCATCCTCTTCTTGTGAGTTTATGTACCATACCTACTTGAATATATGTACATAAAACGCGTGTTATGTACATACACGATATAAAGAGATATAAGGAAAAAACAACGTAAACCAACATAAATACACGAAATTCAAAGTTCTCTGCAGAATTATAATAATCCTGAAAAGATTGACTGGAAATAAATTTAATCCTTTTCAAAATAAAATTTATGTATATTCGGTAAATACAAGTTGAAAAATGACGGAAAAGGTTATGTGGGAATTTAAAAAGGATTTTTCTTTTCAGTCACCCCATTTTATTTTTTAATATATTTACTTTGTTTATTCTGTAAAAAGAACTGTGGTGAAAGTTTTGTAATTTATGCGTAATTGGAACATTGACATAGGGAACAATGTTTGTTGAAAATATAATTTAAACTTTTTTTTTTTTTGAGCTTTATTTTCGTTGAGTTCATGTATGACGACACTTTTGGTTGGTTGTTTGTTTATATGGTAAAAGAAGATTTTACGCCGGGTATGAGTAAAGTTTTTTTATTTATTTAGTTAATAATACGTCATGTGGAGATTTTGGTTTGTTCTGTACATAATAAAACTGACAGTTTTAAGTTAGTTACGTAAACGCGTTCTCGCAGTTGAATACATATAAATGGATACGTATAATTAAAGACAATTAAATCGAATAATTAAAATGTTTAGCTCTTACTATAATTTCGATTTAAACAATCTTAAAGCCCAAGAACAACTACTAGTACAAGATATTATTCAAACTTTTAATGGCCGAGAAATACCGTTGATTGGATCTTACACAAAATTAAATCTCCTTAAATGAGGAAATTCGCTACCTCAATACATTAAACAACGCAAAAAATTCTTGTATATTTTCTTTTGGCAATTTGCCCACCAAGTTTCTCTCTGGAAAATGTAAATTCAGCTCACATGCTCAAAAATGTATTATGTAAATTTATTATTGATACTAAAAAAAAAAAATGTAAGCGCGATGATGATATCGTGTTTCATTTAGGTAATAAATTTTTAATGGTGGAAAACGAGGAGAGCTTTGAAAAATTAGTTGTTCACAAATGCATTATAATTAGGAGATGCTTAATAATTTAAAACGGTGGTTTAACTAACTACGAAGCGAATAATCCCCCAAAATTAAATCGCTCAAAAATCGGCGATGTTCGCTCAAACACGGAATAAACAATGGCTACAAAATATCAAATGGTCAAATGATGATTAGGGCAGCGACCGCTGGACTGGTGAAGTATCATTAGTAAGATATTATATAATTAAAGTTATTCACAAAATTGTATCCGTCCTAGGACGGGCTGTACCCCCTAGTTTTTAATAGTTTAATTAAAACACATGTTTTTGAAAATGGAAATAAAAACGGTTGGCTGGAAGAACTGATGGATAAAAGGACGGATGTAACATTTGTTAATCGAAGTTTTGGGGTCCTGGTAAGCTAATGCCTAGTGGTCAGGTGTGAAGTTGCTCGGGGGATTCAAGTTGGCACTTGCGGCCAGCTCCGTAACTTGCAACTCCCACAAGTGCTCGTGTTACCTCCACGTGGTGACCGCTGGTAACTAGATTGCTGATTCTTTGGCTTCGAGGCTAAAACACGGCGCTAAAGGAGTCAACCTTAAACAAACCACTGGGCTGGGTAAATGTGTTAATCGTACCGTGCCGATAATCGACCAGACTGGGGGCCCAGATTTAAAACTAGCTCAGTCGCTAACGGTGGAACCGGATACTTGGCGCCCTCCGGATTAAGTAGCCTTATCTGTTTACTGCGGATCTGTGTACAGATAGACATTTCTTTCTCTGCTACTAAAAACACACAACAACAAAAATAGTCCGGCTCTCTAAAAAATCCGGAAAATGTGGACGAGACTAGGGTATTTAGGCTTGCCTCTAGGTCTACAAATAATAGACGGGACATAAGCTCAAGCGAGGCTGGTCCCTCCACTCGGGTCACTAAATCTGAGTATACAAATACAAAGCGGAACCAAAGCACGAATGAAGCTAGTTCCTCAAAACCAACCTATAATACTAGGAGGAAGGCCTGGAGGGCCCTGGTTAAGATAAATAACATCTCACCAAAAGACAGAAAGAATAAAGACAAAGCCACTTCAGCTGGCTCACAGCTTAAAAGAAACAGAGGTCAGGAGGAAAGTCCTAAGATCGCAAAGCTAACAAAACTCCAGGCTACCGCTATGGGGCCTTTTAACGAGGTCCTCAAGGATCAGGTGGTTGTGGCAGTTATTGACAAATCCCAAGAGGATGGCAGTATCACGCCCGCCAATTGGAAGAAGGTCGAAGGGACCTTAGCCACCATCTACCTGAAAGTCCTGTCAGAAAATCCAGGACCTGCTCCAACTTATCGAGGCACAGGAATCAGGTGAAACTGACTGCCTGTGCAGATCAGAGTTTCCTGCTGCTTTATAAGGAAGCAGTGGGGGACTTGGCGAGGTATGGCCGGGAGCCAGCCTTGCTGTAATTGAAAGGGAGGAGATTTCCTGCAGACCAAGAGCTAGGGTGTACATCCCTTCGGAGCCTAGTGATCCGAAGGTGATACTCCAGTTGTTGCAGGTTGGCAACCAAGATTTGCCAACGCACAATTGGAAAGTTACCAAGCTCGAGAAGACAAACGCTGACTATAGGTCAGCTGTTATCAGCTTAAACAGGGAGTCACTGACTGCACTGAAAAAAAAACCAACGATTTAATCAACTATGGTTTCAGTGCAGTCACACTCAAGGTGTACAAGAAGGACGAGGACAAGCCGAAGGCTCCGAAGTCATCTTCAGAAACTACCGCGGTGCTTGATATCTCATCTTTAAAGAGGCTCTCAGAGGAGTTCTCATCAGGGGATGACTATGATGTTACTGTGGTGGAGAAAAGGCTGCAGAGATGACATTGACATTTCTGCAAGTCAACCTCCACCACTCTAAGGCAGAATCAGCTAAGACAGATAAGAAGCGACAGATGTTGTCTTGATCCAGGAACCTTGGATCACTGAATACTGGGTACTTGGGCTCAAGACTCCCTGTTATAGAGTAATGCACGTGAAAAAGAAGGTACGGTATGGTCGTACATTCTTATTAAGAAAAACCTTAGATGTATTTGCTATCAAATTTCAGTAATGGAGATGTAGCAGCGGTCAGCATTGAGGTCGATAAACGAAACCTCTGGCTAGTATCAGCTTACCTAGCTTATGACGGAAGTGGATACTCCACCAATCATACTAGGTGAGCTAATCTTAGAGGCTCAGAAGCGCAAGGTAGGAGTCATCTTTGGGAGTGATGCAAATGCTCATCACACGATCTGGAGAAGTACGGACACAAATGAACAAGGTGAATTACTCCTCGATTACATTTTAAATACTAACCTTCATATATGTAACATAGGCAATAAGCCGACCTTTATAACTAGTAATAGACAGGAAGTATTGGATATTACTCTTGTCTCAAGCTTTTTGACGATAAGTCTATTAAACTGGAGAGTGTCAGAGGACCACTCCTTTTCTGATCATTGTTATCTTCAATTTGAAACGGACTTGACTTTCCCAATAAGTCCAATCTACGGAAACAGGAGGAGAACCAAATGGGATACCTTCAGAACTATTCTGGGTAATTCACTACCAGTTCCGGTGCCAAAACCTCCAAAAACTGCGCAAGAGCTCGATGGCTTGCATGACGAGTTGACCAGCGCTTTTTAATGAAGCGATACTGTGCTCCTGTCCCCTTAGCAGGCCTAGGGGTAAATCTCGGCCACCCTGGTGGTCCAAGGAGATTCAACAAACACGTCGAAAATGCAAAAGACTCTTCAAAACAGCACAGTTAACAAAATCTGTTGTAGACTGGTATTCCTATAAGGAAGTCCTCAAAATTTACAAATATCAATTGAGAAGTGCCAAGAATAGCTCTTAGAGACTCTACTGTGGCAAAATTCAGGAGTCTTCGTTGATGTCTAGGCTATGCAAAGTACTATCAACTAGTCCTTCCATCCAAAGATATCTTCAACGGCCGGATGGGATATGGACAATTAATAGTGCGGAATCGCTGGAACTTCTGATGGAAACACATTTACCTGGTAGATTCGAATCTGTACCTAGCACATCAGTAGGTAAAAGGGCAAGTAGCCTCATAGGCCAAATTATTAGCAGAAAAAAGATCGTGTAGGCGATAAACAGTTTTAAACCATATAAGTCGCCTGGACTCGATGGTATTATCCCTGCAAATATTCAACAAACTACGGATCTAACAATTTCCTAGTTAGATATAATTTTCAAAGGCAGCCAAGAACTATGTCACATTCCTGGTAAATGGACACAAGTGAGAGTTGTTTTCATACCTAAGGCGGGAAAACGCTCACACCGCAATCCCATAGACCTTAGAACATTTAGCTTGTTTTCTTTCCTTTTTAAAACACTGGAAAGACAAATAGAAGCTCATACTAGAGGCACGATTGTGTCGGAAAAGCTGTCCAAATCTCAACAAGCCTATTGCAAGGGGAGATCTGTAGAGACTGCTCTTCATTCTTTTGTACTTTTCATTGAAAAATCTTTCGAATATAGAGATTACGCAATGGTAACCTTCTTGGATATTGAGGGGGCCTTTAACAATGTGCTTGCAGGGGCTATAACTCGGGCAATTTCAGATTTGGGAGTGGATGAATCACTCAAGGACTGGATAGATCAGATGCTAAGAGGTAGGATCATAAATGCCAGTTTTGGGGAATCCCCCGTCAGAAGATTTGCAAGCAGAGGTACGCCACAGGGTGGCGTATTGTCTCCCCTACTTTGGAACTTGGTCATAAATGACCTGTTGCTGAGACTGGAGGACGGTGGCTTCAAGGTGGTTGCTTATGCGGATGATGTTGCTATTTGTGTCCGTGGTAAATCTCCCAGCACCCTTAGTGAGCTTATGCAAAATGCTCTGAGGACTCTTTCACTATGGGCCAATGGCTGTGGGTTGAATGTGAACCCACACAAAACCAAATTGGTTCTCTTTTCTAGAAAATATAAACTTCCTCACATCGATCCTCCCACTTTAAATGGGTTCAGCTTGACTTTTACACTTGAAGCGAAGTTTCTGGGTCTCGTTTTAGATAGCAAATTATATTGGAAACCTAATATTCTGAAACGGGTAAAGAAAGCTACGGTAGCGCTATACTCTTGCAAAAATTCCATTGGGAAAGGATGGGGGCTGGAGCCCCGCATCGTACCTTGGCTTTATACCGTAGTAGTCAGACCCATACTCTTGACCAAAAGCTGTTGACAAAATTTCAGAGAACAATCTCTGTGTGGCTCAGTGGTGCACTGAGAAGCACATCCACTCAGGCAGCAGAGACTCTGCTATTTTTGACTCCTCTAGATATCTTGGGAAAACAGTTGGCAGCTTGTACTGCCATACGGTTGAAATCCATCTTAATGTGGACCTGCAACAATACAGGGCACTCATCTATTTTGTGCAACAAACAAATTCCCAAGACCACCGACTATTCTGTCCCGTCACTATCTTTTGACACAAAGTTCCGCACTAGAATCCCATCCAGGGATGACTGGATGATGGGTGCAGTTTTGTGATGCCTTGGTGCAAATTTTCTCGGCGACTCGTTGCTCTTCCGCAGTGACTACTACAAAACGCCCTTTTCTTGGATTTTTCCAATTAAAATAAAAGCTCAAGCAAAGTGCGATGACTCGTTTCAACCTTGGCCACGATGATATCTTTTGACATAAATCTTCGATACATGATTTAAGCTTTGTGACAGCGTGACATACTTGTTTGTTTCTTTCTAGTGTGGTGGAATGGATTTTCTTCTTTATTGGCCATTTATTCTCACAAAGTTTTAACCAATAAGGTCCAGACCACCACAGATGATTTTCTACCTTCTGCCTAGGTTCCAAGCCACGTGAAGCAGGATCGGCTGGATTACTTGATGATGATATATGGTGCCAGTGTTCTCGAGGCAGTACATCGAGTATTTCTGATGTCCGGTTCGCAATATATGTTTTCCAGCGTTTCGGGTGATCTAACAGCCAAGCCAGCACAATTTCAGAATCACACCAAGCAAAGACTTTAGCCTGATATTTATCGAACGCCTGCAAAACTTGTCGAAACAACCGTAAGTTGTTTCGGTGTACGCGTTGCAAGAAATAATGCGCACGATGTTCCGTAGGTCACAGTTTTTAAGCGATAGTGCTCAATGTTGTATGTAGTGTCAAACCTCCACACAATTCGTTGATATAGTTTCTCTGCGAAGGCTCAATGAGAATCTGTCTGTACATTTTCTCTATGTCAGCGCGGAAGACTATATTGTGCGTGCGAAATTGTATAGTTGGACCGACGAGCAGCTTTTGATTTAGAGATATGCCGGAGTTGGTTTGACAAGACCCGTCAAATACCATACGCAACTTCGTTGTTGTCGAATCGAATTTGAGGACGAAGTGGTGAGGTGAGGTACAAATGATCTGCCTCTTTGATATGTATTTGCTTCGGTTGGATTCTCTCCATATGCCCGAGTGCTAAATATTCAGACATGAATAAGTGGTATTCTGCCTTCAAGTGTGAATCACGATCCAATTTTTGTTCTATTGCGATGAGTCTCGAAACAGCTGACCTTTGGGAATTGCCCAAATCTTTACACGCCTCATTGAACGGTAGTTGTACGACGAATCTGCCCGATTGCCAAAGTGAATCACATCTGTCATTTACGAACTTCAAGAGAGATTCAAACGAAGGAAAATCATTGCTCAATGTTTTTTGTGCGCAAAGTTGACGTGTAACCGAATCTAGCTTACTCAGTAGAATATTTACCAGCCATGGATCTCTGGTTCCAGCTTCAACTCCTAATACCCTGAGGCCACGAATAACTTCGTCAGAAGTGTTGAAGAGTTGACGTAAATTAACTGTTGTTGGTTTAGTAACTGTTGATATGTTCATAAACATTTTGATATATTTCGTCACCACTTGCTTCTTTTTATTGTAACGGTCGACCACCTTGGACCACGCTTCCTCATAGTTGTCAGAAGTAACAGCACGAGGTGAAATAATATTGAAAATTGACAATAATAACAAAGTTAATAAAAATAAATTTAAAAAAACTACGTATTGAACATCAATCACGCCACTCCAAAAATTTTGTCCTGTTTTGACTGAGATTTATTTGCGTTTAAAACGAGCCTGTCAGAGACCGTCCAACTAACAATATTACTTAAATCTTTATTTATCAGAGAAATATTCCTAACAATAGAATCCTGATTTAAACGACCATTTCTATAAATTTGAACGTCATCGAAAATATGAAATGAACAATGTTGAATGGAGGATTCTATGTCATTTATGTACATAGAAAATAATAGAGCACACAGCACTGAACCCTGAGGCACGTCGTAAATTATAGGAAGGAAATCAGACAAGGAATTGTCGAAAAAAACTGCCTGAGAACGATTAGAAAGATAGCTAAAAATCAATTTGGCAGCAGAAATCAAAAATCTAAACTGAGATAAGAGTTTATTAAAAAGAATTCTGTGATTAATAGAATCAAAGGCCTTAGAAAAATCTAACAAAGTTAAAGAAGTTAAAACCTATTATTTATATTACGCCTAATATCATCACATATATTTAATAACGCAGTAGAAGTGTTATGCAATTTTCTAAATCCAGATTGGAAGAAACTAATTAAACTGTTGCTATGTAAATGCGATGGAATTTGATTTTTAACAACTATCTCGAAAGCCTTAGGGAGAGAACTTAAAAAGCTAATTGACTAAAAATGGGATAGCTCTAAAGGATTACTGATCTTTGGGATAGGGATTATTTTACTTAGCTTCCACTGATCTGGATAGAAAGAGGACGTGAGAATGAAATTGAAGATATGTAATAAGTATTTTGAGACGAAAGGGAAAACTCGCTTAACGAATTTTAAATTGACGTTATCCAGACCAGAAGATTCCGATTTAAGCTTCCAAATAGTAGATTGTAAACTCTCAAGAGAAATATTTCACGGTACTACTGCCCGAGTTCAGACTAGAGCAAAAATAACTATTAATGTCGTTGGGTTTGAAAACCCCACTAGAACTACTCTTGCATCTGCCTAGGCCTAAATTACGAACATTACGCCACAAAACTTTGGGAGGAAGATATGAGTTTACCTTGTCCTTGAAAAAATTACGTTTAGCAATTTGAATTAATCCTACAACTCTTTTACGAGCCTGCTTGTAATCTAAGTGAGACTGACTATTAGGACACCTTTTCCATAAACGATATTTACTAACTCTAATATTTATGTCATTCGAAATTTCCTGAGACAACCAAGGCGGAGATTTTGCTTTGTAAGTAATTTTTTTAAGCGGAACGCAACTATCAAACACCAAACTAATATACGAACATTGACAAATAAAACATTGACAAATAAAAACTCTAAATCCGATACTAACAATTCTGAAATTGAAGAAGGTATGGTAACTAATCTAGCCTTAACGTGATCACCTACAAACATACATAAACCATCATAATTAAGGGGAGGTACCGCTCTATCTTTCCCAAATATATTATAACCTTTGATGGCCAAAGCTGAATTAGGGATATTCGGATTTAAAAAGGTCTCAGAGAAACAAAGAATGTCCACTGAAGCACCATTAAAAATGTGACGAATCTCGTCAATATTTGGGGCTAATCTTTGTACATTGAAACTAGCTACATTTAACAATGACCTATCGACTAACATAGATTTTAAAACTATATTGGGGTTGTTAAAAAAGATTTAAAATTTAAATCAAAGCTCAAGTGTTAACACGAAGCGAGGTGATTGATGCGCAATACTTACAAATAAAGGTAAGGAACGCTTCATACAAAATGAACGGGATTACTGGAAATCTAAAACGAAAAATGACGACAAGTTCCCTCATACTTGGCCATATTACAGAATTTCCAATGCACAAGCCGAATTTCATCATAATCAATTGAGAAATAGGCAAGTTCCATCATAATTGGCCATATTCCAGAACTTCATCCAACAATCATTTTAGAATCCATTTCCAATGCCCAAGATGAATTTCATCATAATCAATTGAGAAATAGGCAAGTTCCATCATAGTTGGCCATATTACAGAAAAAATCATTTTCGAATCCCATTTCCAACGCACATGTCAAGTTTTATCATAATCGGTTGAGAAGTAGGTAAGTTCCATCATACTTGGCCATATTCCAAAACTTCGTCCAAAAATCATTTTAGAATCCTATTTCCAATGCACAAGCAGAATTTCATCATAATCAGTTAAGAAAGAGGCAAGTTCCATCATACTTGGCCATATTCCAAAACTTCGTCCAAAAATCATTTTAGAATCCTATTTCCAATGCACATATAAAATTTCATCATAATCGGTTGAGAAATAGTAACGTGCTACTTTGGATGTAGTTCTGAAATATGGCCATACTTGACCATATTTCAGAACTTCATCCAAAAATTATTTTAGAATCCGATTCCCATTGCACTGTTATATATTAAATTAATTATTGTGAATTACATAATAACTTTGTGATTGTGAATTGTATTATATCTTGTAATTGTATTGTACAGTAATTTATATTAACAGAATATCATGTATCTTGATCTCTGTCTAGAACACGACGATTAATAAAAATAATGTAAACCAGTAGAGTGAGTCGTGAAATAAGAGTTGAATAAATAACATTATATCGATCGTCACTGATGTTTTATTAAATAATGAAGACACAACATGGCGCAGCCGGTAACTAAAATAAGTTATAAAAAATACCAATAATAAATTGTTAATCATATGTGAAGTGTTATTACCGTGTGAATGTTATTACTGTTAAATGAGAATAACAATAATCATTATTAAAAATGAATAGTTTTAAACCACCGAACCCTTTAATTGTTCAAGGGAATTTGAGTGAAAATTGGCGAAAATTTAAACAACAGTTTAATATATATATGGAGGCATCGGGATACAATGAATTGTCATCTGATAGAAAAGTCGCAATATTTCTCAATGTGGTCGGCGAAGACGCTGTCGATATTTTTAATACCATGAGTTTATCAGATGCGAAGCGGAAAGATCTGAAGGAAATATTGAACGCGTTTCAAACATACTGTAATCCACGGAAAAATATTTTATACCAACGATATCTCTTCTATACTCGTGATCAAAACGAAATAGAACAATTCGATCATTTCTTGACTGAGATCAAAAAGTTAGTGAAAGATGGCGAATTTGGCGAACAAGAAAATTCAATTTTACGTGATAGAATTGTACTGGGTCTACGCAATAAATCGTTACAAGAGAAAATTTTGAAGTTAAAAGATGAAGATGTAGAGCTCGAAAAAATTATTGAATACTGCAGAATAACCGAAACCACCGAGTCACAGTTAAAAGTTGTCCAAGGTCGTCCATCGGCAACAGTTAATACAACAGTACTACATAACCCGGATCAAAGTAGTAAACCTGTCCATTCATCATCATCATCATCTCGAGTTCAATCATCACCTCATGTACACTACGGTACCAGTAAACAAGCTGAATCACCAAGGCGTGGGAATTTTTCATCAATCAGTAAACAGAAATGTCGATACTGTAATTATAATCATTCGTATAATAGATGTCCGGCGTATACCAGATACTGTAGTATTTGTGGAAGAAAAGGTCATTTTGCAACAGTATGCAGCAATTTTAATCATAGAATGGGAAAACATTTCGTAAAGGAAATTATTGAAAATAGGGAAGTAAATTGTGAAAATCAAAACGATAATAATGAATATGTATTAAGTGATGATAACGATTATTTTTTTAAATTCACTTTCGGTTTTTTTTGTAGATGGTGATGATAGGGTTGCTGGAATCGAATCAAATGGATGGTACGAAGATTTAAATGTGGAAGGACATATTGTTGGTTTTAAATTAGATTCAGGGGCGGATGTTAATATTATACCATTACACATCTTTAACCAAATGAAAGCTAGTAAGTCAAAACAGCTGAAACCAAATACGTCAAACTTAGAGGCGTATGGAGGATTTACGGTCAAAACTGAGGGACAAGTAGAGTTGTTGATAGATTATTCAGGTAAATTTTATTTAGAGAAATTTCTAATAGTAAACACGAGATCAAAACCAATATTAGGTTTAAAGTCTTGTATAGATCTCGGTTTGATTAAGCGTAAAGTTTGTGCTTTAGGGAACACTGTATCGGCATTTGTACAAGAAAACATTGAATTATTTAGCGGAATAGAAAAATTTCCTCAAAAATATAGTATCCAATTAAAAGACAACGCAATACCTGTAGCTAAGCCTCCAAATCGAATTCCAATTGCATTGAAAGAAAATGTTAAGAAAAAATTAAAAGAATTGTGTGCTGCTCGCATTATAGAAAAGGTTGATGAACCAAGCGAATGGGTTAGTAAGATGGTTGTAGTGGAAAAACCAAATAAAAAACTAAGAATTTGTCTTGATCCACAGGATCTAAATAAGAACTTAGTACCGAACTTTTATCAAATTCCCACTTTGAATGATATCAAATCTAAATTATTTGGCCAAAAATATTTTACAGTAATAGATTTAAAAGACGGATTTTGGCAGATCGAACTTGACGATATCTCGAGCCAGATCTGTACTTTTTCAACACCTTTCGGCTGTTATAAGTTTCTTAGGCTTCCATTTGGGTTAAAAATAGCAGCCGAAGTTTTTCAAAGATTCACCTCTAAAATATTCGGTGATCTGCCTGGAGTAGTAGTTTATATCGACGATGTATTGGTTTTTGGAAAATCAAAGGACGAACATAATGAGAATCTAGCAAGGGTATTACAACATGCCAGAGAAGCTGGTATAAGATTCAATCCAAATAAAATACAGCTAGCTGTTGAGAAAGTAGAATACTTAGGACACATCTTTTCACATCAAGGTGTATCTCCTCATCCAAATCGCATAAGTGCCATTTTAAATTATGAAATGCCAAAAGATAAAAGGGCTCTTCAACGTTATCTGGGCATGGTTAATTATTTAAGGGATTTTCTACCTCATTTGTCAGATAAAACAGCTCCGTTGCGGGCGCTGCTCAAGAATAACACAGAGTTTTTGTGGTTGCCGAATCACACAGGGGCTATCCTAGAAATTAATCAAATGTTGGTTAAGGCGCCTTTGCTTCAAACTTTTGACCCATCTCAAGATATAAATATTCAATGTTATGCATCAAATATAGGGTTAGTGTTTTTTACTGGAATGAATCCGCAACAATAATCTCCAGAACCAGCAACCTTGTATTCAATTTCCAACTAATAAATTTGATTAAACTATTAAAGAACATTTTCCGCAACTTTATATGAGTTTGTTTTTTAATAATTTATTTTATTTATTTGGCTTTTTTGATTTACATTCCGCAACTCTTTATTATTTTGATCGTTAATACTTGAATACTCAAAATCGACTGTCCTAACATGAAAATTATTCTTATTTTTATACTAAAACGACGCACCAATACATATGCGTTATTGTGTGTGAAGTATGCTTTAATCCATAATTTTTCATCTTGCAATTTCGTTTTCAAATGGTATAAAAATATTTTCTCATAATGAAATCTACTATGATTATTTTTACGGTAATAAGTAATGTCAAATTTTTAATAATATTTACATCAAGAATATGAATTAACGTAAGTGAATTGCATTATTTAATAACTACAACTAATTACTTAACAAAAAAAAATTGTTTTTCAGGGATTTTATGTTATGCTATGAATACGTCGGTCTTCAATTGCGCTAATTAGACAAATATTCCTAATATCTAATTCCAGATATATGTTCTATTTTAAGACCGATTCCTCTGCGTAACCATTCCTCTCTCTTCATTTCATTTCAGTTTCCAACATACTCCGCGACTTTGAATCATCCGATTCAATAGGAACCTTGCATAGTGCATGTATAGCTCTGCGAAATATGCCGTTTTTTGTCTTCACAGATGCTACTCTTACTAGTCCATCGTTTCCAGGGAATACTTCAATGATGCGGCCTAGTAGCCACTTCGTAGGGGGCAGATTTCTGTCCATAACCAAAACAAGATCATCGACGTGGATATTCGGTTTCGGCAATATCCATTTTGACCGCGACTGTAGTGTAGTTAAATACTCGATGTGCCATCTCTGCCAGATATGTTGTCTCATTTGGTGCAGCATTTCCCATCTATTTAAATTTGTTAATTTTTCCTTCATGACATTCACCTCAGGAACCAATACTAATGGATGTCCTACAATAAAATGTGCAGGAGTGAGTACATCAATATCTCCCTCAGCTGGTAACGCACAAATTGGACGAGAATTTAAAATTGCCTCTATCTCGATTAGTAAGGTCTGCAGTTCTTCGACGGTAAGAATGGTTTCGCCGACAACTCGTTTTAGGTGATGTTTCATCGACTTTACCGCTGCCTCCCACAATCCTCCGAAATGAGGAGCGTTCGGTGGATTAAAGTGCCAAGTAATTGATTCTCTTAAAAGACAGTTATAAATTTCATTAGTATTGTTCTTAAGAAATGAAAAAACCTCACGTAAGTATTTCTCAGCGCCTATGAAATTTGATCCACAATCACTATATATGTCTGTACAGAGACCACGCCTTGCGACGAACCTTTTTAGTGCAGCAAGAAATGCATTGGTTGTTAAATCAGTCGTTAACTCGATATGAACGGCCCGTGTACTGGTGCAAACAAACAAGCATATATAGGTTTTAAAAGGTTTCTGTCCTCTACCTCTTTTGTGGTAAGCCTGGATTGGCCCAGCGAAGTCTATGCCTACTTGCAAGAAGGCTCTAATATGCTGGACTCTGCATGCTGGTAGGTTACCCATTTCCTGCGACAAGTGGACTGGCTTCGCTCTAAAGCACTTCAAACATTTTCTGACTACGTTTTGTATTTCTTGTTTTCCCTTTATAATCCAGAATTTTTGCCTGATCATAGCTAACATTAATTGGGGACCTGCGTGATAGTATCGGATGTGATAGTCGTCGATAAGTAGCCTTGCAAACTTTGATGGTGGCAATATGATGGGATGCTTTGTTTCATATCCAATGTCGGCATTTCGAATTCTTCCTTTTAATCTCATTACTCCGTCGCCGTCTATGAATGGATTTAAAAACTTTAATGATGTACTAATTGGTTTTGACAGCTTAATGGATGTTATTTCTTCTGCCATAAATTCTCTTTGAACTTCTTTACAACATAGTATCACAGCACTCTGGGTTTCTGCCACTGTTATTGGCCCTACACGTTTCACGGACCCCTTTCTTACGTTGTGTTGGAAACGCTGGACTATTGCCACTGTCTCAATTATTCTTTTGTAAGAAGACATACGCTCGATTAACGCCATGGGAACTGACACTTCTCGATTTTCTGCTAGTAGCGCGGTACAAAATTTTGAACGCTCTTCTTGTTTAGCGCCGTAATTTAGTTTCTGTTCTGGCCAAGCCTCGGACGTATTACGTAACCAACTAGGAGAATTCCACCATAGTTCATGCGTGATTATTTCAGACGGTAGAATCCCTCGCGAAGCACAGTCGGCTGGGTTGTCCTTTGTAGGTACATGGTGCCAGTGGTCCCGATTGATAACTTCTAGTATTTGGGATGTCCTATTCCCAACGAATGTCTGCCATCTAATAGGAACATCTGATAACCAATCAAGAACGATGGTTGAATCGGTCCAACAAAATGTCTGCGATGATGGTACTTCTATTATTTCTATGATGGATTTAATTAAGTTTGCTAGAAGATGAGCCGCACACAGTTCTAATCTCGCTATTGACAACTTCTTAACTGGCGCCACCTTGGATTTTGCAACTAGCAGACTACAATGAAACTGTTCAGGGTTGATTCTGTGCCGCATATAGACTACAGCCGCGTATGCCCTCTCACTCGCATCACAGAACCCATGTAGTTCGAGATTCTGACTAGGTGTATGCAACCATCTTTGTATTTGCACTTCTTCCAACTGCGGGAGCTGCTCTCTGATCACCAACCATTTCTCCTTGACCTCTTGTGGTAGTTCTTCATCCCAATCTAGTGAAATCAACCAAAGTGTCTGAAATAATATTTTTATTTTGATTATTATAGGAGATAGCCATCCCAAAGGATCGAAAATTTGACTGCTCTCGGAGAGTAGTTTTCTCTTGGTCAGGACTGGCACACCCATGTTCACCCGGTACGAGAACACATCTGATTTTGGATTCCACAGTAGTCCTAACACCTTCACTGTTGTATCGTCTTGGAGAAAATCCTTGATAATTTCCGCTCTATCCTCTAGTGGCGTTGTATGTAGAAATTCGTCTGAGTTTGAAACCCACTTCCTCAGTTTCATTCCAGCATCAGAAATGACATGGGCCAAGTTGGTTTTTAGTTCTACGGCCTTTTCAACCGTGTCTGCGCCAGTCATTAGATCGTCCACATAAGTACTGTTCCTGAATACCGCGTATGTTGCCGGGAAATGATCTCGATGAATATCTGCCAGCTCGTTCAATACTCGCGTGGCTAAATAAGGAGCTGCTGCGGTGCCATACGTCAATGTTGTTAACTTAAAGTACTTCATAGGTTCCTTGTCATTTGATCTCCAAACTATCGCTTGAAACTTCCGGTCTTCCTCTCTAACTAGAATCTGTCGGTACATTTTTTCAACATCTGCGCTGATGGCTATTTTATGCAAACGAAATCGTACTAGAATTGCGAATAGTGTTGACTGTACTGTAGGACCGACCATGAGTATCTCGTTTAATGACAGACCTGTCGACGTTTTCGCGGAAGCGTCAAAGACTACACGGAATTTTGATGATTTCATGATACCATGGTGCGGTAAGTAATTACAATTATGAACTTCGGTGCCCTGAATTTCCACCATATGACCTAAAGCTTGATATTGGTGCATGAATTGTGAGTAATGTTTTCTGAATGTAGCATCTTTCTGAAACTTTCGTTCCATGGATTTCTGACGACATAAAGCTAAACTTAATGAATTACCGAGTCCATTTATGTTCTTTCTAAATGGTAAATGTACCACGAATCTGCCTTCCTTAGTTCGTTGCGTTGTTTCTACGAATAATCGTTCGCATTCCTCTTCCTCAATCGTTAATTGCTTACTATTGGGAACTGCTTCTATTTCCCAAAATAGTTTTAACATGTCATCAACTCTATGCTGTTCTTCGTCAATGTGTGCTATATTGCCTGATGTCACGTGTAAGTTGTCCACTTCCAATTCTCCGCCTAGGACCCAACCAAATATCGTTTCTATGGCTATTATATTGTTCTGGTATCTAATCCTCCCATCCAATAATACATTGAATACATGCTGCACACCTAAAATTATATCAATGTCATGGGATTTATTAAAATCAGGATCAGCTAAGAATACATTAACATTGCACAATTTTGTATTGAATGAATGAGCTGGTAGTTTTGCACATAGTTTTGCCATTATTAATGCGTCAACTTGGATTTGCTTTTGTGCATCATGGCGAGCTCTTAACGTCAGAGTAACTATTCCCTTGGTAACCTGTCTCCCCGAACCACTGATACCCGACACAATGGTACGATTATTTCGTCTAGGTATTTTCAATCTGTTGCAAAATTTCTCTGTTATGAATGTTGACATGGATCCAGAATCCAATAGCATGCGACATTCATGTTCAAATCCATTTTCGTCGACCACTTTTACTATTGCTGTTGGTAGGATACAGTTAGATAATATATTGGAATGAGCATTCAGTGTTGTAGATTTCCCTGCACCTGGTGTATTAATTTGCTCCTTCACCTCATCTTGATGGAGAAGAGTGTGATGCTTCTTCCCACAATTGTCACATCTCGATCTTGCCAAGCATCTGAATACCGGACGATTGATTCGAAGGCAGTTGAAACAACGGTTATCTGACTTAATGCATTGTCGGCGCTCCATGACTGAGAATTGCTGGAACTTCTTACATTCCAACAAAGAGTGTTCAATTTTACATATTGGACACAGATTTGCTTCTGTTGTGACGTATAGCTTTGTTGTCTTTGGATTTGATAATCGTTTGACGGGGGCTGGTTTTGAAGATTCCAATGCATCTGAACGGTTTAATAAAAATTTAAAGAAACTTGTTAAACTTAATATATCTTCTTCACAAGATGCTTGTGCCCATAATGCTCGAGATTCAGCGTCCAATTTTTCTTCCAATAAATGAATTAACCAAACGTCTCTGGATTCAGCATCTTTTCCTAGCGCCTTCAATCCTCTAACTACTTCATCGGATGTGTCAAGTAGCTTTCTAATATTAATGGCGTTTGCCTGATGAATTGCCGGTTGGTCCATGAAGCTCCTGATAAATGCCTTTATAGTATGTTTTTTTCTATCATACCTGGCACACAACTTCCGAAACGCTTCAAAATAGTTTGATTCCGTAATCGAAATATGTTTTAATAAACTATAAGCTTCGCCTTTCAAGAACCCTTTTAAGTATTGGAATTTCTGTGCTGGTGACAGATTGTTATTTTCATGAATGGTTTTCACGTACAAATCATAGAATGATTGCCATTCCGTATATTGGCCCGAAAATGGTTCAATGTTTATCTTTGGCAATCTTACGTCAACAGAGTGCATCGTAGTAGCATTCATACTGGTATTGCATACTTGTAAAGTTTCGTCTGGATTTTGTGCATTATACTCACGTATATATCGATTGAACCGTGATTCCACAACGTAGTATTGTTCGGAAAAATCGATCATGCTGCTGTCATTTTCCGGATCTAGATCAAAAATTGAGTTCTCCACATCCTCGAACTGTTTTAATAACACTTTCGCACGTGCAAGCTTAGACTGGAATCCATCGATGTCCTTTTTATCGACTGTACCCAGCACATAATTATATAGTTTGGTCATTTGACCCTTAATTGAACCACGTGAGCTTTTCAATGATTTCAGCTTGGCTTCATCCATGTTTTTTTTTATTTTTTTTTTTTTTTATTTATTTATAAATTCACTAAACACTACACTTTTTAGAAATATAAAATGTTAATAGTTCACCAGGTTATATTATAATTTAACCAATAAATTTATTTTGTTATGCTCTCTGATTACACGTAATTAATATTTTTACTTATTTATTAAATATGTGTGGATTAGACTAATCCTTAAAAAATGTGTTACTTATCTGCAATTTGCTGCAAACTGACCATGTGGCCTTTAATTAGTAACAAAATGTCCGCTTCAAGATTATTTCCTCAACTCGATTTACGCTTGCTCAATTTGCAAGTCCCTGTTTCGGCGCCATGTTTTTTACTGGAATGAATCCGCGACAATAATCTCCAGAACCAGCAACCTTGTATTCAATTTCCAACTAATAAATTTGATTAAACTATTAAAGAACATTTTCCGCAACTTTATATGAGTTTGTTTATTAATAATTTATTTTATTTATTTGGCTTTTTTGATTTACATTCCGCAACTCTTTATTATTTTGATCGTTAATACTTGAATACTCAAAATCGACTGTCCTAACATGAAAATTATTCTTATTTTTATACTAAAACGACGCACCAATACATATGCGTTATTGTGTGTGAAGTATGCTTTAATCCATAATTTTTCATCTTGCAATTTCGTTTTCAAATGGTATAAAAATATTTTCTCATAATGAAATCTACTATGATTATTTTTACGGTAATAAGTAATGTCAAATTTTTAATAATATTTACATCAAGAATATGAATTAACGTAAGTGAATTGCATTATTTAATAACTACAACTGATTACTTAACAAAAAAAAATTGTTTTTCAGGGATTTTATGTTATGCTATGGATACGTCGGTCTTCAATTGCGCTAATTAGACAAATATTCCTAATATCTAATTCCAGATATATGTTCTATTTTAAGACCGATTCCTCTGCGTAACCATTCCTCTCTCTTCATTTCATTTCAGTTTCCAACAGTTAGGGTGTTGTCTTTTGCAAAATAATAAGCCTGTTCGTTATGCCTCAAAATCTCTAAGTGATGCTGAAAAAAATTATGCATCCATCGAAAAGGAATATCTCGCAGGTCTTTTTGCTTGTCGTAAGTTTCACCACTTCATTTATGGGAGACCAGTTACAGTTTATTCTGATCATCTACTATTAATTGCAATAAATAAAAAGGAAGTGAGTAAAATTTTCTCTCCTCGGCTTCAAAGAATTAAACTCAAATTACTGCGATATAACATCGAAATTAAGCACTTGCCAGGACGGTACATGTATATAGCTGATGCATTATCTCGTGCTTGCCCTGTTACGGATAATGTCGAAGAAGTTGATGAATCTCTAAACGATTTAGTTCATTCTAAAACGTTTCAAAGCGAAGGCTAAATGAGTTTAAAGAAAAAACTAACGAAGATTATGTTTTAAGCAAATTAAAATTTTTTTGTTTAAACGGGTGGCCCAATTCTAAAAACAAAATAATTGATCTTTTGAAATTCTATTACAACAAAAGACAAGATATTAGTATAATTGATGATTTATTATTTTATGAAAACCGTATTATGGTACCTCTTAATCTTAGAGAAACTATCCTAGATCTACTTCATGAAACACATTTAGGTATTACTAAAACCAAAGCCCAGGCCAGATCGTTGTTTTATTGGCCGAACATGGATAAAGATATAGAAGATACTATCATGAAATGTCATATCTGTGAAAAATTTCAACCGAATAATGTGAAAGAACCATTGATTCAGCATGATATTCCTACATTACCTTTTGAAATCATTGGTTGTGATCTATTTGATTTTGGAATAAGGTCTTATTTAGTTGCAGTAGATTATTTTTCGAAATGGATCGAATTAAAACCGTTGTCATCGAAACAATCATGTTCGGTAATTAAGGCACTTAAAGAAGTGTTTGCGGTACATGGTATTCCATCAAAAGTCATTGCAGATAATATGCCGTTTGCATCATACGAATTCAAAAATTTCAGTGAAACATGGAATTTTGAAATTACAACTTCAAGTCCAAACTACCCACGATCAAATGGCCTTGCCGAAAAGGCTGTTCATATTTGTAAGGCTATGCTTAAAAAATTAACGGAAAGCAGTGAAGGTGATTTAGACTTAATGCTATTAAATTATCGTAATACGCCTGTAGCTGGGTTAAAGTATTCTCCCGCACAAATGCTTAATAGCCGTAGACTTCGCACCAAACTCCCTGTAATTAATGAAATGTTGAAACCTTCACCTTTACAAAATGTACGTGAGCAACTTGTTATTCGCAATCAAAAAATTAAAGAACAATATGATAAAAATACAAGATGTAAAACTAATTCGTTTACAGAGGGTGATCCTGTAATGTATAGAAATGGTCCCAAAGACCATTGGTATCGGGGAAAGGTTATGTCGAGAAATACAGAATCTAGATCATATAACATACTTAATCAAAATAATAACATAGTACGACGAAATACATTTCACATGAGAAAATCGTTCAACAACTCTACCATTCCTCCTGTAGAACCGGATATTGATTATGATTATGTTTTCAACAAAGTAAATCAAAGATATGTCCACACAGAAACTTCACCTAATCCAATATCAACAAACAATAATTCACAGCAACCTTCTTCATCACAACGACTAGTAACTACCAGATATGGCAGGTTAATAAAAAAACCTGATTACTTTAAATCGGATCAATTTTAATACATATTATTATTAATACTTAAATTAAAATTTAAATAAATTCTAGATGAGGGGATGTTATATATTAAATTAATTATTGTGAATTACATAATAACATTGTGATTGTGAATTGTATTGTATCTTGTAATTGTATTGTACAGTAATTTATATTAACAGAATATCATGTATCTTGATCTCTGTCTAGAACACGACGATTAATAAAAATAATGTAAACCAGTAGAGTCAGTCGTGAAATAAGAGTTGAATAAATAACATTATATCGATCGTCAATGATGTTTTAATAAATAATGAAGACACAACAGCACAAACCAAATTTCACTAAAATCCGTTTAGAAATAAATAAGTTATGTAGATCCTAATTGGCAATTCATATAATTTGCTAAAGCTTTAATTTGAAATGTACGAGTAAAAGGTTCAATTTGAGGTTTGAGATGTTAAGCGTGATCTTTTTTAAATCTTAAACAATATTTGTGTACATTTTGTTGCATATCCGTGAAGGCGTGTGGTTTTGTGTAAACATCATACACATGTGCTGTATAAAAAATTTGATAAATATTTCTACAACCAGGTGTTTTGGGTCAATTCGTATGGCAGGTACCCGACCCTCTTGACGCACAGGTTCCAAGAGCTTTTCAAATCTCCACCTTGAACACAGAAACAGATTGGTGAAAAAAATTCTAAATCGGACAAACCGTTCTCGAGATACCATGGGTACCGACATCCAGACATGTCGACATCCCGGTATCCAGAAACCAGATAGACGGATGGCCATTTTTCGACGTCGAGAAAAGTGATTTTGGACCAACCAAATATTTGATCATTTTTGACAGGATTTCAATACTTTGGCCTTTTTAGACCGAAGTGATACGATGGAGTAGGATGTAGCGCAAATTGAACAAATTTTTTCACAGCGAGTTCAATTTGTTGTGATATACCGTAATTTTTGGATATACCATATATTTGGAATTAAAATAAAAATGTTTGATTCATTATCGACGGAGATATAGTAAAATTTAAGATAATCTAATTAGTTTAGTTAGTGTCAAAAGTTATACTCGTATTAGTGTGAAAATGAGTGAAATTTCTGAAAAATTCGAAATATTTTGTAATTTCTTTACGGAAAAGGCCAAAAGGCTGCCAAAGCCCGGGAAATAATTTATGCGGTCTACGGTCAAGTATGCTTTATCGAATTGTATGTAGATGTTTTGCTCGCTTCCGTCTGAACTAAGTGAAATCTAAAAAAAATCGAAGAAGACCAGCAGCCATGAAATTGCCAAGGAATTTGCGTAAGGGTGGGTATACAAAGAAGCTCGATGTTTGGGTGCCGCATGAATTGTTGATGAAGAATTAGATTGACCGAATTACTATAAAATTCATTTTGAATATAAGAAGAATTTAATCAAAAATGGCAAGAAAAGTCTATACTTTTTCCCCAACCAAATATTTACTAAAAATTCAAAAATTTCATTCGAAATATAAAAGTATAAAGTGGCAAATATTAGTATTAATAAAACTATTATCTAAAATCTTATTTTTCTACCTTTGCTCTAAAAATTTTATTATTCTACAAAATAGTTTGCAAAATTTTTATTTGATTTTATCAAAAAAAAAAAAAAAAAAAAATGGAATATAAAAATTGTAATATACAATGTGTAGTGCAGCAGAACCGATAATACACGGAACACACAAAAAAATTATTGTACTCGTAAATTGCACTACATAAACAGCACAAAACACTTCCGGACGGGTTTATTTTATATATGCACATACTCGTATATATGTATGATTGTACTAGCATAAATCACAAAAAAGATTTTTTTTTTGCAAATAAGAATAATTGTCTTCTATTAAAAATTAAATGTTCGTACAAAAATATTTAAAATTGTCACGTATTGTTGTATTTAGTTTAGTTAAATTAAAACAAAAAAAAAAAAATAAAAAAATAGTTATTAGTGTTCATAGGTAGGTATGTACTACCTACGAATATACCTAATTTATGGAATTTGTTTTTATAGGCACACACGAATTTATTTTACGAGTACAATCAATAAAATTTTAATTCCTATTCAAATTTATTCAAAAAAAAAATTAAATTTTAAATTTGTCATTTACCTATTAAGCTTTCATAATTTCATATTATCATATATTCCAGGAAGTGGTGGCAAAATAAAAAAACGCATGGGATTTTTTTATTTTTTTTTGTAAATTTTGTATTTGAATACATTTGCAATTTAAAAATTAAACCCATTTTCGCTCACAAAAACAAGAATGGAATACGTATAACAGACATTTATATTTGTTTTCTGTATTTAAATTGGTATCACTGCCAAATCTAAAATCAGTTTTAAATTTTTATTACATTTGGCACTTAAAAAAGTTTATGTAAACTGTTTTGCTAAATGTAGCAATTTAAAGAACTTAAAAGACAAACTTTATGGTTGTTAAAATTCTGAAAGTTGAGTTTTTCGGAAATAAAAAAAAAAATTAGAACTACAATATTAGTGGCAGAGACAAATGGCGGATATTACAAGCTATCAAATCAAACCAATCTAGATTATACAAAGCCATACGAGAGGGCCACCGGAAGAGAAAGTGGATGTTACTAACCGTCAGCTGTTTTCTAAAAGAAAGTATAAAAATGTGACGGGTGTCGTGATGTTCCTTAACGGGAAGGTTTCTTTTTTATCAAATTGCCACTCCTGTGGCCACTCCTTAATCCAAATGACACAGTTTTAACCCCTGATTCAATTTTGAACAATTTCTTGCGGAAGTTTCGAAAAATCTGTCGAATAATGTCATGTTTTGTACATATTTCAGTAGAATTTTATATTTCAAATATATTGATTAGCCAAACAACCTGACTGTTATCATTTTTTAGAAGCATTTTTGGTGGTATAACTTTTCACTAATTCCTGATAGGAATCCATTGCAAACATGATGCTTTTAAGTTTAAAATTATTTAATGACAGAATCAAAAATCTTATAAAACGTTTATATAAACGGCTTCTACATATCTTTAATAACAATATACAGGAAGGTCGTATTGGTATTAAATAAATATTGATAGCAGAAATATTAAAATTGAATTAGACCAAGTAAAATAATACTTCCTAAAGTTATCTTTAGTTTTGCCAGTGTACCTCAGATGTCTATAGTTGTTTATTTAATCACAAAATTTTGACACGTTCTTAATTCTTTGTAAATTGGTTTTCCTTTTTTTACAATTTTTGAACATTAAATTTTTCCTTACGGTTACATAGAAATTAACACAACATCTCACTTACTACGGCTGCGATGTTAAAATCTTCTTCATGATGGCTTAGATTAATTAAATTATTCTTATTTTTATATTGTGTTATAGCTCCGTCAGACATATAGAAAATCTTTTTGATGTTCGATGTTATTACTTTTGTTATAAATTGAATCATTTTAGTTTTGAAGAGAGGTACTGTGTTCCATACAATTTGAAATAATAATGAAAGCAAATACCATGTTTCACTGAACTGCTCTCAGGATCCTTGTAATAAATAACGAACGGATGAATGGTCGCTTGTGCATTATTCCAGTGAGAACCTTGCACTGAATCTTGTACAATAAAAGCATAATTTTCCGCGAAATCATATTGAACAAGCAGATCCCCTTCTTGTAAAGATTATTTTTTTTGTTTAAGAAATTTTGATTGCTCTTTCGATATAAAATGATGAGCTATTAACATAGTTAAATTATGAATAAATTTTTCTATATTTTTCTATTCTTCTAACTTTGCCATTTGGTCTTCTAATGTAACCAAACTGCATCTTTGAACGGTAATCCATTGTTTATACTTAATTTTTGACACATCACTGTTATTTAAGTATTATCGCAACAATTCTTCAAGTTCTTCCAAATTTTTAGAGCACACTTTACACTTTTTAATGTAATATTCTTGTAATTGTTCATCACCACACATTACGAATGAAATTAAATCTTTGTAATCTTTAAACGGGAATTATCTATTGTCTCGGGGGTGAACTGCTTTTATAGTGCGTTCGATCATCAGCTTCATGTTTTGGTGCATAAGACAAACACAAACATTATGTTGACTGCTAGAACCCAATTTTGGACGTAGTTGTGTGAACTTTGTAAATCCTATTTTAACTCCAGGGTGACGAGATTTAAACTCGATGTAGGCCTCATTTAGAGAACGTAGTAATGCCCTCTTCTGAGTATTCTGAAGAACATCGTGCCTCCCCGGCATCATTCCACTTATTTCATCATCCTCAAAAAAAGATTTTACTAAGCTCCGTGCAGTATCTGATATCTTATTTTTATGGATACTGCTTTTAGTTATTGAAGCTATTGAAGAGAACGTACGATTATGTCTTTGAAGATCCTTGCAGTGATCAATTAAATAACGGGTAGCACCTTCTTTAAAATAATCTTGAATTTCGTGATGTTTCATCTGCTTTGGTAGTAATATTAATAATTTCTTCTTGTCTTCATAATCTCTTTCATCGAACTGGTATTTGAAATTATTCATAATCTCTTTATAATACGAAATCTTCTTTTCCTTTACAGAGCACGTTGGTTCCTCGTAGAAATTTCACTTGATTTTCGTTTAAGATATCCGGCATTTCTCATAATTTTCTTTTTATTGGTGAGAACTGCTCCATCATATGAAGTTGCACATGTTGGTTGATACTTTCAATTAATTCAAGCCGTTCTACTTTCCTTAATTCTAAATCTACTAAATTAAAATCTGCTGAGCTGCTTCCAGCAATCGGATATTCGATCGTTTCTTCGTTTTTATGTGCAGTGTTTGTTATAAACTGAAAAAAGTTCACTTCGCACATTGTAATGTGCCAACGACTCAATTATTTTGATGTCATCATTATATTTTGGGTGAAAATCGGCGGTATTAAAAATAAACTTAGTTGCTTCAAGTTTTTGTGATTCTGAAAGATTATTTCCTCGACTAGCTGGCTCAAGCAAATTTGCCGCATTATGAAGCGGCCGCAAGCATTTTTTGGCCCGTGAAGCGAGAATGCTTATAAGTTCTTCATAATTGGCGCATTTATTTTGTTCAAAAGATTGTTTTATTTTAACAAAACAGTCCACGACTTTGGAAAAAACTGGTTTCTTGTCGTTTTCAAAAAAAGATGTCCATTTAGCAATCGGAGAAAGCAAACAATGAACAGTTTCGACTTTTTTTCCAAAACGTTTCGCTTAGGGTGGAGGATATCGTAGAAGCCTTCTTAACTGCCTGCACTTCGTCTTCGATAGCCAGCGCCTTCAAGGCATATCTTGTTTTAATCAAATTTGAGAGAGAGATTACAAAAGAGTTCCATCGCGTTTGTACAGGCAGCTTAAGTGCAATATACTGTGATTTGCAGTCGCGTTGTTTGTGCTCGAAGGTAGCATGCAAAATATGTGAGTTTTTATTTCCGAAACCATCCATATGACTGAAGATTTCAATCTGTTGATAGACTGAATCTTGAAGATATCGACAATGAGCAGGTTGAGTCATTTTTCGGGCCGCTTTTATATTTGCTCCATTATCAGTAATAATCCCAATAAATTTATAAACCCTAACGTCTTTCAACACCGCTTCAATTTCCTCGAAAAGAAACTTAGCCGAATGACTAAGGATTCTCCTTAGTGTGGGTAGATTCGTAGAAAACTGGCTTGGGTGCATTGATGACATAATTTGTTATGGAGTCCCTGCGTATGTTTGACCAAGCATCCGTCTGCAACGTCAGTATAGAGGCGCCGGCAATTTGCACTAAAACTCGCTCGGCGACGCGATGGTACTCAAGGCTTAACAATGGATTATAAAGTTGGTATCGTGAAGGAACTTCGCGTGAAATCGATCCAAGCCGAATTTTTAGTTAAGCTTAGTGGATCACCAGAAACGAATATTATTCGAGCTAATAGTTCATCGATGATCTTTTGCTCATTTGGTCTCATAATGTCAACGAAGTTCAGCATACTCGAGCTTTTCATCGAAGAAAACATTGGATTCACATTTGAAAGTGTGATTGGTGGTTTTTCCATACAGAGCGATGCATCGTTTACATGGTCAGAGTCCAGCTCAAGTAATAATGTGTCCACCAGATTGGATGACGTGCTTGATGGATTATTTAATGTGCCTTCTAAATTGAATGACGTGTCCTCTTGGTGTTTATCATTGTCCAATAATTGGCTGCGAACATCTTTTGGCACTTTCTTACATTTTAGCACATATCGAACTTGTCTAGTAGCATTCTTTTTTAATTCAGCAGAACAGAAAGAACAACGGAATTTGTTAATCACTGAAGTTGCCAGATAATATTCAAATAAAACTTTGTTGCGTTTTCCCATATTGTTTATGAAACGAATTTATTAAAATATGTACAAATCACAAACAATAAATCGAATTATTTTGTAATTTAATGAATGCACATACCTTGATTGTTAATAATATTTTTTATGTCACTTCACAAAAAATATTTATTCAATTTATTATTTATTCAACGAACTATGCTACACAAAATATACGCCCAAACTTAAAAAAAAAATGACATTGTTTAGTACATATACGATAGCAAAATAAATGGGGAATCACAACTTTATTACGAATTCATAAAAGGAATATGAAATAAATTGAATGGAAAAATGATGTAGTAGATTATTATAATATCCCAAGTATAACAAAACGGGCAAAAATACTAATGTACTAGATTTTTTCCAAAAACATGACGTAGTAGTCGGAAAAAGTCGGACATTTTGGATTATGATAGTGTAGGTGAAAATAAAAACGTACAAAAAACGTTTTTATGTACATAAAAAATCAAATCATTGTTGTTTGCGACGCCATTAGTGCTAAGTCAACAATTGTTGTGGGAAGTAAAAAGATTGTGAAATTTGAAATTAAATTCAAATTAAAATAATTGAAAAAACTTTGTGTGTAAAAGTGAAATTAAAATATATATTATTAATTAAAAATTATAATAATTTCTTATTATATTTCTGGTTACTTGTTGCTCTCTGGACCTCAATAGAAAAATGACAAATTTTTCTGAAAATTTTAAAGGGTTTTAAATACTCGAAGAATGGATGAATGGAACTCGGCGCTGAAGTAGTACTGTACCGGCTGTTTGAGATAGTACTTCCAGCTTGATTGCCTAAGTAGACGTTAATTCTTTATTTTATTTTCATTTCCCAAATTTCTACTGCCACCCCGATGAGACAGTGGGTAGCATGCTTGCTTTAAGCTCCGGAGGTCCCGGGTTCGACTCCCGATGGGTGAAATTTTTTCACGGCTGGTTAGGAGCAATGAACTAATCAAGCATCCTCGTGAAAATTTTGATTATGCATCCTCATTTGAGGCGGCCAAATCCCTATATGGGATGTAGCGCCAGCGGGAAAAAAATTTTAACTGTATTAGATAACAACCGCGGTCGAATGTTTTTCGTACGAGTGTTGTGTCTTTAGTTTTTATTGGTAGACTGCAATTTTTCTAATACATTATTTAATTCAAATCGAATTAACAAAATGTTATAATATTTTATAATTTAACACAGAATTAAAGAAATGGCAGATAGGAGCAGACAAAGAAGGACGAAATTAGAACTTGAAAGGAAGCTTCCGGAACATAAAACATCGGAAGCGAGTCATAACAGTTCAACATCATATATCCCGTCAAGTAATAATAACTCGAATATTATTTCAAGTTGAATTTTTAAACCAAAATTCATCTTTTCAAGATAATGAAGAGTCTGACGGGTCTTATAGAGATGCTATTCCGCCATTAGATAGCGATTCGTCGTTTAGTTCCATTGATTCTCCATTAGATGATTCAAGCATTAATATATTTAAGCTAAATGAAGATCTACAGCGTATTGCCGTTGATACGACTATATGTGGACTGACGATGAACAAAATTTTAAAAGTTTTCAATAACTATTTTCCGTAGCTCCCAACTAATATTAGACTCTTAAAGAATACTCCTCGTATGGCAGATGTATCAGATGTTGGGTTTGGTGTATCATATTTTTATTTAAGATTATCAAGGGCTATTGATTATTATTTTAAAAAAATATATCATTTAATTAGTTTGGACAGTTTAGAAATCGATTTAGGGAGATATGATTTACCAGTTTCGAAAAGCTGTAATAGTCAGATATGGCCATTAATGGTTAATATAGTAGGATTTGAGGACGTTTTTGTAATTTCATCTTGTCACGGTAGATCGAAACATATTAATTTCAATAAATTTTTAAAAGATTTCATAGAAGAAATGGAAATAATAGAAGCAATTGGTTTTGATTACGGAACTAAAAATATTAAAATTAAAATCCGATCCCTTATTTGCGACAGCGATGCTAGGTGTAAAATCCTCCGTGTTAAGTCTCATTCTAGGTATTTCTCGTGCACAAAATGTACAATAAAAGGTGCAAAAGTAAATATAGGTCATATAATTTTTCCATATACGCAGGCATTAGAAGCTACCAGTAGAACAGATTTTAGTTTTAACAACAGAGTAGATTTAGAACATCATAAAACCATAGACGCCATTCAACTCGAAATTCTTAACTTTGGGTGTGTCAGTCAAGTACCCATTGGTTACATGCATTGCGTTCTCCTAGGTGTAATGAAGCAATTAATATCACTTTGGATAAAAAGGCGAAAATGTTCGTTTTCTCTGTCAAATCTACAAATAAAAAAAATTTTTGACAATTTGATGCAAATAAAATTGCCACACGAATTTAACAGACAACCGAGAGGTTTAGAGCAATTTGAACGGCGGAAGGCGACCGAATTGAGACATTTTTTTACTGTATTCTGGACCTGTAGTATTGTTAGACATACTTCCACTCCATTTTATAATGATTTTTTGACCTTATAATGTACCATCTCTATACTTTTAAATAAAACGTATTGTCAAACTCAAAATCCTTCAGCTTCTACACTTCTTAGAATATTTGTTAGGAATTTAAGGGAATTATATGGCGAGTCCTGTGCTACATTCAATGTACACAGTTTACTACATTTATCTGAAGAATGTGTACAGTATTGCACCCCTTTGCTTAGCACCCCCAGTGCTTTTAAATTCGAAAATTTTTTATCGTCTGTAAACCTAAAAATAAAATCTGGGTATTTACCATTGCAACAATTGTTCCACCGACTGTCTGAGATATACTGGGTATTTTCTTTTATTCATTCCACAGAAAGAACAGAAGGAATAGAATATTGATGACGTGAACTCGGAATATTCTGTACGTAATGAATAAAAGAACGGATTGGAATAAATGGAATACAATTTCCATAGCATGATTAATTTTAATTGATATTTCTTAAAAAATATAACCTGGGACTTTTTTATCCGCCAAGCTCTATATAAAGCTATTTCTAAAAATATTTTCGAAAATTTCATTATTTTACGCTTCAAACGATTAATTGTATCATAATTAATAATTTCATTTTCTATAATATGTACGATGATTTAATTCAATTTAATCATTTAAATTGTAAACATCGAACATAATTACAAAACGTGAAATGAAATATTCTTTTTATTACACCTTTGGATGTAGTACAAAAAGAATACATTCTGAATATTTCGAATAAATAAAAGAATGGACTAAACAACGAATGGAAGGAATGGAATGAATAAAATAACGATTTACGTCACTTTCGGAATATCCGGAATATCCAGAATGAATAAAAGAAAACACCCACTATATGGTATTCGATAGAACCTAATAAATATAAAAAATTTGAACCAAAATTGAAGGGACATGTTAGTGGTAAATATTTCAAATGCATTGTATTACAATCCTTCAAACTCTCCTTAGATTTTCCAAATAATTATTGTATGGTTTCGGGTAACATTTTTAAAATAGCTTCCATTTTTGAAAACGCAGGAATAGTTAATATAGAAACCCATATGGAAGAAAATTTAACGAATTTTTATGATACTCCATTCGAATCTTCTAATCTACATATTTATGCAACTGATTTAGAAGTAACTTCGAAAGAAATTACAACGTTTACGTTATTGGACCAAATATCTAAAATTATCAGAATCAGTAAAGATAATTTGACTGTTTATTTTCCTTTAGTTCACACCAGTTATTTACCACATGATGTTGGAGATGGAGACGATTGAAGACTCGGAAGTGTGTAAATCATATGCAAAACAAATTTTCAGTCAGTGTGATTTTAATTAATTTTTATTTTTGACATTTCAGCTTTTCTTGACGCGGAATTGGCTCCACACAAAAATGCTTGCAAAAGTATATCGGCGAACCAGCATCTTCAAAATGTTACTTCACAAGATTTTATTGAAAGTAAATATTACAAAAAACATGAAATAAATTTTGTGGTCTGTGGCACTATTCTGGCTTTGCCTGGAAATGGGGAATTGAGAAAAAATATTTTAATTTCACTTTTGTCTGAATTGTATTCCTTTGGCCTACTGATGGAAATAGTGCAAATATTTATGAAAAAGAGCAAAAATTCGAAATTACCCTATAAACATTTTTGGGAACAAATCTTTCACAATTAACGTTTTTTCGAAATTTTTCTACATCAAACTAAATTCCATCAGTGGCCCAACAAGACAATTCAAACAAAAAAACCATTGCGGACTTTAGACCATAAAATGGCATTCGATTCAAAATTTAAAAAAAATCAGTAGAAATATTCTTTCAGGTTTAGATAATGATATTATTACATTCCAGTTCCCATGGAAAGTCGGAATAGGGCCACTGATATTAATAATAAATACAATATTTAATTATGGTTCTCAGCTCAAATGGACTCTGAAATATCTTACGACAATTTTTGTAGAATTCGCTCAGGTAGGATATTTAAAGTCTATTATAGATATTATATTTGTTTACGAGCTTCTAGTAATTTGTAAACTAGAATCATGTAATGCATATTCTTAATTTTATGGTACATTTAAAATTGTTTCGACACTAAATTGAAAAAATTAAAAATTATATGTATTTGTATTTACACAGATGTACGTGGTTTATAGTAAGGCATTTTTTATACAATTAATTTTACAGGAAAGAGAACAACATTCGTCTCAACCCAAACAGTCAAGGAAATGGCAGGACCTAGGGCGACTGGCTCAAAACCAAAATATACGCTCGTTGACCGAGAACGATTCGAGAAGGTGAAACAAAATATTGAAATCATTAAAAAGGGTCAGACAACTCTATTAAAAGAGTTTATAAATTTACGAGGAAATAGGCTGAACGTCAGGCACATAGTGGACATCGAAAATCAAAAATTTGTACTCCCGTTCAACGAGCTTCAAAAATTTATCAACTTTGATGGAAGTCTAGCAAATGATAAGGAATCCGCTCGACAGTTGGTAGGTAAAATTTAATTAAATGTTAAATTGATATTTATTAATTTTGTTTGTTCCTTTCTATTTTCAGAAGTCGATATTTCTAAAAGAGGCAGCACTCGAACTGAAAAAATTTGTTCGAAATAACTTAAAATATATATTTACAGAGCAATTAGTGGAAGAATTTTCATATAACGGCCACTACAAAAAACTAGCTGCGTCAAGATTTCAAATTCTAAAATTGTTAAAGGGTAATATATTAATAAACACAAAAATTTATTGCCAAGTTTTATATATGTATATTTTATAATTTTAGATTGTGAGTTGGAAAAATTTCCCCATGCAACCGAAACCCAGTTTGGAGACTATACCAGACAATATTTTTATTATATAAAAGATAAGCTGACCAAACAGAACAAAAAATTCAATGAATCGAGTGATATTAGAATATAGTTTTACGATATAATTTAGTATTGTTTTTTTTTTTTGGTATAATTAAACATGTAATTTTCAAAATTAATGTAGTTTTATAGTTATATTGTAATTAATTAAATTACATTTAGCAGAACAATGCTTCGATCCTTAGTTCGTTACTAAGATTTGTAGCATAAAAAAATAAAATACAAAATTAAATAAGGTAATAATATTTTCAAAATGTTAATTTTCGCCTATTATAGTTTTGTATTTTAGATTTTTGTGTTGCACTTAAACAATTAGTAAGGTCCTTGAGTTTAAACGATGTCTGCACAAATGTAATTTAATAAATTATAAAACCACATTTTTTCTTAACTATACCAAACCGATATCAAAAAAGCAAATTACTCACAACAATTTAAAAATTAATAATATGTTATTAGATTATTTTTTTAAATATTTTTTTAATTTTATTTTTATTAAATTTTTTTGATATACTCGTATGTATTAAATTTAAATTAACCAATATTTTTTTTTAAATTCAATATTTACAATTTTTTATTTCAATAATTTTTTAAAAATTATTGAATCGCAATGCATATTTTGACGATTTAAAGATACCTACTATTTTAAATTGATTGATTGATTTCGATGTACGATCAAGCATTAAGCAAGTCTCCCGTATTATAAATGCGAATACCACACCACTATACCCATGTTGCAACACGGCACCATAACTCTCCCTCACCAAGGAAATATGTACCATCATACTCAGCTTTTCATAAAGCCAAACATAGCAATATTTCACCCCGTAAAGAAAGGCGCCACATCGATAACCACATAAGTCTAATAGTTGTGATATCCGCCCCTGGCCAGGCAGCCGTCGTACACCTTTTTACATATAACAAAATCGAGGGATGGGAAAGGAATGTTAGCAACAAAGACTCAACCCGGTTCCAGACACCTAATTAGTTGATAGTTAGTAAATTTGTTAGTAATATTTTTTTTTTTTTTTTTTTTAGTAATTTATTTAGCACAAGACAATACAATTTGAAGTTCATCTATTGCTCCTACTCCTATAAGGTTGTTTCAGGTTCTTCAAGAAATTCCTAAATTTAAAATATGCATTAATTCTTTATAATACCTAATTTAAAATTAATTAAGTATAAATTTGATTCTCTGAAATAAATTATAGATCAATCCCTATGTACCACAAATAAATAACCATTAATAGTTTGACAATCATTCAACCAATTACCATCGGGCCATCGTGCTGTCATCTCAGCCATTGTCATCTTGGTCGAGTTTCTCAGGAGTGTTCTAAACTAAAACCATTTTAACTAACCAATATGAATACTAATACCAAAACTATCATTAACAATTATACCAATAAGTATGAACATTAACCAGTACGAACACCAATACCAACACCCACTTCAATAGCACTACCAACCTCAACCATAATATTAAGACATATGAATAATTCAACATCCACAATAAAAATTCTAAGGGAATGTTTAAAAATTTTAATTTGCTAAGTTATAATTCAAATTCACAGCACTTGTTTCATTAGCTACCGTTCTCCTGTAGATAGTTAATGGTTTACCTACTGCAACTAGATTCAAAAATAAAAGCTGAAAATATGTATATTTTATATATTTAACCATCGACAATTTCCTAAAGATCTTGCAAAAGGATATTAATAATGCTTAAATTACTTATTTATTTACTAAGTTAATAATGTTTAAATTAATTATTATATACTACGCAAAATGTTTAGAATATTTATCGTTTAGTTAAGTACTACATGTACCTATATATGATATTCACTAATAAAACTCAAATAGAGTTTTCCAGGTTAGCCTGAAAACTAAATTGCTTTACTACTTAATTAATAGAACTTAACTTATATAAATTAGTTAGTACTAAATAAAATAACATAGATATCACAAGACAATACAATTTCTACGCTACATAGCTGCTGGATGCTTGGAGTTTCTGGGTGTTGAGCGAGACTTCACCAATATTTCTGTAGCTTGGAGACTATCTAACAATTATATATAATTAAGTATAATTTATAACAACCACACCATCAGACAAAAATACTTGAACAACTATGACACTTTGATATAGTTAAATTCAGCAACCAAATAAAGTACGCGTTGCGGTAAACATCGTAAATTTTTCTTCGCCATTTAATAAATTTATTAATTTTCATTTTATTCATCTAATAGTATTTTTGTTGGCTGTTATTGTGCTTTAATTTTCTTTTTTATCTTGTTTTAACAAGAATATTTGCTAACAATTTGTGTGTGTTATACAATTTGTGTTTGCCATCAAGTTGTGGTTTATACAAACTTTTGACCGTCAAAGTGCTAATATTATAATTATTTATTAATTTGTGATAATGTCCGTGTGCTGCAAGTGTAGTGTAAATATAACTGATAACTTTTTTTCTTGTTCTGGTGAATGCAAGAAAGTAGTACATTATGGTTGTACGGGAATAAAAAAAACAGTGTTTGATGTAATATCTGCAATTCCTAATTTTTTATGGCGTTGTAATGAGTGTAGTGATCTTTTTAAAGTGTTGAAGGAAAATAATGATCATCTTACTAATGCTATGAATTCTATTTCAACAACTTTGCTTGCATTAAAACATAAAACGACATCTTTAAATGTTGACCTGGTAACCGCAATTAAACCAAAATGTAATCCAGCTACATTGAAATCCAAAAAATTGCAAAATAACAATGTTGAGCCGTCGTCACGAACTACGAGATCAAGGGGTTCGTCAACAACAACAAAGGCTGAGCCTATTGCTGCTACTCAATCATCAAGTGATAATAATAATAATATTTCCCCCAAAATTATTATTGGGAGTGGTGGTCTTGATTCTACTCTGCGCACTGTTGAACCTGTAAAATGGGTTTTTGTTTCACGTCTGTGCAAGGATGTTATTGACGATGATATGGTACTGTATCTAAAAAATAAATTTGCCATTGATAAACCTATTCTGGTTCGGATGAGACGTAATGATGGCCGTGACTATATATCATTCAAAATTGGGGTTCCGGATAACAAATTCAACCTGCTGTTGGACTCATCATCTTGGCCTCCTGGTGTATTAATCAAAGAATTTGTAAATTATCGTCGGCAATCATCGAATAATTTTTTAGTACCTCGGTCGGCTTTAACGGTTTAAAGCCTACATTTAATTCAAAGTCAAGTTCAAAGTTAAGTTCAATCTCAATCTATTATCAGAATGTTGGTGGTATGCGCACAAAATCAACGCATTTTTCATTATTTCTATCGTCGTCTTGTTATCCGATATATGTTTTATCTGAGACATGGTTGAGACCAGGTGTTTTAAGTTCGGAATTCTTTGATGGTAATTATGTTACATACAGATGTGACCGTTCCAGCCTAACAAGTGATAAATCTGATGGTGGTGGAGTTCTTGTAGCTGTGCATAATTCAATTATAAATTATGATGTAGTATGTCCGAATAATACTGTGGAATATGTTGCTGTGAAATTATCTTGGACAGTAAAATCAATGTATTTATATGCTGCATACGTCCCACCTCTGAGCCCTGTTGAGGTTTATAGATTACACTGTGCAAATATTTATTATTTTGTATCTGAGTGTAGCATACATGACATCATATGTGTATTGGGTGACTTCAATCTTCCGGGTTTATGTTGGTGTACTGATGATGATAATACTACTTCTGTTTTTCCATCCAATGTTACGAGTGATGTGGAACAAATTTTTATTGATACCATGTTGTCTTTAAATTTACATCAAATTTGCAAAGTTGCTAACTTGAATGGTAGAATTTTGGATCTAGTTTTACTATATGATCCTAATTGTGGATTGGTTACTAAGTCGTTGGAGTCTTTTGTTCCTGATAGATCTCATCACAATGGATTGGATATCAATTTTGACTGCCAGGAGCTGTTTTGTAAATTCATCAAAAATGCACAGCCAAAGTTAAATTACAATTTTAATAAGGCCAATATTGCCGGTCTGCAGGAGTTTTTTGAAATGGTGGACTGGGATGAAACTTTTAATTCTAAATTGAGTGATGTTAACGCTTTGGTCGACTCATTTTATTTAATTGTACTTGAGGCTTTCGACAAACATGTACCTAAATGCTATAAACGTAAGAATAACCATCCTCCATGGTTTGACAACAATTTGGTCAATTTAAGAAACAAAAAAAAAAAGGCACATACATTAGCCAAAGGTTTGAGTGATAACTTGGATTGTCTTGATTCTTTCCGACAACTACGCCGGCAATTTGATAAGGAACAACACCGAGCGTATCGGAACTATATTTCACGGCCGGAAGATAATTTAATTTCAAACCCAAAACTATTTTGGCCTTTTGTTGATGTCAAAAGAAAATGTTCCGGTTATCCCCAAATGATGTCGTTAAATGATGTAACTGCCTGTAATGCTGAGGACATATGTGAATTATTTGCAGAATTTTTCCAATCAGTCTATAAAAAATACAATGATAATGCTATTGATGTTTCCTTAGGACCTCGTATTCCGCAGCATCAAAATTTAATTGGAATACCTTATATTTCAGAAAAAGATGTCAGCCTTGGTATATCCAAGATGAAATCGGGATGTGGTTTTGATAATATACCTGCAACAATACTTAAAGACCTTAATAGCTCGCTATCATTACCATTATCTCTGATATTTAATGCGTCTTTGAAGAGTGGTGTATTTCCGTTGATATGGAAGAAGTCATTTATAATTCCCATTTTTAAATCCGGAAAACGGAGTAACATTACAAATTATCGAGGCATATCAATATTATCATCGATTCCAAAATTATTTGAGCTTATTGTTTCTGATTATTTGTATTTTAATGTTAAATCTTCATTAGCACTTCAACAACATGGATTCGTAAGACATCGGTCTACCACTACAAATCTCTTAAGTCTAACATCTAAAGTGTTTAGCGCTTTTGACTCCAAATGTCAGCTGGATGTGGTTTTCACAGATTTTGCGAAAGCATTTGACTCGCCTCAGTTTGAGCTACTTCTTGACAAACTGGATGGATTTGGAGTGAGTAAATTGTTTTTGGATTGGATTGGATCGTATCTGCGTGATCGGAAGCAGGTAGTGCAAATTAACGGGTTTACGTCTAAGATGATTGAAGTTCATTCTGGAGTATCTCAGGGCTCACACCTAGGACCAGTGTTGTTTAACGTTTTCATCAATGAAGTTGCTTCTTTGTTCCAGTACTGTGACTGTGAGTTATACGCTGATGATTTGAAAATATCAAAAACTGTATGTAGCCCGCAGCAATGTAATGAAATGCAGAGTGATCTTGATTTGCTTTATAATTGGTCAATTGTGAATAAATTGAACTTGAATTTGGAAAAGTGCAAGATTATGAGCTTCTCCAGGAAAAAAGCAGTTATTCATCATCAATATCTTATTGGTAATCACCAGCTTGAACGAGTTATGACATTTAAAGATTTGGGTGTTATCTTGGACCATCAATTGAATTTCCGAGACCATATCAATTTAATAGTGGCTAAGTCTAACTCTCTACTTGGCTTTATTCGTCGTATCACAAAAGATTTTCGTAATCCACAATCAATTAAAACTTTGTATTGTTCCATTGTTCGATCTAATTTGGAATATGCGTCGAGTATTTGGGATCCTGCTTACCATATTTATATCGATAGAATTGAACGGGTACAGAAGAAATTTAGTATTGACTATCTTCATAAATTGAATTGGCCGTTTGATCCGGACCTTCCAATGTGGCTGAATAAAAAGAATTTGCCATCCTATAACGACCGTTGTAAAATTGCTAATTTGGACTCATTGCTTGTAAGACGTAGATGTGCTGCTTCAACAGTCATCGCTGATTTGCTGAACAATTCTATTGGCTGTCCGGAACTACTTGCAAAGATTGATATTCATGTGCCCTGTAAACCTACTCGGGTCAGGGATTTTATATATTTGCCGACTTTTAAATCGAACTATGCATATAATGCTCCGATCCCATCTATTTGTCGACAATTTAATCATAATTTTGATGTGTTTGATTTTAATATTTCTAAATGTACTTTTAAAAAGCAAATCAAAGCTAAATTATAAAACTATTTATAATTATAATTATTGTAATCAAAAAAGGATTTTTATCCCGTTGATTTTAGAATAAATAAATAAATAAATAGTGCTGAAACGTTTTCATCACTACCTCAAATATTCTTGCAATGTAATGTAGTATACAATATCAAGTACCTCTTGCACTTACTGCACCCAAGGCTAAAAACTGTGACCCACAATTAAAGAAAAACATCCGTCAGACTATAAAACATATATCGGACCGACACAACAGGGGATCATGGCGTCATTGATCCATCGTCCGACCAAAAATATCCGTGTGTCAATACAGGACTCGTTGATGTATCGTGAAACGGAAAAACGTTGCATACACATCTACGCAATTTGCGATCCGACGACATCGCCACAGACCCATCATTACAGCGTCGTACAATGGAAAAGCGGTCAAACAATCAAAACACTGTGAACCCTATCGTCCAATTTTAAACTTGACGTATTAACGACTGGTACCTAGGAAACCCCGATACCAATTCAATGATCCTCGAATAATCTTTACCAAGACTATTCAAATCACCTTTCCTGTTAACAAAACCTACCTGATTCCCAACTATAAAAGCCATTTCCAAAAAAGAAACGATAATTGAACTGAAATTGGTGCATCAAAGGAACGCTGACACAACACAGTGGCATGAGCACTCTTATCGGTAGTTTCACAGCAATTACTACACTGCAGTTATTACACTATTTTAGATTGGTCTAATTTCGGTATACTATCTTCGTCTGACTAAAAATATTTCGTATCGAATTTCCGCATCCCATTGATATGTTTGAAGTGGCTGTCGAATATGCTGAAATAGCCTGAATTTAAACAAAATTTCAAAAAATCTAAAACATTTTCATTAGAAATATTTTATAGGGTTCTATATCATTGACCGTCCATCCGCAAATATTTCCTCCGCCATATTTATTTTAATACTTATTTGTAAAAAAATGAAAACTTCGAACCAACTTATCAGTACATATCTTTGTGAGATATTCTGCCATTTAATAAAATTAATTAGATCATAATATTCCAAATTTTAACAAATCAGCCAAAAATTTTAAAGTTCTGTAAGTTGGACTATTATCTTAGTACAATTAAACTTTGTGAAGTATAGGAAGTATATAGAATATGGTTATCACCGAGATGTAGGTATCAATATAAATTAAAAGTGTTTGCATGAGGTGGCGTGATGTATGAAAATACCAACGAAAATGTATGTTGCCTAAAAGTTGTTGGCAAAGAGATAAGAACAATGAGGTTGGCAAAAACTCTGATTTTCTTCGGACCAGCCGCCTCTTTTTACTGTAGGTACAATTAATATCCAATTATGAGAATCATGATCAGTGTATTACACATATGTTGATCTAATAAATCTCTACATATTTTTACGAATCTTACATTACATGTTATTTTTACAATGCAGCGGTTTACAGCTGTGGTCCTTTACATCGTGTCAAGTTTTGTAAAATAGTTCGATAAAACCCTATATTTATAAGTTTGACCTCCAAGTCCAAAGCTTTCAAATTTTTTACAATTTGTTATACAAAATCACCCATCATGTAATTTTTACTTAATTAGTTCACGAAATCAGTAAATTTTAATCAATGCGGAACTGAAAATGATAATAACGTTTAGTTTTACCCTTTTTTTTAAAAATTGCTCAAATATAATTAAGTGATCCGAATGGGACAAATAGCGTCCCATTCATAGTAACGCACGTTATTCGATACTAAACTGGTCTGATCCGTCGAAAACGGGACAGTTGGCAAGTCTGGCATGACTTGATTTGGATAATCTCCCTTAAATAATTGTTGTAAGAACGAATTCATTTGAGAGGATCATTAATCATTATGCATAATATGAATACAAATCTTACACAAACACAATTCATCCATTTCATCCGCTGCTTGATAAGGAAGTGTACAGGAACCAAAATAAAAAACAGGTGGCACAACGAAACTATTTGGATATCCTTAGTAAAGTTTCAGTCAATTATGTTCAAAACTGTAATACCGGTGAATAATGTTACAACTTTAGATACAACCGCTGTAATGTAATTTGACATCGAATAAACTTTAAAAAATCATCACTTGCATTTTAAATTAAAATAATATAACTTAATTGTTATACAGAGTAAATGAATAGGACTTTGTATAAACATATTTCAATTAAATTAAATAAACTAATTATGAGATTTATATTCTGTAAACGTATACATACCTACAAATTACTTACGTCAAATGCCTGGAAGTTGATTGCCCTTGTATGTTGATTTCAAATTAATACGTGTGAATCCATCCAATGAAACCATTTCTCAGCCTAACGTTAAATTTCGCCCGTAAGTTAATTCAATGAATTTGTTGTCGAGAGCGGACGAAATCATTTCCTCAAAATAAATATTCGAAGTGGTTAGATATTTTCAGATTTATCTGTGAATCGATAAAGTCCAATCAGAAAACTCATTCGTTCCAGATCCTTCAAACGCGTCGTTTTGATATCTGTTAAATACCGTTGAATAATTAATTCGAGTGTTTGGTCGTGGCAAACTTGAATATCAGATCCTAATAACGCTATATGCAAACAGGTCACTATCAAAAATCGTGGTATTTGAGGCGTTAATTTATTCATTACACTTAGCAGAATATCAGTTAGTTAGACCAGATGAGTACCGTAAAATTTTTAATATATTCACTAGTGCAATATCCTGAATCTTCTCAACATTTTCACTCTAGCTATGATAAACCAGCGAAGCTAAATTCAAATCCTTTAATTTCGTCTCAGTCTTAAAGAATCCCATGCTAATAATAGCAATTTCATCTATTGTCAATTTATTACAATGCTGAATAAATTTGTTGTTTAAATTTAAACCTGTTGATCACTGGTTTACGTGAAATGTTTACCGCAAACATTGATTGCACCAATTGGCCAGGAGTTAATTGGCTCAACTTCCGATCGGTTTTTCGTAACATTTGAACCGTGTACTTACATAATCGCGCCAAATGAAGATGATACAAAAGTGGTCAATGATTCGAAAATTTTCCAGCATCTCATCGCTCTCGACATCTAACCAATTGGTTGTTTCACAAATACGACGGTATTTTCCTCAATCAACTATTATTAATTATGCTTAATTTATCAATTTTTTCAATGTTTTAAATACGTTATAATTATTTTTAATAGATTATATGTAGCGCATTGTGTGCGAATTGATTCTCCGTATCTTGAAATATTTTCTTATAATCCAAATGATTTAATGAAAGATAACGTAAATTTAAATTTTTATTTATTAAACTATGGATATTATATAATTTTATTAACGGCTTTAATTTATGTAAAACATTTTGTTAATTTAAAATCACAGTGTTAAATAACTTTTCACATCCATCATAAAGTTAGGTTATCGGGGGGTTCAATTCGAAATGAAACGAGCAGAAAACCAAAGCACTTTCCAACGCCGCCAATGATATGTAATAAGGGTCATTTCTAACAGCCACTCAATATATTCGATTTAAAATCGATTTATTGATCATTTTAAAACTAATTTAGCTATATAACTTTTGTTTTTGAATATATTTAATTGTACACTGAACGTGCGCTCCCCTTAACACAAAATACCACATTCACAACGCAATTCCAATTCTCATCCAAATACAAATGTTTTATTAGGAATACAAACAAAACCGATAACAGTAATCATACAACAAGCAACACATTAAAAATACAAACTAGATTCTTCAACAAAACAGTAATAAATGTATACACACACATACACACCAATCGAGAATTGAATTCAATAACACTATTATACTCGTAGTATATTATAAGGATTGTATATGCAATACAACGAAATTCCCAATACATAGCAAGTATTTACAGTATATGTAAAAAACATATGTCGTGAGATTACCTGAAAACGAAACTTGGATAGTACGCTTATATAAATTTTGCATATGAGTAATCCAATCAAATATTCGCAATAAACTAACCTAAACACTTTTACAATAAAAATTAACAAAATTATTTATTTTTTCAATTTAATAAACTTTAATTTAATTTTCCTTTTTAATTTTTTTTTTTTTTTTTTTGTTTCAACCACAAACACTATACAACACACGACCCACCCACCAATGCCACTACATAAATATCCGTGTCATCCGTCTAAAAATGTCAAATCACTAATATAAAGAGAGGAATAAAGACTTTTACTCTCCCACAAAACGCAAACAAAATCATATGGGACCCCCAAACACACTTTCCCACACCGCCCCTAGTTCCAATCCAAATGAACATTCCCACCCACAAACATAAACAACTTGATACCAAATATATCGAAATGTAAACCGCGAACAACCCTGTCCGAAACAAACAATCATCCACCAAGCAATCCCGCACTTCCACTAATTACCCCCCCCCCCCCCCCCTTCAAAACATTGTCATGCTTCGCGTTCCTCCGATCAAAATAAATTTATTATGAATATGAAATGTTTAGAGGAACACGAAGCACGACGATGCTTCGAGAAAAAAACACTTCTATAAAAATGCAAAATCACTTAATAAACGATTATTAATTTCAATCAAAACTGCTCACAACTTACACCCCGATACATTCGACACCAAACCATTCATACCCGCAAACAAAACTGTTGATCCAAACTGAAAACAGAGACGATACAAAAAAAATGCGCTTGAAAATCCCACACGATCCTTCCACGCCTCATAGAAAAACAAAAATCTTTACACCCTTAACACATACTACCACACATTTTTGTGTCATGGCTTTTAATATAGTGGCATTGGACCCACGATAAGCCAAAACTATTACGTTACAAAAATCAATAATTAGTTTGTAATTCCACTTCCTTTTTACATCAATCTGGCCCTAACGAATAATTTTTAACTTTAACAAATGAGCGTGTCACCTTGAATAAATTACAAAACAAATTCTAAAGATACCTACTATTTTAAATATCATAATATTTATTACGATAGAAGAATAACATTTTTTTGAGTTGCAATATGAATTATTATAGCGATTTAAAATTTATTTTTAATATTTTTTACTTTTATGTACATATAGTATTTTGAAATTAATTTCGTAGTAATAATTATTACGAAAGAAGACTTATAATACAGTTTATACGATAAATATGTAACAGAAACCGACTGTGATAACCGGTTTATTAAGAATTTTATAATTTTTGTATTCTGGAATTAAAATAAATTATTATAAAACCTTTTCTAATGTATTTTTTTGGTTTTATTTCCGTTAAAAAATATTATCGCGGCATCATATTTGAAATATAAACCCCGCCCCTTTGAAAGCAAGTGCGCACTCACACATACACAAATTTTGTTTACACAAATTCCGCATTGTCCGACTTTTAGCGACAAATCTCATAGGAAATATTTAAATATTTCGGACGCTTTTGCTGACAAAAGTCGGAGATGAATTCATCAAAATGTCAGGAAAATGCAGAAATTTTCGGAAATAAAAATACTTGGGATGCAGCAAAAGATGGTGTAGTAGATTAATATTGTACATAAAGAAGTATAATCCAGTGGTGTCACAACTCTTATTGCAATTAGATTAGTTGAGTTGCTTCGAAAGGATGTTTTTAATTTATATTAACGATATTACCACGGTAACAACACTTTGGGTAATACTACCCAAAGTCACATATTTACCGGTAATACTACCCATGAGCATATTAACATTTATATCACTAAATACAGCTATTCTTATCTGTGGGAACTGACGGAACTCATCGCATACCATTTGTGAGTTTTGCTGCTTCTGAATTTGGCTGAGCTGGAAAATAAATAAAAACATAATACAATATATTATACAATGATATAAGATTAATAATTTTACCTTCTATGAAATGCAACCGAAATTCATCGACTTACTGGTTTGTGACAATATCATCAAATGTATACACATATCGCTCGTCACTACACCGCTATATTTTTTGCGAAGAGCTGAACCAATTTTGCCCCATTTCTGGATAACTGAAATATAAATTTTGTATAAAATAGACATATTTTATTATTTAATAACATTTTTACCGATATATGTGGAGAAGACACGCTGCAATTTGTTTGCACTTGGTGCCTTCTCCGGCTTTACAAGTACACGAAAATTTCCAAGTACATACGGGCCTATAAAGATTTACAAGTTTAACCTCGTGTGGTTTTGATGATAAGGCCGAAGTCTGCACAACCATACCGACAATTACAGGTTCTACAGGATTGGAACTTGTTTCGATTCCAATTGCATAGACCCATCCAGCATTAACTATTGCATCGCCTTTGCGAAGAGGCCTCTTCGAGCAGCCAAAATATTTTATTATTTTTGTGATGGGAACTATCACATTCTCACATATGTCTTTTGTATTTTAAGAAATATTAACTTGCAATCACTTATTATTATTTCACAATTAATTTTTTAATAAAATTCATGTTATTGTAAAGAAGTTAAATAAAACATAACCCAAGAAATACATTTGCTATACATAAAAATTTTCATACTTTGAAAAAATATTTACAAATTATCACTTTAGGAAAGATTATGCTCTATCGCTTTTCAAAACGCTCACATTTTGGTTAATACAATTACAATTGATTCTGCAAAGATACATAAATAATTTTATTTAAAAATGATAAAATTTACCAGTCTTATTTGTGCAATTTGTTTTACTCCTTGTATACAAATGACGAATGTCAAAATTCTATACAAGCAATGAAGTTATTTTTTTTAAAACTAGATGTCACGACTCCAACTTTACCAGTTCTCAATAGATCATGTTTAAATGTTCAATTTTTTTAAACCGCAAGAGCTACCATCTTTCGGAAAACTTCGAAAGCATAAGCAACTTTCATATAATGCCACTAGGGGTCACTAAATATTTGCTGTCAAAAATTGTATGACATTTTTAGGTGTGCATTTGGTAAACATAAGGAAAAATTATTTTGTGTTATAAAAGTGATTATTAATAATACGTGATAATTAAATTGATTTTGAGAGGTTTTTATAAACGTTCTTTTGAAAAACGTCAGTAATATTTTTTTGATTGTGTAGTGACATCTAGTGGCAAACGCTCTGTACTTTTTTTTTTCGTTCCGCCTCTTTCGGAGAACATTGTAACCGATGGGTTTTGGGTCAGCACTGACACACTGTAAAATTAACGGGAATTCAATTTGGTGCTTTATTTTATTTATTTATTTTTTCTTAAGTTTTCTTTAATTTTCATGACATATCTGTATATTACATATATTTTGGTTGATTTTCCTTTCTTTAATTATATTTTTTTTAGAATATTTTAGGTCATTTTTTTTTTGGCTAGCTCATATTGATGTTCGCCTTATTTTGTTTTTTTTTGTTTTTGTTGATTAACGACTTAGCCATCATGTGGTAGTTCGTTTGAATTTAAAGGGATGAACATAGCAAGCGATGTATTTTTTTTTATGATAATTCCTCCAGTTTTTTTTTTGTTTGTTTAGATAGTTCAGTTTTCCATTTTTTTTTTCCTAGACTTTGGCATACTTAAATTATTATTTTTTGTACGATGGAATACTGCCACATCGGAACTAGTGAACCTTCCCCGCCACTGAAACCTATCCCGTTAATTTTACAGTGTGCCACGGTGTGTCAGTGCTGATCCAAAACCCATCGGTTACAAATGGCGCCGAAACAGGGACCTGAAAGGGTCTTATTATTTATGAATTAAAGAAATTTTCATGTTTTATTTAGTTGGTGGCGCCAAGAAGGCATCCAGGTGGCTTCACCGCCTAACGCATAGATAGACTGAAGTTCCGCTTAAGTGACCTTGCGGTTAATCTATCTGTTCCGTGTTTTTTTTGCTCTTCAAGTTTTTTTCCAACCAAATTTGCATGTGGTTGGCAGCCATTTTCAATATTTTTTTTATTCACAGTAATCAATAAAATTTGTTTAAACAGACTATTCTCGATTACGTTCAATTACGCTCGTAAAATTTTCAGTAATTTTAACCTGCATTAATTATTTGAATGGTTGATGGTTAGCACGTTTGATTTGCAATTGATATTCCATGATTTGAATTTTCTTGCATACCAACGTGGTAGCTCCCCATTTAATTTATTGTAGAATCCTTTAACTATAATTATTTATTTTGTTTTGTTTCTTTTTTCCTTAAATCGTGCCTAATTTGTTTTTTTTTATTTTTCTATTAACAGAGATGTAAGTTAGCAATGATTGATGAAGCTTCTAATGATTGGGCGATTGATTGTTTGGTGAATCCGAATTCCTCATTAAACTTAGAAAGTTTTCCTCATTGATACCTTACCAAGTTCAATTTAAATAGGCGGGACCCGATATTTAACAAATTTACGAGTATTAGTCTGTCTAGTTTCCTTAAATATCTCATTATTTAGCTTTATTTTGTTTTATTATTTAATATGGAGGTTTTAGCCCAATAAGCTGACTGAATCGAATATGATTTTTTTTCCATGTTATTTATTATGGTACGTTCAGTTATGCTTAAAAGTACGTCGCAGTGCGGTTGTTCATCCCAATTGCATATAAAAGAAAAAAAAAAGTTTACATACTTCTAATATTTTCTATTTTAAGTGTTACACGTACACCTGATTTGAAACTTTATTTATTTTTTTTTTGATTATATTTATTTATCTAATTTTTTTTTTTAAATAATTTATATTTGAAATATTTAGTAATTAATTGTTTGTTATTTCGCATTACGTGTGTGTTCTTCTACGAATTGATTTAGCCCAATCCAACTAGAGAACAACTATATTTTAATTATTTTTGGTGTTTTGTCAGTTGCTGGTTCCAATTTCGGTATTGTTAGTAGTCTATAAAAGAGAATATCAATTTTGGAAATTACAACTCATCCAATTCTAGTCGAAATTACACTAGCAATCTATACGAAATCGCTTTGAACAATAATCAATTAAAAATACAAACATTTGCTCAATACTTGCGTTTCATTAGAGTTAAGTGTTATTAAGAATCGCGATAGTGACATCAAAATATTATTTGCCAATTTAAATTACGCTATATAATCAGAGATGGGTTTATTTAAAATGATTGAAGAAAGCTTGACTTTAGAAGAACTGACTATAGAATACCAAGTACGTGGACTGCAAATAACTAAGCCTGACTGCCAAGAAAAGTTCTTTGAAATGTTACAGAAGGAATGGCGCGATCCAGTTCTCAAGCCGAAAATATCACATATTATTATGGATCCCGAAGCGGAATTGGCAAATATCAATCAACAACTACTAGCTATAGATGAAGCCTTAGAATCAAGTGAAATCGATTCATCTGTTCGAGCGAAAAATCATCTATTAATTAAAACTCATCACTGGAAGGACAGAGCTGAGCGATTGAACAATTCTTTTGAAGGTTTACCTGGATTGGCGATTGCAATCAGTTCATTAAACAGATTTGTTAAATATTTAACCCGTGATATCAAAAGAAGTGGCAACGATTTGAACAAGCAAAGGGATACCTACGATCCGAAACCATCGACTTCAGCCAGTACTCCGCCAAGTAACTCTCATCCACAAGAGCAAGCTAATCCAAACCAAGAAGAAGACAGCATTATTGGTAGAGAATTTGAAAGACGGTTATCCAAACACTTCGAAACCCTTACGAAAAGCTTCTTTGATAAGCTGCACACTTCTGGTAATTCACAGCCTAACGCAACTCAATTATCGAGGCGTAACGCTAATAGGACAAAAAGTCCATCGAACGACAGCAGTGACAGTACCGGAAATGATTCATTTATAAGCGTCCGTAGTAATAGGCATCGTCATAGCAGGCACAACCAACAACAACACTTTAGTAGAAACGCTGATCCGAATTAGCGAATTAGATTCTCTGGTAGCACCGACAAAAGAACGGAAGATGATAATGTTCATGATTTCATCATGAAGTTGGAAAAACACGCCAAACCGGATAAAATCTCACACACAGAGCTTATCAGTTTAACTAGACATTACGTAACTGAAAAAGCCGAGAAATGGTATTACATCTACACCAGGAAAAATCAACGTATAACTTGGAATCAGTTAAAAGAAGCAATTCTCGATTTAGCAGCGCTGAAGGAGATCGTGCCATGCGGAAGTACATTCGCCATAGAACGCAATACCCCAAAGAGTCGTTTAACGATTTTGTTCTGGAAATCGAAACGGTGAACTGCCGTCTTCCAAATGCATTACCCGACGATGAAATCTTAGAGCTACTCATCGGCAACATGAATCCAGTCTTAAAAAACGCTACAGTAAATATGAACTTCCAAACAATTGAGAGCTGAAGGAAAGTGTGCGACAATCTCGAACGGTTATGGCAAACTTCTGGTTTTGATCCTCGACAGTTAATAAGTACAAGGCGCAACTCGATGGTTCCGGATTATTAAAATTACAATGGAGCAGACCGAATATCTAAACGCAATTTAGTTGAAGAGGTTAACATAAACTACCAAGAAGCTTCAGGTTCTTCTACTTCACAGCTTTCAAAATTTCAAGAACGTCAAGAATTATGCCGGACAGACTCTGAAGGCGAGCTAGCACAAGATGAAACCTCCGAGATTTTCGCAATAGAACGTTCCGCATTTGTAGTTTGTTGGAACTGCAAAGATCTTGGCCACAGGTTCAACAGTTGCACGTTGGAGCGTACTCACAAGTTTTGTGAAGGATGCGGATTAGCTGGTTTTATAAAGCAGGATTGTCTCCGGTGTCAGAAGAAGAAACTGGGAAACCCAAATCCGAACGTCGTGACTTCTGGGACAAACCGTTCGGAGAAGACTCCACCTCCCAGAGCCCAATTCCTGAAAAAATAAATATAATTAACTCACCGCCCAAACTAATAGCGCCTAACAGCTTTGATTCTAAGAGAACTAAGCGGTATAAAAGAATATCGAGTTACTGGAAAGAGCGTAAGATGTTTACTCGATGCCGTCGATCCTCGTCCTTATGCTAAAATCAACATCATGGGTAAATCTGTACTAGGGCTGTTAGACAGTGGGGCAAGCGTAAACGTTCTGGGCAAAGGAATCGAACATTTTTTAAGAGATCTGGGAGTTAACTACGAAAAGCTAAACACCTGCATTCAAACTGCTGACGGGTCAGTTAATAACATTCTTAGTCAAATACAACTACCTGTAACTTATCTTGGAGTTAAAAAAATTATCAAATTTTGTGTTGTTCCTACATTAAAATCAGAAGCTTATCTCGGGGTGGATTTCTGGAAACACTTCAACATAGCACCAAATATTATTTGTGAGATATCCGAGCAAAACTTATCTTCAACGGCCGAATCGAATCAGCACAATTTAAATAAGACACAGAGAGAAGAATTGCAAAAGGTGATTGAATTATTTCCTTCCTTTACTGTAAATGGATTAGGAACTAATCTACCCTAACACATCATTGACGTAGGGGATGCGCGACCTATAAAACACCGGCACTATCCTGTTTCACCAGCAATCCAAGAACTAATTTACCAGGAGATAGACCGAATGATATCCTTCGGAGTGATTGAAGAAAGTACGAGCCCTTGGAGTTCACCAGTTGTGTTAGTAAGAAAGCCAAACGGGAAGGCGCGCCTATGCTTAGATTCCAGAAAAGTAAATCAAGTAACCAAAAAGGATGCTTATCCACTACCACTAATAGACGGATTGCTTGGGCGACTTCATCAGACCAACTACATAACTAGTTTAGACTTAAAAGATGCCTTTTGGCAAATACCTTTATCGCAAAGTTCAAAGGAAATAACTGCTTTTACTGTTCCAGGCCGTCCTCTCTACCAGTTTCGCGTCATGCCGTTTGGGTTAAACAACGCACCCCAGACCATGTGCAGACTGATGGATCGAGTGATACCCCACCAGCTTCGAGACCGTAAATTCGTATATTTAGACGATTTATTAATAATCTCAGCAAGGTATGCCGAGCACCTTGAATTGTTAAAAATAGTAGCCAACTTATTGTCCAAATCAGGGTTGACAATAAATGTTGAAAAGAGCGATTTTGTTCTGCGCGAAACTCGCTATTTAGGGTTTTTGATAGGAGAACATGGACTGCGTATGGATATCTCCAAGGTCGACGCGATTAGAAATTTTCCATCTCCTAGCTCTGTTAAACAAACTCGCCGTCTTCTAGGTTTGGCCGGTTGGTATCGACCAAACCGTTTATTTCGAATTACTCAGACGTAACTGCACCAATAACTAATCTGTTACGTAAAGGAAAGAAGTTCGAGTGGACCGAAGATGCTAGCCTTGCCTTCGAAAAATTTAAATTCCTTTGAATGAATGCTCCGGTACTGCACAACCCCGATTTCTCGAAACCAGGGAGGAATTGAAAACCGTTCGTTTTTTTTTTTCTTATATTATTGTTTATTGTTTATCTGATAATAATTCTATTTTTTTATTTTTTTATTGTTCATTTTGTTTTTGATTAATCAATTCTTTCTTTTTTTTATTTTTTATTTGTAAAATTTCTGAAATTCAATTTGGTGCTTTATTTTATTTTTTTTTTTTTTGCTTAAGTTTTTCTTTAATTTTCATGACATATCTGTATATTACATATATTTTGGTTGATTTTCCTTTCTTTAATTATATTTTTTTTGGAATATTTTAAGTCATTTTTTTTTTGGCTAGCTCATATTGATGTTCGCCTTATTTTTTTTTTTTTTTTTGTTGATTAACGACTTAGCCATCATGTGGTAGTTCGTTTGAATTTAAAGGGATGAACATAGCAAGCGATGTATTTTTTTTAGTTTAACCTTTTATTCATGTTTTATCGTCAATCGAAATCGCGTTTTTTCATATAAACACTATGAAAATAAATTATTTTTAAATGTTTCTGTGTCCTTTATTTTAATTTCATTTTTCATGTATCGGCTCTATTTACACCAAGATGGTTCTGATATAACCTAGGTTGCTTTGCTGATACTCATGCTTTTATAGTTATACTGAAATCTTGTTGAACAACTTAGTCCTAAGTAATTCAGTTTCCTTTTAGAATTTGGAATTTATAAATGTATTATAATCCTTTTAATAATGTAGTATAATCTGAATATTTTACAAAACGTAAATTCAATGAATCTTTCTTTAATTTATCTTATATGTATGTACTTATGTGTATTATTATGAATAAATCATAGTGAAGCAAAGCATACAAACAACAACAATTTTATTTAATTTAATTGCCATATGTTAATATTATCTGTTTTCTGTTATTGTAAAGGAGAATGCTAAGAATTTATTACTTTAAAATATTGATTTACCCATAAAAATATTTATTTATTCTGGTAACAAATATTTTGTTATTGTTGTTTTACTTATTTCATTTAAATTAAAAAAGAATTAAGGATAAAACGTTTTTAACATTTTTAATTGTATTTACTTTATTTTTAAATTTTCCATGTACAGTCCTAACCTTGAAAAAAGTAATTTATTTTAATTTGGAACAACAAAAACGGAAAACAACAAATTCTGGAAATTTACTTAATTTATTGATTTAGTTTTATCAATAAATTACATTTTACTGATAGCTTTTCGGTACTTGGTTTCTTTGTTCCAAAAACAACAAATTGTATTATATAATATTTAAAACAAAATCTACCAACATCCTAAAAAAAAAAATGAACAATAAATTATAATACAAATTTGTTGCCCAATAAATTATGTATAAAATATTTTCACAGGTAAAATTCATCAACATAAAGATACAACAACAATAATAACAATAACAAAAATATAACGTTTGTTGTATACATATTAAAAGCTCAACACAGAAAAAATTATGAAAGCTTTTCTTCTTTCGACAATTCCTTATATTTATTATTATAATATAAAATTCTTCATAATTATTGCTCATAAATCAACAACGAATCATAATTTCAAACAAGAAAAAAACAGCCTAAAATAAAACATGAATATTAATTAATTCATTAATTAAAAAGATTTGTTTTGCTTTTTTCGTGAAAAACAAACGTAAGAAAAAAAAAATTTAATTTGCATAGTACCTGAGAGATGAGGAAAATGTATATGGCATAAAAATATACCGTGTATCACAAAATATAAAATTTGTTGGTTTATATTCTTGAATTTTTAGGTGCATTTTAAATTTTCCTCCATTCTGTAATGTTCGTCTTCTTCTGTTAGTTGTTAACTTTTTATTTTATATGCATAATGCAATATGTAATTTAAAAACACAATATAGTATTACCATCGAAGAACTACTAGTAATTTTTTTATGGTATTACAATTTTGTCATATGGCAGTATTAGCACCGCCTTAAAGTTTTCTTCTACCCATTTCTGAGTACGAAAAGTTGTTCTTTAGCATCGAAATATGGTAAAGCCCTCCAATAATTATAAATTGAAACCACTTAAAATATTTGTAATTTTAATTAATTAATTAATTTATTATAAAATGACAATTTTTGTATTTTTTAATGTGAATCACAACCGTATTATATGAGAATTCAAAATGTAATAATAACAAAACGAATTTGTATATAAAATTAGTCCTACAAAAATGAGATGATTTTTCATATGTATTGAGATCAAACAAGTTGCGAATCTTCAATTGCGGTACAATTGAGTTGAACGAAATTAAATAATGATATCGCATTTTGTTAGGGCTTTCCATGTTTGTAATTTAAATAATGAAATAGAAAAAAAGTTGAAGTTACATTATATTTTAAATAAATTTAAAGAAGTTAAATCTTTACGAACATTTTCCCCTCCATTAAGAAACTAAGTTTCTTAATCGACAGGAAGTTGGCATACCTTGTTGAGTAGCCGTTTCAGCTCTTCTCTTTGTGTTTTTATAGTGACCACTCTAATGAGTCCATCTCTACCAGGATGAAAATCGATAATACGGCCAAGATGCCATTTTGAAGGTGGTAGATTTTCCTCTCGAATGAGCACAATACTTCCTAATTTTGGTCCGAATTTTGGTCGATGCTGCAGGGAAGTTAAGTATTCATTTTGCCAGCGCCTCCAGAAACCTTGAACCATTTTCTGGATATGTGACCATCTGGAAAGTCTTGATATTTTATATTCATCGAGGTTTGGCTCTGGTATTGTTGTGAGCCGTTCTTCAATGAGGAAGTGACTGGGAGTTAAAGCGTCGAGGTTCGAAGGGTCGTCATTTATTATGGGGGTCAGTGGCCGGGAATTGAGTATTGCTTCCACTTGACATAGCATGGTTGTCATTTGTTCGAAGGTTAGAGCCAATTCACCAATGACACGAATTATGTGGTGTTTCCCTTTTCTGCCAAATGGCGTCCTATTCAGTGATTGTAGTCCGGCGATTGCTTTAATTGGTAAACCTCAGATAATTTTCGGTTCGTCCCGATGAAGTTGGAACCGTTATCAGAGTAAATATCGGATGGAATTCTTCTTCGAGCAGTAAATCTTTTCAATGCGGCGATAAATGCGTCGGTGGTCAATTCGCTTAGCACCGCGCCCTCTTTTGTTACAAATTGTTATCGGTCAAGCGTAGTCAACTCCCGCCTTTGAGAACGGACGGCTTGAAATCATATGCTTGCATACGTTTTGACCATGCCCCGACAACCAATAATCCAAAATTTTTGAAGTAGGACGTTGATAAGAAGGGATGAACCTGGATGGAGGTGACTATAATGAAAATGTAATATTATGGATCTACTTACAGCATGATGTTTAGGAATAATTATAGGATGCTTGGTATTAAAAGAACAGAAAGAGGATTGCAGTCGTGCACCAACTCTCAGTATTCCTTCAGGATCAAGGAATGGAGACAAAGAGATGAGGCTGCTTCTCGTTTTCACTCTATTTTTGCTTTTTAGATCCTTGATTTCTTCACTGTAAATTTTCGCTTGAGCCCACTTTATGCAGATGTTTGCCGCGTGGTCCAGTTCCGCAGTGGACAGGTAAGTATTCAAACGGCAATTGCCTGATCTGGGTTTGTATCGAGGAATAAATCTGTGAATATAGCAAATAATATGTAATATTTTTGTCCAACTATTGAATTTCTCAAATAGTTCATGAATTATTCTTGCAGCCGGGGTAGCTGGATGGGACACAATGGTAGCCTTTTGTTCTGCTGATGATTCTATCGGTCGCGAGGTAATTCTTGGAGAATTTTAGTTGTACGATTCGCCACAAAGGATTTCCATTTTCGACGGTAATCAGAAAGCCAGGCTAATACTACAGACGAGTCTGTCCAACCATACTTTTGAATTATATCATAATGTGGCGCCTTCTCCACAATTTTCATCAGCCGGCTAAGTAACAGTGCTCCGCAAAGTTCCAATCGTGGTATTGAAATTTGTTTTAGCGGGGCGACTCATGTCTTCGCAGTTAAAAATGATATTTGTATTGGCTGATTGGTTGTAAAAATCCAGCTTGGTAACTGAACCCTTTCAAGTTCAGGTAAATGCCTTCGAAGAATAATCCGCTCCTAAGCCAGGTTAGGCGGTAATGAATCATCCCAATTAATTTTGTTTATACAACACCTTTGGAAGAGAATTTTGATGCATATTGTACTGGGAGAAAACCATCCAAGTGGATCGAAGATTTTCGATGATTCAGAAAGCATCCGTCGCTTTCTAATTATCAGTTCATTTCATAACCACCTGACTGAATAATTTTGATGATTTGGCCTTGTAATTTAACTGCGTCATCTTCACTGGATGCTCCTGACATCATATCGTCGACGTAAGAATCTTGTTAGATAATTTTCGCTGCTTGAGGATATTGACGTTGATTATCATAAGAAATTTGCTTGAAGCGGCGCGGAAGCTGTTCCATAGGTTATAGTTGTAAGACAGTAACGGTCAATTGGATGATTGAGACAATGACCTGCCGATATATTTTTTCTACATCTGCGGTCATTGCAATCTTGTGTTTTCGAAAACGTGACAACAATGACATGAGATCGCCTTGTATGGTTGACCCTATCATAAGATTGTCGTTAAGCGTGACTCCGTTTGAAGTTTTGCATGATCCATCAAAGACCACTCGCAATTTTGTAGATGTACTGGTTTGCTTCGTGACCGAATGATGTGGAAGATAATACCGGGATTTCAGATTGTGGGATTAACGGCATATAACCAAGTTCGCTATACTCTTTCATAAATTTGGCATATTCTGATTTAAGAATTTTATTGGATTTGAATCGTTTTTCCATTGAAAGAAGACGAGAAATTGCGGCCTTTTTATAATTTCGCAGAAGCGTTGCAGAGATTCGTGTATTTCTCGCTCGTAATTCAACAATGACGTAAAAGTATTAGCATGATTGTAATTCGAAGTAATTTTACCTGCCAAAACCCAACCGAAAATGGTACATTATGCGACGGGATGACTATGCTTCGACGAGGGTGAAAGCGAAATTTGCCCTTCTTTTATAATGTTGAAGAAAACATCCGCGCCGAGCAGAATGTCAATGTGCCCTGGAGTATTGAATGTTTCGTCTGCTAGGTTGGGTGAACTGATTTTACCCCAGTCTTTTATGTTGATTTTATAAGATGGCAGTTGATTTGTTACTTTGCTTAGGATGAACGCTTCGATTTGAATGCTGAAATAAGTATCAAATCGTGAAGAAAGTTCCAGTAACAATTTCCCTCTGGTGATACCGGCTTGGCAAGAGGATAATCCATCAATTTTAACTTCAGCATGTGTACGTTTGAGACCCATACGTTGAGAAACTCTTCCGATATAAACGATGCTTGCGATCCTGAGTCGAGAAGAGCACGCCATGTTTGACAATTTCCATTGTTATCGTGAACACGTATAATAACTGTTGGTAACAGCGAATGGGGTTGCGAGTCAGAATAATAATTATTAAAAACGGCATTTGTATCAGCATTCATCGAACTTTCTGCTTCTGGGTTGATTTCACAAGTGTTTACTTTGGTTACTGGTGAAGTTTTAATCTCCATGTGTAGGGTGTTACTGGTGACATTTATGACATCTATAAGTAGAAGTACATGCTTGTCAGCAGTGACCTGCGCTTAGACAGTTAGAGCACAGCGTTAACTTCTCTACGGTTTCGCGGCGTGTTTGGGGACCCAGCTTCATAAATTTAAATCAAATAATGTGGTTTTTAAAATTCTATACTAAGTATTTTTGTTTTGGATGTGAAAACGTTTTTAGCGGTGGTAAGTAAACAAAATCATATTAAAAATGAAACAGAAATTCCGGTAAGAATGAAACCAAAAATCGCATACGATTGTGAAAATGACACATATAATCGTACACTGATACATAATTTTTAGTATTTCTCATGCTGTGGCTGAGTTCGTTAATGCGACTTTTATTAACTATAGAAGTGTTAAACAGATTCGGAGGAAAATTGTTAATGATGCACGCAAAGAACAAATCGTAGGAAGACGCGTCACCAAAGTTACAGCCGGTATAATATTACGGTCTGTTGTAGTGCTGTTATCTAATAGGACCGCTGTATTTCACTTAGTTCCAACTGATCAATGGTAAACAAGGTAAACTTGCCTTGATCATTCACAACTGTCTAAAGATGGAATGAATGAGTAATGAAATATTTTAATAGGCCAGGTTTAGACGATTAACTTTATCAGAACTGTATTTTTCTCATATTCGATGCCAACTAATTATCGAAATCATAAATTTTAATTTTTAATTTTACCATTAATGTCAAAGGTTCGTCCATCAAACCTAAAATAGAATAACTTATTGACTTTTTGAACCAAAAATGTAACTTAATTTAAATACTGAACGAACATCATTTGTCTGTAACTAGGTGTTTTTCAGGCTCATCGAAGAGACCTCAAATGATTCACTATGTACTTATACAAACAAGTTTTCACATAAATCTTCCGAAAGGGCGGAAGGCCAAAAAGAAGCCTTTGCTCAATGGGAAGAATAAGACGCTTCGAATGGGCGAAAAATCGTCGAAACGTAATGCAATTGCAAAAATATGCTTTTGTCTGATCAAACAAATAATGAGGTAAGTTAAACCATTAAGAAAGTTTTTTTCATAATAAGTTTTCTTCATTTAGTTAATTCATTAAAAGATACTCAAGTATTGAACAAATGTCTCCAAATTGGTTTTAAATATATATTTTTGGAAATTTTGGCTCGACATATGTGCGACGAATAGTGGGTGAAGCATTCAGGTCCGAATGCTTTGTTCCTACAGTGAAGTTTAGTAACGGCAGTATTATGCTCTGCGGCTATATGGATGGATCTTTGGGAGGCATTGGGAAAAATTTATTTGTGAGGAAAAAATGATCTCCGCTACTTACACTTCAATGCTGTCGTCAAATTTATCGCCTTCTACCAACAAAGTGCTTGGAAACCAGGGATGGAAGACCATCTTCTTCCAATAGGACAACGCCTCCAGTCATAACCTCGCTATGCTGGTTTAGTGAAAATGGGATTGAAGTGCTACAAAAGCCTGCACTTAGTACCGATTTAAACCCCATTGAGCATTTGTGGACATTGCTAAAAAACATCACATGGTAAGGAAACGGAATCCAGTATCCAATGATGAATTAAAAAGAGTTGCTGCAGAAAATGGGAAAAAATACCAAAAACATATTGGGTTTATGTTAAAGGAAGTTCCGTTTTCTTAATAGTTGTCATAGTTGTTCTTATATGTATTTTGTGTATCTGGTGATACATGTATTTGAAAAGTCTCTTCATTACCTTCAAAACAAAGTATGTGACATTTGATTAAAATATAAACCACACAGTTTTTTATTCGATTTAGAATGGAGAGTTTTGTGCTAAATCGTCATTTGTGGGAGGTTTTGTTGTTTTTTTTTACTATAAAGAAAAGCGCTGCTGAAAGTCATCGTTTATTTGTAAAAGCTTACGGTGAACATGTTTTTTCTGATAGTATGTGTAGAAGGTGGTTTAGGCAATTGAAGAAGGTTTATTCGATGTTGAAGACGTACAACGTGAAGATAGACCGAAAAAATTTGAAGATGGAAAATTGCAAGCATTATTGAATTAAGACAACGCAAAAACACAACAAGCATTGGCAGAAGAGACGTCTACATGGAATGGGGATGGTTCACAAATTTGGGAATTAGATACCACATGAATTAACAGAAAGACAGATGGAATGTTGAAAAATCACTTCTGAAATGATTTTTCAAAGAGAACAAAGAAAGGGTTTTTTGCATCGACTTGTGACTGAAAATGAAAAATGGATTTACTACGAGAATCCTAAACATAAAAAAGGTTTGTTAATTACAATTAGGTCGCATATTGCAAAATAATTTATCTTTTTAATTCTTTGCAATACGCACATTCCTGCAATGCAAGCACCAATTACTCATCCTACAACGGAAAAAGATTCCCAAATTTATGTTTTGTAAGACGATGCGGTACGCGTGTATCAATTGATACAGATTTTCTGCAACTTCAAGTCATTGTAGTGGATAATGTTTGACACTCTTTTAATTACTTTTACCATTATAATGAAATTATGTAAGGTAAATATTGTAATCACGAAAAAAATAATTTGTTCCAGGTTTACACATTTCTCGACGAATTAGGTTACCAAGGCTCCAAAACATCGTTCCAAAAAATGTCATGTCCTTCCATCCTTGCAGTCATACATTTTTATTAATTTTATTTTGCCTCCCATTCGCACAAATATATACATATAGTTTTGGTCGACATTTTGTACAAACATAGATTTCAGTAATAAGCAGTTTGTGCTATCTTTTAGGTCCATTCGAGTCTAGAACTGGAGGGGTTGCAGTGGAAGAGAAACTGTCAAACGATTTTTTCAAAAATGGGACAAACGATTTTTTTTTTATTATTTTGATGATAAATTTAACAACCCATCATCTACCTGCTCACAAAATTTGAAGTTGATTGGAACATTGCGTGAGGTCATTTTAACAAAATGTAGTCAAAAAAACTTGTTGAACTGTTTTTACAGGTAATATCAATATTTTTGATGAATTAAAACGATTAATACATCTTTCAAATTCCAATAATTATGGCTACGGACCATTATTGTGTCTATGCCTGGTTCTAGTGGGTCGCCAGTTCGCCACCTAAACATAAACATGGAATTTAAATTTCTAAATTTACCTAAAATACTTTGCTGGTAGCAAATAATATCGTCATCATTTAAAAATAATATATATATACTCGTATCTAGTAAGCATTGAAATTTAAATAATTTCTGTAACGTTTTATTCAGCCTCTCAGGAATTGAAACCGAATTCAGCCGATTACAAGAATTTTATACGAATGGATTAGGATTCTTTTAATCTTGTGTTAACCGCAATCAAGTCTGATATTGAGAAACAAGACACATATATGAGGCCGGCAATCAGTGCAAGTGAAAAACTCTCCGTTGCATTATGGTTCTTGGCCACTGGAGAAAATTACATGGGACTAGATTATGGCTCCAAGTTAAAATCATTCTTAACCACATCAATTATAGACGTATGCGAGGCCATCTATAAAAATTTAAAGAACGAATTTTTAAAGGTAATTGAAACAAAATCAATACGTAACACGTTTTATAATATTTCTATTTAATTTCAGTTTCCAACCAGCAAAGAAGAGTGGTCTAAAATTGCAGACGACTACAGTCTTAAATGGCATTTTCCAAACTGTTTAGGTGCTATCGATGGAAAGCACGTTGCATTTAGGCCTTCCAAAAAAATTGCGCCATTGTTTTATAACTATAAAGGGTTTAACAGTATTGTTTTACTCGGTGTAGCAGACGCATATGCAAAATTTATTTATATTGATGTTGGGTGCAATGGCAGAATTAGCGATAGTGGTGTTTTGCAACCCTCCAATTTTATGTATGTCAACCCTACAGATATTTCCCATCAAAAAATACATTGGAGATTCGAGATTACTGCCACATATGTTTATTGGAGACAATGCCTTTCCATTGTCAGAAAATTTAATAACGCCTTACCCCTTCACAACAACGGATGAAAGAAAAAAAATATTCAACCGAAAATTAAGTCGGACTCGTCAAAATATTAAACGTGCGTTTGGAATTTTGAGTAATCGATTCCAAATTTTCCAGAGACCAATTAATCTTCATCAAGATAATGTGAAGATTATTGTTCAATGTTGCTGCGTACTTCATAACTTCTTAATAGAAAGGAGTAGGTGGTACAGAGATGAAGCTCATGTTTATGAACTTGGTAATTCTGCAGATCAGCAACGGAAGAAGGCAGATGGCCGTTTAAATATCCATAATTCGAAATCCGGTGAATTAGTTAGAACACAACTAACCGAGTATTTCAACAACGAAAGACCCCTGTAATTTAAATATTTTAAATAAATATAAGAACAATATAAAGAATTTTTTTTATTTATTAAATTTTATTTTGAAGCATATTTTTCGAATAATTCATAGTCTTCGATAATGTTTTCATGAAATATGTGGTCTATAGCTATTTGTAATAAATCGGTTGGCTGCGCTATTTCTGTTTCCTTGATAATTTTTTTTTGTAATGTGAGGGACGGATGTTTTGACGGCTGCTTTAGCAAAATATTTTGTAGTATTATTGGTTTTTGTCTCTTATATGTGGTGTCGAGGGAATCTTTAAAAGGGCCAGGTAATATGGGAGAAGGCGAGGATGTTTGTGGAAAAGGTTTAAATTGGGTTGCGGCATGATCAGGTAATAAGGGTGAGGATGAGGAAGGTTGTGGAAAATGAAACTGCCTTGTGGATTGGGCTGCGGTATTATCAGATAATATGAAAGAGGGTGAGGGTGGTAAATGATTAAACTGTTGTCGGGTAGTATATGATTTAATAAATGAATGTTCGGAACTGTAGGAGGGTGTTTCCGAATCTCGGTATGGTTTAGAATATTTTGACATACGGGAGTAATCATTTGACATATGGTTGGAGTTGGTATTTTATAAATTGTTTTAAATTTTGAGGTAGGACACGGATTAGGAAAGACGGAATGGTTATCTGTGTGTAAGGTGGGTGAGGGTGAATGATAGGATACAGTGGTATTTTGCTCTAGATGTGGTATGGTAAAAAATTGTTGTCTTTGTTTCTCTTCCCTTATATTTTTGTTGACAAGCCCCAGTATTTCGAACATAATTTAACGTTCATTAACGTTTTTGACGTTCGTCAAAAACATCAGGCTGCTTCCTCCTCTCTGCCGAATGGTTGTATACCCGCTCGATTTTGAAAGTACTCCCTTGACATTTGTAATGCACTATGGCATTCTGCTTCTAATTGTTTAGTTTGTGCTGTTGTTTGTGGTTTCTGAAAACGAATAAATAAAAAAAAATTAATTAATTATATCAAAAGCTTAAATTTTACAAGTTAAAACAAATTAAATTTGAAACAAATAATGATTTTGTATGTGACATGAACAAAACTGCTGTAAATTTCACTAAAATTTCGTTTTTCATACTACTCCAATATTTTTACTTACCAGACGGGTGCGTTGAACATTTTCGGAAATGTCTTCGGATTTGCTTAGCCCAATCTGGAAATAAAATATATCGTTAAATACTTAATATAAAAATACTACATTAAACTACTAACATCTGATAGATTTAAATTTGAAGTACTTGATTCCGCATCGTTGCAGTGAAGAAGGAAACTCAATTCCTTATAGCACCATAGTGTGGGCTCATACAATTCATCGATGCCGCAGCCGCTTTTCTTCGAATTGTCTATCTTCCGCTTTTCTTTCCATAATTGTGCTTTTAGCGTTCGAATTTTTCGTTTTATAATATCAATTGTTACGTGTCGCTTGATTTTTTTAATTTCAACTAACATTAAATTTAATTTTTCATATTTAAATACTTTATTTAAAAAATTAACATTAAGCGGGTCGAACAAACACGGATATTTTTGTAACTCTTGAATTAATTTTAGTGTCTGTTCCCGACTCCAATTCTCACATGAATCCCACATTATGTATATAATATTTAAAAAAAATATTAATGAAAACTAATAAAGTATTTTTTAAAATTATTAAAAAAAAAATTTTTTCGCTTTGTTTTTTAGGTTATAATACGATCTGTGCACGTAAAATATTTTTCTATAATGACAAAAATTTGACAACTTGAAGAATAAACAAAATGGCCTTGAAATATTTTATCTTCGTAGTGGTGGGAGAAATCAGTAGAATCAAAAAATATTTTTGATGAAAAAAGAATTAAAGATTTCCCCACCGCAAAATTTCCCCGCCGCAGTTTGTTGGTGAAGAGGAAGGAAACGAAGAACGAACAAGAGCAAAGAATTAAAGTGTGGAGAGGCTGAATGACATTTTATGGCCTTTTTATTGATTGAAATTTCAACGAAAGGTTGATCGATACATTATTTGTGAATTGCTTTAAAAAAACCGCCTTTAAAAGCTTGTTTTACACGTAACGAACAAAATTTTTGTTCGATGCCTAGCAACAAATAAAAAAATAGTGATTTTCTTTTGTCAAAGAGGAATAAAACATAAGCAAACAAAATTTGGCTCGATATCGAACAAAATTTTGTTATTAGTTTTTTATCTTTTTTTTACATTTGTTACCATATACCATATTCTTCCCCGAGAAAATTGTAACGGTGGAAACTAGAACAGGTTTGTGTTTCAAATTTTGAGATATCGTTATTTAATATTATCTACTTACATATTCCATAAAATTTTAGAGGGAATCCTTGCTTGTGGGATATTTACAACCTGGACTAGAGGAATAAACACCATCGGCAGCGCAGTTGGGAGGAGTTAGGGAAGGCATTATGTGAGTTGGTCAAAGCCTTATTTAAGGTTATATATATTTACTTATCTACAACATTTGTCTTATATACAATTCCCAGATCAAAAAGACGTCACCAATCTGCGTCGACGTTGGGAGTCGGTTCGAGCTTGTTACACAAGATCAAAATAGATCACTCACAGTGGCTCTTGCAAACAGCACAAGGAGTATAAAGACGCTAGATCCCTGTCGTTCTTGGACGACACATTCGAACCAAGATCGTAAATAGATTAACCGTATAAATTTTCATTGAAAAAATTTTTTATGAATGTTCTTTGAAAAAGTTCATCTATAGGTCTCGAAAAAGATAAGCTAGAGCTGAAAAGCCAGGCCCTCGACGTATTGCACGAGAGGCGGTTTCAACCAGCCATAGCCATCTATACTACCCAGTAGCCCGGCGGAACGACTTATCATATTTTTGGGGGCCTGGTGTCAAAGATACACCAGGCTCAAATGAAATTGTTTGTAGTATTGTTCGAATATAGACAATTGCAATTAAAAAGAAAAAAATAATTTAGTTAATTAGTTTTTTTAATTTATTTTTTTCATTTTTTCTTTGGGGAAAAGCACTATGGAAGCAATTTCTTAAAAAAACTGTTATTTTTTAAAACTTAAATTAAATGAAATGACGTTTGCTTGCATTTAGGCATAAACATTGAATAATCAATTAATTTGCTGTGCTATCTTGGAACAAAACCCCAGAAACATTGGTCGAGGATCAATGCTACTCTCAAAGAAAAGAAAAAAAATACAGGTGATCTTGAAGAAAACGGATGGTTTGGCTCCTCGCATCTAAATTGAAAAAAATTATGTACTGCCCCTTCATTAATGAAGAAGTCGGCAAATTTATTTTATACTTCCTTAGCCTCTATGGTAAGATTAAAAGACCGTGTATTCATTGCCCTCATTGAGGGATTGCATTGATTTGTAAGGGTTCCATCGCTATTTTCCATATCAAACAGGCCTGAACATATATATGGTGTGGGTGATGACTGTTGTTGCAACTAATTATGCAGAACACGCAAGCGCCTATTATTTTTTCTGCTGCGTCAATCGTTAAAATGAAAATAGAAAGAAATAATATCCTCCATTTCGTGACCAATATACCGAAACCATTTTCAATAATGCGACGCGCTCTTGAAAGTCAGTAGTTGAAAATGTGTTGCTACAGCATTGGGTTTTTTGAATACGGCTTCAATATATTGGTATGCAGGCCAAACGCGTCATTTATCTCTACGAAAATGTATATTCGTATTCTCAATACGATCCGAAATTCGAATGTTTATATGTAATGCGGAATAAATGTATACTTACGGTAGAGAATTTGAATAAAATTCTTTTCCGAAATGACTATTACGAAAAATTCCACCGTGGCTTTGCCTTCCAGTAGCCCCTATATCACACATGATAAAATTGTAATCCTGATCGCTTATCGCTATGAGTACTAATAGAGTTAAATTGTTCATAAAAGGAAAGGTATAGCTATAATTATATTAATCATAAATCGCGACAGTATCTTACGTGAATAGCAACGTGTTTTCCATATATGGCGCCAATACAATGTGAAAAATTCCAGCGCTTGTTTACTTGCTTGAATACTTTTTTTAAACCGTTTATAATCGCGAGTGTCGTTTCTTTGATTATGAAGTGTACAATAGTTGTTGAGCATTTGTACATGGTAGATAAGCTTTTTTGTGATTAACCAGTGGCCAAATATCTAAAATAGGATGAATATTCAAATTATCAAGTCCAAAAACATTAAATAAATTTTTATTCTAACCCTGAGTTATGAAATAACGCTGGGTCAGTTATTTTTAAAGTTAAAAACTTGATGATTTCTGTAATACGGACGGAAACAATATATTCGCTTTTTTGTTACGCGCTTAGTTGTAGCTTTTTTGTCATCACTCAATAAAATATAATTAGCTAAGATTCTGTCTTCATCACTTTCACAATCACTAAATATTATATTATATTTACAAGATCTATGTCCTCCAAATTCTCCATTTTATTAGGTAACTTTATGTTTGTAATTTGATTTTGAATAAAAAGTAGAAACACACCAAAAAACGTTGTTTGTTTAGAAGCTAAGACAATGACAATTATTTATATTCCGCGCGTTGCTACAAAAATTGTTGGGCGTCGAGCAAAAATTTTGTTCGATACGTGTTTTTTTATACCAGGCACACCTAGGGATAATTGTTGGCTAGGCACACTTATTGAAATACTTTCTAGACATGACACTTTAAAGGTTAAATTTATGCAAATTTTTACATTTTATATTTGGCTCTTCTCGTGAAACTTAACTTATAATTTCCATGGTAATTAGTGAAAAACCAAAATCCAGCCGTAAAGTCACTTCATGAAAATGCCAGTTTATAGGTTGGTTTGTTTTTCATTTTATTTAAAATAGGTTTCGGCTGGAATATGTCGGCTAGTAACTTTCGGCTGAGATAGCCAAGACAATATCTGCATTATCGATATTTTTACTAGAGTTATCGATAGTGACATGATATTAAAACCGTAAACAAACAAGAACCAGTTTAGCAAGAGTTTCAGATGGTCACTATAATCACAGAAAGAAATGTGTTGATTAAATCCGTTCTATCCGAAGTAACAAAATAACTATAAACCGCAGTTTTCGGTTAAATTTATTGGAAACATTAGAACAGCAAATTTAGTTTTTCTCATAAACCGGTTGGCCGGCCAAAATTTACTTAATAGAAACATAATAGACCGACCGATATGCAGACATCATTTCGGGAATTATTTTCTAACTCAGAGGACCCTAAAACGTGTAAACCAACTAAAATCTGGAATTCTATTTATACGGCCCTTTATATATTTTATATTTATATACACTGGATAGGTACATTTCACAGTTTATTAAACAGTAAAATCTAAACTACTCGTATATTATAACAAGGGGACAAAATTATTTTCATAAGAATTTTTAAAGTATCCAGCCGAGAAAATAGCATTAAATGAAATAAAACGGAAAAAGGATAAAATGGCAATACAAAAATTACATGAGAAATGGTACAGTTTCATCTTATATACCACATTTAGCATGTACTGTCGTTACATTTGTTACGTGACATATTCAACATTCATGAGATGAAACAATTTAGAATAATTTTTCTATAGCTCTTTTGCTTTTACCAAATTTAGAAGAAAATAAAAATCGATTGGTACACAACGATTTTCTTGAAAAATACATTTTTGGGCAGTTAATACAACCGCATACGATACCTTACCCATTACTGTTATACAAAAATATAATACATAATATGTAATGTACCTATATATGCTACATAGTGTACAGGTACATCTAATCTTCAATCTTTTCTCAAACTGTAATCGTGTCGACCGAATGATTGAATAATTTTTTTGGTATTACCTAAAAACGTTTTAATTGAAAAGGGTGACACATTTGATCAAATCCCTTTTTTATTTTGGTCCATTTACAAAACCCTATTATCTGAATTATACCATTGTTCTACTACTTGTTCACATAATTCTTAGTTCATATATATCAAATCACTTGATTGTGGTCTTGGTTTTACCATAAAAAGGAGATAAATTCGTGAAACTTCAAAATTACTTTTTTAAATATGAAAGAGCTTGCGTTAAAAAGTGAGCATGTAGTTTTAAAACGACGAGCTGGACCTGAAGAATTTTAAAATTTAATTGGTTTAAAAAAAAAAATTTAACCTTTCTCTAAGTTATATTGAACATTTCCAAATTAAATTAAATTATAAACCTTATGTGAAGAAAAAGTTAAAGTTAGGTAAAGTATGTGCTTCTGTACTAAGTTTAGGGTTTCTGAGATATAGATGCCACATCTTCTGGAGTAAAGTTATTGCCAAATGTATCGGTAATGATAGAAATTCATTTAGTATATTAAGTGAATATTGTGTTTTTTTAATTGATTGATCGGAGCAACATTTACCATCGCCAATTGAAAGAAGCCATGTGCAAAAGTTGGATCAGTGATTGCTCTCATATTTTGATCGAGCTTAAATATTTGAAAAACTTTCCATAGTGGTGACTTTTTTATTGTAGCATTTACAACGCTGACACGGTTTCCTCCTCGGATAACGGGAAGAACTTGCCGAAAGTCGCCGCCTAATATAATAAATTTTCCACCGAAAGGTAAATTATTTTTCATTAAGTCACGAAATACTAAGTCAATAATTTCAAGAGCAACTGCAGGTGCCATAGGTGCCTAGTCCCATATAAGGCAATCAATTGATGTTAATAACTTCCTTTTGTTTATTAATAACTAAGGAAATTTAACGCAGTCAAGGTTTAAAGGCAGTGCAAAGGCAGAATGTGAAGTCATACCATGTGGCAGAAGATTTGCCGCAATTCCAGTCCAAGCAATACATAATATTGTTTTATTAATTGTGCTTTTGAGTTGAATTGAGTGAATTGAGTTTTTGTATTAATGCTCGGTACAAAAATGTCTTTCCGCTACCTCCAGGGCCATCTAAGTAGAAATATGTCTATGATTTTACCCTTGAATAGAGGACCAAATGTTTGAAGCAGTCATACACTGCGCTTCGTTTAGATTATCCCAAAGATATGGTTCATTGTTAAGAATACAAAGTGGTGCTGTAATAAGGTTGGCATATATTTCTGAATTTGGTACTGGTAATACAGTAAAGAGATCAAACCCAACATCTTCACATAAATCTCGCAGCGAAATAATGCTGTTCGTTAACGTAGCATCTTCCCCTAGACCAGAATAAATGAAATCTTCAAACATATAATCTTTATAGTCGTTGAATAATTGTAATGGGTTTGAAGGATGCAGTGACAAATAATTGTAACAAAAAAAAAGCGTAATGATTTTGGAAGCATATACTTCGAAGCTTCAGAAAGACAAAAATGCCATTCTGCAGAATCGTTTATCAAACCTGTAGCTCGAGCAGCTTCTCTATAAGTTGAATATACTACATTTTCAAAACTTTTTAAGCTTTCGAAGGAAACAGCTTCTCTTCCTTTAACCAAAAGTAATAACAGTCGGAGGTGATACCGCTCAGTATCTTTTGGTGAAAGTGCTATTATTCTTTCTATAGCTTTATTGCCGTGATGTGAATTTGGGGATCGTTTTTCCCATTTTTTATTTTTAAATATGTAGTATATCGGTATGTCTTTATATAAATGATTATGTGTAGTTGGATCATTCAAGTTCAAATCAAAAAACGATGTTAAACTCGTCACTGCAATAGATTCACGTCGCAAATCATTTTTAATGCTATTCTCGTTAAAAAATATTGACTGCCCATCTTTCAAGTGCACAGATAGCATAACAATATTATAGGACTGACCATGAATTGGAAGTTCTTAGAGTTGCCAGGCTGCTTCTTGTGCACTAATGTAGCGACATTTAAGATACTGCAAAATTTCATCGAAATCAACAATAGCTGTGGGATCATTATTAGAATCAACTTGTACACCAATTCTAGCACAATCATGTCCTTTGGTAATATATTTGTGAATATATTTTATGGCCTTAACTGTTGAAGAAAGCTCAACATTTATATGAGCATTATATTTTAGGGTCAAAAACGGATTGTAGGGAACTATGAAACGAATATCTACATAAACATTTGAGGGCATAACTTCAGAAGTTATATTTAGACGTCGCCTATATTTAGGATTAGTTTCTTTAGATACATCGGTTTCTTCGCAGAATGGTTTCGGAAATTATTTAGAACTTTTACCATCAACCATGCAAACACAATTGCGATTTAAATGTCCACATGGCCCATGTATATTATGTTTTATTACCATATCGTATAGTTGCGGATGTGTAATTTTATTGGGAATTTAAGCTGAAATGATTTTGTCCACATCTGCAGCTGATTTTAACTTATCCTCCTTACAGAGAGTAAATAAACAATGAGCATGTGGAAGGCCACGTTTTTGGTGCTCAGTGACATAAACGTAACTGCTTTTCCAAACACATGGGATTTGGTAATATCGTTCAAAAACTCCTTTAATTTGAGATTGAACACTCGTGTAGCTAAATCAGGGCGATCTGAAGCGTTTTGAAATGAATGTGGTTGCGATTTAATTTCTGGAAACGCTGGATTACACGTAAACGTGATAAATAAATCGGGGCGCCCAAATTTTCTCACCATAGCCATATTGTCCTGATAAAGTTTTGATATAAAGCGGGGCCCACCAGTAAATGAAGATGGAAGTATGAATAAATTACCAATCCTTACATTGTTATCATTACTAAAGCTATTCATATGATCTAAAAGACCTTTGTACGAATCAACACGAAAAGATTTTTGATTGGATCGAATATACATTAAGCGATTGGCTTCTACACGCGCAAAAGCATATACAATATTCTGCTGAAATAGTTTTACCCCATAGTGAACAGGGTTAAAAATTGTTGGTCTAATTGCTATTTTAAATGCGTAAAATTGTAGGACGGTGGTAGTATTTCGTACAGCCGTAAAGTTTGTTGTATTATGAGGTATATTGGTAGTCCATCCAAAATCTCCATTAGGGTAAAAAAGAGAAAAAATCATTAGGATGTGTTTGGATAGGAAGGTTATTCGCTTAATGCTTCTGCTATTGGTAGGATAAACTGCAAAATCGATTTGGGCGGGTCTGTTGCTATCACGATCGGGAACATAAATTAACGCAACATCATTAGCATTTGTAGGTGCATTATACACTCTTTGATCATCCTGTAAATTTCTATAAAAAACTAAGGACACTTTATTTATCCCGCAATTATTTTGGGCAGCATATGCTGATTCGGTTTCAAATGCTTTTTGAAGCTTTTGATAACTTCTAGCGTATGGTGATATGTTATGCAAAACATTACCAATTGTTGTCATGATTTCTTTTAGGCAGGCTGAGTTATATGGCTGGTGGTGGCTAAGGCTGCTTCCACCTTCCCCCAATTGGCGGGCGTGATACTGCCATCCTTTTGGGATTTGTTAATAACTGCCACAACCAGCTGATCCTTGAGGACCTCGTTAAAAGGCCTCATAGTGAAAGCATAGAGTTTTGTTCGCTTTGCGATCTTCGGACTTTCCTCCTGAGATCTATTTCTTTTAAGCTGTGAGCCAGCAACCCAGCCCAGCGATTTGTTTAGGGTCGACTCCTTTAGCGCCGTGTTTTACTCAGAAGCCAAAGAATCAGCAATCTAGTTACCAGCGGTCACCACTTGGAGGTAACACGGGCACTTGTGGAAGTTGCAAGTTACGGAGCTGACCGCAAGTGTCAACTTAAATCGCCCGAGCAACATCCACCTGACCACCATTACAACAGTTACATTCAATAAAAATGTATGGGAAGAATTATTGAGATGTATTTTCCTTTTATTGAAAAACTAAACGTTGTTTTCTTGTTTGGGTGTGTCTCCATTGATCGCCCTTTTATCTCTACCAAAAAAAAAAAAAAAAAAAAAAAAAATTTGTCTACAACAAAGTCTGATTCTCATAAAACGATAACTTTCAAGTTGTTGAATAAGCTTGCTATCTATTATAATCGCTTGATTGCAGTAGTAAATTTCGCTTGCAAATAACAGTGTCATCTCTGATCGACTAGCTTATTTAGCGTTATAAAGCTTACATGAACCATAATTAAGCTAGTTAAATGATTTCGTTTTAACAGTACAACTTATTTACTACATTAATCTTCAACAAAACTCAATAACTTTTAGAAATAAATTACATCATTGGTAATTTACAGATGTTCCTAATATCACATGGTCGCGAAAATATTGACTCCTGTTCGAAAACAAATAAAACAGTTAATTATGATATAAAAAAAAAAAAAAATAGTTTAATTCATTGTTTGTGGACAGATTAAACTTAAAAAAAATACATTTTATAATTCTAATCTGAACTCCGGTAAAACTCCCGCACTCTTTTCGAAACTCTCCGCATTAGAGTCTGCATACCACCTTCAGTCATTTTTATTTGGGTCGACATCCACATTTTGGAGAATTCTTCTATTGTTCTAGTCATTGTACCTTTCTTCCGTAAAAATTTTTTTATTTCGGCCCAATATGTTTAAATTTTCAATTTGTGACTTTTAGGTACGACTCGACTATTCTTATTTTCATAAAAGTCCATCACCTTACCCGAATAGTGTATTGCAGCCAAGTCTGGCCGAAATAGTACTCATCCTTCATGCTTTCGAATGAAAGGAAGAATTCTTACTTTCAAGCAATTTTCAGTGTAGGAATCTCCATTCATTGTACCCTGTGTGAAATATGACCGGTTCCTTTTCCCACAAGTACAAATTCTTTGCCAAACCATGACTTTGTTTGAGAATTTTTCGACGCCAATTGTATATTTTTTTTTCATCGATGCTCCGCCCTTTCATCTTAGTATAATATTGTGGGCCAGGAATTTGTTTTGTATCAAGCTTCATATAGCTTCCATCATCCATTAATATGCATCCTTGAAAGTTTGTTAGATACTCATTATATAACTTTCTGGCTTCTCATGATGAAGAGGTACTTTTTGCTTCTTTTTGGTTTCTAAATTTCGACTTTTTTTTTATTTTTATAACAGTACTTTTACAAACACCAACTTTTTTCGCAACTTCATTGGCCGATAGTGACGGATTATTTGTGTAAAGACGATCATCACACCACTCGGACGACCAGGTCTCGGTTTTCGATTAACAGTGCCTTCCTCATGAAACAAGCTTTTTTGGACAGTTCTAATACTTGTATTACACATTTTTACAAGTTTTTTTGCTCAAAATTTTTTTGCGCACATCTTCCCTTGTTGTTGTCATTTTGATAACTAATGATAAACTACGATGAAACTTGTAATGCGTTTAAAACAATAAATCACAGCAAAAAAAACATACAGAAAAGGACAGCTCTATCGAAAGTTACGGCAATACGAAAAGGCGACATTATTTGCGCGACCACGTGATACTACGCTTAATTGTATAATTTTTGTTTTTTTATATAAAATGCGATTGATCCCATCTCAACAACCATTGTGATGTAGGTAAATTTTCATCGATGACAAGTACGCGATTCTCTTGATACGTTCAATGCATCGGCCTGTAATCTTTCCTGCAAATTAATATTATTTTCATGAAAACCCTATTCAGATTAACCAGATTAAAGTAACCAACTGGTTTGTCTTTGTATGAGTGGGGAGATCAATATTTTGGATTGCTATGAAAGAGAGACATTTTCGATCGCTCGAGGAAAACAGAATTGACAATTTTTGATTTGGGATAATCACGGTACGTTCGGTGGTAATTTCTAAACGAGGCCCGAGGCGTGGCAAATATAGTTTTTTTTGTGGTTTGATTGTGTTTTTAATCAATACCGAAATATAAAATTTATTTTTTTTTTGGTGTAAATAGATATAACTCCATAAATAATTGGATCCATAATACTCTTGTATTATTGTAATTTAATTATAAATTGCATACAAATATATCTTTGGGGTGGAGTGCGAACATTCAAAGAGGACAGACGTACCATATGTATATACATTTTAATTTTAATTCTAATTCAATTCAATTTTAGTGAAATAATAATTAAAGTGTAATTTTGGAAAATGCAATCCACCGGGATGCATTTATCAGACAATTTTTTATATTTATAGATAAAGAAATCAAAATTCTTGATTTCTTGATTAAGTGCATGATTTTAACTTTTGTGTGGGTTGGTTGTACATGAAATTTAATTACTAAAATCTAATAATTGGATAGTATTAAAATTGATTTTAACTTAATTTGATAGTACGTAGTTAATTTCATATTGTATTTTATTTTATGCTTACTTGAATGTATTCTTGTGTTTTATTTTATGTACAACTGACACAAATATATTCTTGAAGCTTGATACATAACAAAACCATCAAAAATGTTTATAAATGCCGTCTCGTTCGCTCTTTACACATATCCTATTAAGAAAATGTACTCTATATTATTGGTTTTTGTCATATAATATTTAAACAACAACAAAAACAGATAGACATTTTTGTTGGTTTTGGTATAATCATCACGAATATTTTCCTGTATTTTGATATATAGAACAGGAATGTTTGTATGTTCGCTGTAAGGATATTATTTGTATGTATCATAATGAAAATATTATACGTGCATGGAAGATTGTATGAAAATATATACCTTCTCTATGTGTGTTGGTGGTGGTTTGGCGTCTATTGGAGGGGGGGGGGGGGATCAAAGTTGAGTAGATTAATCTACCAGCTCCGTAACCTTCCAGTAGGGTGCGCATCACGTGAGCTGTTCTGGTCTTGTCATTAGGCAGCTGCGTGATGGGTACAATTGTGTAAGGGGTAACCTGTGCACAATTCGCAAGTGTACGTACTGCCTCCTCGTGGCAACCACTGGTAACTAAGGCCACTTGGCACATTTTAGGCCATTTGGCACAGGCTAAAGTACGGCGCTAAAGGAGAAAACCTTGACAAAAAACCCTAATCTAAGGTGGAACAGCATATGCCGAAAGATGAATGGCTGATAGGTTAATCAGCCCAAAATATGCGAACTCTGGATACCAGGCACCCTCCAGTTTTATTTTTAGCCTTCCTGTAGTAAAGCTGGGTGACCTACAGGTGATTTGAAATTCCCAGCAACTCGTAAGAGTAAAATCAAACGGAATACGGGGCAGGAGTAGGAATATACGGGAGTGGCACAACCCTCTCGAGGTCCTTGAGCTCCATGGCTACCGTCTTTCTAGCGGAACTACATGCTGTAGTAAACATCTAGGAGGGAGAGCAATAAGCCCAGATAGTATGTATCACGTACCGGGAGGCAGTATCGTCAGGTTCATTAAGAACCTGAATATTGACTGGACGGATAATTAAGCAGGGGCCAGCACAATAGATCTTTTAGGTCGCAGTGCGAAGTGGCTGATCGCCCGCATGGCCTCCCCAATAATATTAATAATAATAATAATAATAATGTGTGTTGGTGGTTTAGTATATACGATTCTGTTGTTTTTATTTTGGTGTTGTTTTCTCTCTTTGTGTTTTTTGTATTCATGAGACAACTATAGTGTTATTGATAAAACATGAACTACAGAAACACAAACGAAAATTATAATGTATTCGACTCAAATAGGATTCTTATAAGTCGTATAATCAAGTAGGTTTAAGCCGAATCGGAAATTGCTAATTGTTTACTTAGGTATGATTAATTTTTTTACGAGGTATTAAATTAATTTTTTATTATTAAAAAATTTTAAATTAACTAAATTATATGAATAAAATACTAATATGGAAACATAATTTTGAGTTGAATTCAGATTTGATTTGCAACACTTAATGACGTACATGTTTATTTATGTATGCCAAATTTTGATTCAATGAATGTGAACAACGTGGAATAATGTAAATGAAAATCGAGATGCTAAATGTATTGAACTTAATTAATTAACTTATACCACGTTTACATTATACGTACCTAATAAATATGTACTTTTATGCTATTTAATTATTTTTCCACTGCGGTTCACACTAGCTTTGCGATTTGTAGTGTGAACGCATACTATAAAAGTTTGTTGTTTTGACAGATAGATTTCTATATTCAATTAAGTTTAATTTTTAACCCTTAAAAGCACACTTTAAGATAAATCAATAAATTTTTGAGATTATTTAAAAATATTGAATTTAATCAATAAAATGAAAGAATAATCCAGTTTTCCAGAAAATGAGGGAAAACCAAGTGCATGCCACACATTGTACACTGAAGTATAAAAATTAAAATTTCTTTATGTAGTAAAAAAAAATTCAATTTTTTCTTATTTTATTCTACTTCTTTACTTCATTATCACAATTTATCACGTTCAAAAATACAAAATATAGTATAACATAATAATATAAAACATTTTATATAAAAATAATAAATAAAAATATAATAATTCAATAGGACGGTCTAGGTTCAATTCACAATTAGTCTTTTTAATAATTTGGCTGAAATGCATTTACTTAGCATGAAATTGTAGAAAGCAGTTTCTGTTTTTATTTAAGCAAAGAAACACTTCACATTTCATGCACTTCCAGTCTGTAAAATATTTACAAGTTCCGTTTCTGCATCGACTTTGAGGCTTATTTATTTTTTGGTTGTTCTATATTGGGAAATGCTGAACTTGATCGGTTCTCACATCTCGCGGAGGAATAGCAAAGGCAGTAGTTTTCTTCCTCTTTTGTTCCAGAATCTTGTGGTTTCTGGGCGAGGAGGTTATTGGAACAAAGGAATTACATCCGCAAAGGGATTGTGCCAGTTCAGTACGATATTTCGGTAATGTTTTGGGAGTTTCTCCTTTGAGTTTGCAAACTTTGCGATATACAATCCAACTGTTTACAACCGCGATGCCAATCGAATGGAAAAAAAATTCTCATATACCAATTTTTGGATTTCATGGTAATTTTTTGGCGCCCAATAAAAGAATCCATTAAATCAACGCCTCCCATATGTTTATTGTATTCTTTTAATATATTAGGGCAATTAATTGTGACACGACATTCCTTCTTTTTGTCAAAATGTGTTGTTGTTTGGATTGGATTAATTCCTGAGAAGCTCGATGCAAGTGTTACAACTTTATTATTTTTCCAAGAAATTATACAGATGGGTGTATCTTCTACATATGCGCTTCTCTCTTCACAAGACCCACGACTCATCTTTTCCATGTTTGGAAGTTTATTGTTGGGGATGCGATCCTTCCATATTGTCCCAATACATTTAATTCCTATTTTATGTAGCTCAACTAGAAGGGGAATTGATGTGTAGTAATTATCAAAATATCTTTGATGATTGACGTGTCGTGAGACATCACGCAACAACCGCATTACTACGTTTGCCGAAGCGCCTAAGTTTTTTTCCATTGAAAGTCGCATTTTATTCTTCAGGCCGGTGTAAACTTCAAAGTTGTACATAAACCCGGATATTCCAGAAAGCACAAAAATTTTATAGCCCACTTTTAAGTTTTGCTGGATTGTATTGCCGCAAGCTATGTTTGGTTTTAGTGGCACAAATTTGTTCGTCAACGGATAAATACTGTTCACACGGTATTTTTTTAAATTGTTTTATAAAGTTATCTAAAAGTGGACGAATTTTGTAAAGTTTATCAGCATTTTCCGAATCCTTTTGTGGAGCCTTGTCGTTTTGATTGAAATGCAAAATTCGTTTTATGTTCTCAAATTTTCTCACACTCATCATATTTTGAATGAGATTGTTCCCCACAACTGGTGACCAATAACTTCGCACGTTGTTAAGCTTATGAACAGAAGATAACACACAAATTCCATTAAATTTGGTAAATATCAGTCTTATTAACATTTATTCCGAAATTATTTTCTGGGCTGTAATAGTTGGATTGTTCTACTTTTTGATCAACAATGGTTTGCGTGAAAAAATATTTAAACAATTGTAAGGATGAATTCAATCTAAGAACTGTAGCTGGGAAATTTTGATCACCAATATACCGATTTTTCGACTGATCAATTTCAAATGGAGTATTTTTCCATAATATTTTTTTATATACATTTTTTATTTCGCTGACTTCCTAGTTTATGTTTGGTAAGGTGATGCAAGTGTTATTTTCAAAAACAATATCTACGGGAAGATTTTCTAAATTAAAAATTTCAGCTTCATTATCTGAAACCGCTTGTATAAGCTCACTGCCCAAAATCTGTTCCATTGTACCATCTTCTATAATTTCTTCAGCATCCCCTTCACTGAAATCATCTTCTGAATCAGACCAGCCCTCAATAATTTCAAGTAGCTCCCTTTTCCAAACTACAAATAAATTTAAATTGATATTAGATAATTGATAAATATTAAATACAATTTTAGCATAATTTAAATGAATTAAGCTAAAAATAACCTTAAATAAACGAAAAAAACTCAAAATTATAATTCGAAAATGAAAATGTATGGAATCCCATACACATTTTAAATACTGTGTAAATGCACATTGTATGGAATGCCATACACTTCTATATTCTGCTCGACCTAGACAATATTTCACAAACTGGTTACATTTAAACTTTTTGAAACATTTAACATATATTCTCAATTAAAAATATATCGAAATTTAAAAAAAATTCTTATTATTTACCCCGGATTTACCACAATAATTTAACACATTATTTTCGCTGTTCATGATTGCACTGTCAGTGAACTACTAAAATTTGATTATATTACATAGTGACGCTGCAATTTGTAAGTAATAAGCAAAAACGAAATACAGTAGAACCTTGTTAGTGATTTGCTTTGATTTATACGCATTATATTAAATAAATGTGATGTAAATTTAATTTAAGTTTTATGTACGGAATTCCATACATTGTGCTTTTAAGGGTAATTGATTTTAACTTAATTTGATAGTACGTAGTTAATTTCATATTGTATTTTATTTTTACACTTACTTGAATGTATTCTTGCGTTTTATTTTATGTACAACTGACACAAATATATTCTTGAAGCTTGATACATAACAAAACCATCAAAAATGTTTATAAATGCCGTCTCGTTCACTCTTTACACATATCCTATCAAGAAAATGTACTCTATATTATTGGTTTTTGTCATATAATATTTAAACAACAACAAAAACATATAGACATTTTTGTTGGTTTTGGTATAATCATCACGAATATTTTTCTGTATGTTGATACATAGAACAGGAATGTTTGTACGTTCGCTATAAGGATATTATTTGTATGTATCATAATGAAAATATTATACGTCTCCTGCTACGCACATGGAAGATTGTATGAAAATATATACCTTCTCTACAAGATATACAGAAAAAAGAGGTAGTACATTCCAGTGATTTTCGTCTTTCTTTGCGCATCACGTCACTTGAAGACAAAAAGCAGATATTTATATGAAGTTTGGCGGTTTTTTGATTAATTTTTTAAATAAATCAAGAATAATCGTAATTTTTTTTAACAAACCGATTTTCAATTGATAATGATAGTTTACCGAGACCCTTTTTATGCTTTATACTTTTTTTATGGTCTAAATATTTGAGAAATAATTCCTTCGAGTATATAATGTCTAAGATAAATAGAAAAAAGGGTAGACAAAATTATGAGTACATAACATAAAACAATTAAATTATTAAATGTGTTTGGTCATTTGAACATATGTACGTACCAATTATTAAAATTTTTATTTTTTTACGTTATGTACTCAAATTTTTGCCATCTATTTTCGTTTGGCTTCAAATTATTGGTATCCCCGTACCTATTCAAATATTATATCCATATTCAACGTTAAATTTAAATGAAAAAATATATTAAATAATAATTCAGTTCACAAATTATTGTTAACGTTAAGCAGTGTTTTCTCGTGTTCAAAGTTTCAAAAATATTCGTTGTGTTAAGTACACATTACTTGTTTATATGAACAGAAGTACCTATTTTGTGTACCTTTTACGATTTAAAAAACAGACTTAGTGATTTAGTGCATTTTGAGACTCTCAAAATTGAAATAATCTTTTTTAAAACAATAAATTTAAGAACAATACAAATTTGAAAAACGTTTTAATATAATTAAAGTGAATCAAACTTTGTTAAATAATGGTAGGTTGTGCTGTGTTTAATTGCAAAAGCAATAATAATAAAAAATTAAAAAGAAATTCTGGTGGATCTGTGGGTGCACAAGAATATAAGTTTCTTTCGATTTTCAAAAAATCCAAGTTATGCTAAAATTTGGGTGCAGAAATGTAGCAGAAAGGATAAATTCAATATTAAAAACTCTTACATATGCTCAAAACATTTTACTAATACCCACTACATCCGAAATCTTTAACATGAATTATTAAATAATTCACCAAAAAATAGTAAGAAACTAAAACCAGATGCGATACCTTCTGAAAATCTTCCGGTATCAACATTAGTATCACAACTAGTCACAAAACGCCAAGAACGCACAAAAAAAAGGCAACTAAAGGCATCTGTGGCAACTAGCATCTTTTAAGTTATTTCAAATATTTATATTTATTGATAAAAATTAATTATTCGGTTGTCAAACCAATAGTAAGTTTTATAAGCGATTCATTGATTTAACGTATTCTGAAAAAAATTAAGATTCGTGTTTTTATTTCATGGAAAGTTCCTGTGCTTCATTTGCTGACCATTCTACCAACAATCCTCATGTTGAAAATGCAAATACTGATGTTAGTTCCGATAATTACTTTCCCCTAAAATTGGATAAAACAACCAGTAGGAGTACACTTAACTTAAATGAAAACTTACATCATATAGTACAGCCAACAGAATCATTATTAAAAAAAAATGAGATGCTTTACATAACAAAAATATTTACACCAGCGCAACGGAAAAAATGCAAAGTCAAGGAAAACGTGTAAAATGGGAAGTTGATGATATTTCCAAAGCTATTACCATCTTTTCCAGTGGGCCGAAGGCGAATCGATTACTTTAAAAAAAAACTATACACTTCCCGCCGTCTCCCAAATTGGATACAGCCAGGGTACTACTACTAAAATAATACTAAATAATATAATTAAAAAATTACATTTAATTCAGTACGATGTTGTAGCCATTGTTACTGATCTGGAAGGGGGAAATAGAAGAATATGGAATGAAATGGGAATAAGCGAGAGCCAGCCTTTCTTTGCGAATTCATGTGATCAAAATCAAAAAGTGCACGTATTTAGTGACACACCGCACATGATTAAACTGTTTAGGAATCATATATTGGATTGTGGGATTTTGCTTAATAATATTTTATTGACGAAAGAACCACTTCAAGAGCTTCTCGAACATCAATCAAAATCACAATTAAAGATAGCTAGCCGTTTTGGAGCTACTCATCTGACGGTGAAAGGTGCTCAAAGACAGAAGGTGAAATTTGCAACCCAGCTGTTTTCCCATACCAATTTATGCGCTATATATAGAAAGGGTGTTTTAGGCCTTGCAAAATCAAAACATTGGGCTGAGCTAGCAAATTTGCTTAAACAGGTCAGATTATTTTGAAAATTTTTGTTGTGTATATTTCCTTATTTGATAAATTTTATTTTCTGATTATTTAGGCCAACAACTGCTTCGATTTGTTCAATGCAAAGGTTCCACGAATCGATTCGAGGTCCAAGAATGGCCGCCTATGGATTAGAAATAGAATAACAGGAATTAATACTTGATAATATGGAGAATACTACCAAACAAATGCGTGTTGGTAATAAAAAAACCTTTTACCATTTCAAAACGGGACTATTTTCTGCATCAATGCCCTGAAAATGTTATTCCGGGATTTGAAAGATCAATATAAGATCTCATACTTCCTGTCATATCGTCTAAACCAAGACCCATTGGAAATGTTTTTTGGAATTATTAAATAAATCCAAATGCTTTACAATTTAAATATCGCCTTCGAAGTATCATATTGGGGCAAAACGAAAGTATTTTGTCACAATCAGCAAATGTGGAATGCGATAATACAGATTACATAAAAATCGATGTAAATCATTCACTGTTGTCGTCAACAGATGTCAGGCGTTAAATGAGTCTGATATAGCAGATTTGACCGAAAATGTCCCGACAGTCAGTTTGTTCACCGATCTCACTGAATCTGAGAGAGATACTTTATCTGAATTGCCTGAATTAACGCAAGATATGGGTGATTTGGAGTATGATGGGTTGAAATATATAGCTGGCTGCATATTAAAACGCCTAAAATTTAAAGTTCCAAAGATTTTAGAACGTTACAGCGGAATAGAGCCTAGTGGAAGATGGACGTGGACGGGTACGGTGAGTGAAGGAGGCCTAAAACAATCAAGCGACGAATTTATTCAAAATTTAAAAAAGTTAGAGGAGATCTTCAACAAAAGTAATTCGACGATATTAAAAGTTGAACGAAATTACATAAAAAACTTAATATTATTTATTACTTATTCAAACGAAGTCGAATTAGATTTGAAAATAAAAAAATTGTTTTTTAGGTGTAAAATGTTTTTTAAAATTCGGTTATTAAACGCCCAGTTAATAGAAAATATAAATTTGAAAAAAAGGAAATTAAATAAAACTATAAATTAAAATTAAATCTCTGGCTTATTCCATTTATTGTCTTGTGGTTTTCGCTACAAATAAATCAAAACACCCATTTACTGTTTAGTGTCCTATATGTGTTCTTATCAGAAGTACAATTGATAGTTTTGTTGCAATAGGAATTATTCAAATTTAGTATATTTAAAATCGAACACTCCCAAATTTTTGAATTAAATAATTAAAATCTAAACGTTCTCTGCATTTAACAAAAAAATTGTACTCATAAATTCCAAAACTTGTTATGCAATGTGCTCAAAGAGTCTGCTCTAGACACGAATATTAAAACATGCCTCTTTTCGCGATTTAATTCCAAAAGTTTTGCAGTACATAACTAAAATCAAAATTGAAATGTTTAATTTTAACATAAAGTCGAAAAACAATTAATGGCAAGAATTAAAAAAAATCATTTATTTTCCATTTATTTAAAAAATTAATAAAAATATCACGAAACTCCATTTAAATATCAGTATTTTTGTCTTCACGTGACGTCAAATTGCGAAAAAAGGATAGCAACAGTATGCGCAATATTATACCTTATTTTCTGTATATCTTGCCTTCTCTATGTGTGTTGGTGGTTTAGTATATACGATTCTGTTGTTTTTATTTTGGTGTTGTTTTCTCTCTTTGTGTTTTTTATATTCATGAGACAACTATAGTGTTCTTGATAAAACATGAACTATACAAACACAAACGAAAATTTTAAATTATTCGACTCAAATACGATTCTTATACTTCGTATAATCAAGTAGGTTTGAGTCGAATCGGAAATTGCTAATTATTTACTTAGGTATGATTAAGTTTTTTACGAGGTATTATAAACTGCATTAAATTGTATTAATTATATTAAATTAATTTAATTAATATTAAAAGATTATAAATTAACTAAATTATATGAATAAAATACTAATATGGAAATATAATTTTGAGTTGAAATGAGATGTGGTTTGCAACACATAATGACGTACATATTTATTTATGTATGCCAAATTTTTATTCAATGAATGTGAACAACGTGGAATTATGTAAAGGCAAATCGTGATGCTTAATGTATTGAACTTAATTAATGAACTTAACGGATTTAGTTAAGTTTAGGTTGCAGTTTTCACATACAAACGTAAATATTACTTATATATTTTACTTATAATTTTTCAATTTCCTGGATTTTTATTTAAATATAATTTTGAAATATTGATGATCGCTATTCTTCAAATAACGAATAGCCAATTAATTTCAGAGATTTTAATGGCCATTATGTTGAATTTAATTAGTTACGTATAATACTAGTAATTTTAACTGTTAAGCGGTATTTTTCTGAGTTTTGAAGGTTTTATAGATGACATCTTTAAGGGTTGTGTATGTGAGTACAAATGGAGATACAGTGATTGGCTTGTTGTTAGCTAGATTTGGTCAATATTATAATCATATTAGTTATGTTAATATTTTAATTTATTTTTATTATTTTATTTTGAAATACAAATGTAAAGAACATGTTGTTAAATCTAAATATTTATGGAGTTTCTCGTTCTTATTTTAAATCTATATTGAGAAATATGGAGTAGGAAATTAATTCGTCATATAGGATGTGAGGTTAGTATAATTCTCGTTAGGTGAGTATTTTCTGCCTACGTCCCTTCTCTCTCATCTTCCCTTCCCTGGTTTTCTTTTCCCATACTAAATATTTCAGTTGCGGCAGATGTTACTCGGTGTGACAACCCTTGGTTCTCGTTACTTACTCACAATCTGGTCAACCGCAACACTCTTCTTTAAACTTTTTTGTTTATCTTTCCATTTATTGCTCTGTTTCAAAGAATGTAGATACCAGAGAACGGAACAAGCAGTTATGGCTCCTTACTTTATTTTCGAAAAAAAATATCGCAACAAGAACATAGCAGTAAAAATTTAGCAGACAAATTAAACGCTTGATAATGTCTTTAAGCGTGCTGGGTCGAATCGACCCAAAGAAAGACGCCATGAAACTGATAATGGAATGTACGAACCACCCTATAATAACCACCCTATACACGCACCGAAAGCCTTTTCAGATGCTTCTGCAGAGCCATATAACTGTACTGTCTATTGTGTTAATGGTGAAAGATATCTACCTGACCTGTGAAGAAAAGTTGTAAGAGAATTTTATCTGTATTAGTATGATTCGCTAGTACATCCCGCACACTACATTCTGTATATAGAATGTAAATTGTGGTATAATCAGTCCAGTCGCTGCGGCCTTATGAGAAGATTGATTTTTTTTATAATCATAAGCTCATCAGTTGGAAACTGGATTAAATTCTCTTACAATCTTCGGAACATATTAAAATCATATAAATTGATATCTACCAAAATTTACAATTTTTTATTAACAAAACGGAATTTGTATAGGTGGTCCATTCATTGTCATAATGCTTTGGAATGTATTCATCCCAACCTACCTTTATTTGCAAGAGAGTTTGAGACAAAAAGTCTAATGGGTCAAAGATTTGTGCAAATTCTGCAAGAATTATTCGTTTTGCGATTTTGTTGTTTAATGTTATACTGGGAAATATGACCTGAATGCTATCCAATATGGTATTCCAAGCGATCACCAGAGTTTTAACATGTTTGTTTTCAATTGATTTTCCTTCTGACCTTGGAACAATTTTTAAAAGTTATTCCGAGTGAGACAATCATTTCCCAAAATGCATACCAGCCTCTTTTAACATCATAACCAACCCATTTGATCCCAACTATCGCAACCAATTAGGCAATCGTTTACAAAGAAATCCTTCTCTAAAACATTAAAACCATTAGATAATCTAATCAAATTGACATTAGTAATTTCCTTGAGAACTCGAGTAGCCAAAGAGGTGCCGAGGCTGTACCATACTCGTATGTGATGAAGAATTGATTCATTGTATCCCAATTGGAGATATTTTTCATAAAATTGTTGCAGTTATGTTTTAATTCAAGATAACGATTTAATTTTTTCTCAGGGTACGACAATTGTTTACTAGCTACTGCAAAATGGGAGTTACCTGGGTCATTTGGGTTATTTTTAATGGCAAACTGACAACATATCGCCCTTCATTATCTCTATAGGTGGTTTTATTAAAGAGTTCTTAGCAATTTTTCGCTTATGGGAATTCCACAACTGAAGTTTCACAAGCTTCGTTTTGAAGTAATGGCTCCAATTGTTTATTTAAATGATCATCAAAACGCTCCTTCGTAGACAAGGTGCAAAATGTTCAAGTTGATAAAATATTTACTTTATTTGTAATATTGAAATCAGGGTCGGCTAGACATATTTATATTCTTTAGCATACTCGAAATATCCAACTATGTGGTTGGTTAAACTGGAATGACTGACAGTTCCAATTGCATTGAATGTTTGATCCCGAAACATCCTTCAGAATGGAATTCATATTTCGTATCTTCAAAAGTATTAACACATTGACTAGACGAATTTTATCAAATAGATTTTATAATAATACTTAATTGGGAATCCCAATCCTAAACAAAATAATATGTAACGGAATTTTCACCCATTTCACTCAATTTTCACAAAGAAAAATCATTTTCTATTAATCAAAGAATTTTTTGTTTATTTAATTATTTTTTTATAATATTGTAGCAATTCCTTAAAAGGTAAACAAAATAAAGACTTGTTAATCAATTTATTGTTACTATTTATGTCGACAAAAAAATTAATTCAGTGCTAATTACTTATTTTAGAATGTAATTATTTAAGATTATATTTGTCATTGACGTGTCATTGTTATTTATTTAAAAATTTTACTTTTAATAAAAATTTAATATTTGTTCAAATTATAATTCTCGATTTAAATTTCGATCGGCACCTTACATACACCCAATTTTTATACCAGAATTGCGAACGATACTTGCCACCTTACTTTGTTTTACATAAGGTATAACCGTAATTTCCTATATCCTACATAAAATATTTTTGATTTACTTTCACCACGTTTTCAATTTAAGTGGCAACAGATTATATGTATAATGAAATCACATATGGGGGTTATGGGTGTATATAATACAGGTCGTTAAGATATTCCAAATTATAATTTTGTATTTTTTTATTTTTCCGTGTACGCATTTTTCAGTATAATTCGTGACGTTTAGTGTATAATTAAAATTAATCGGAGAAAATAAATTTAAACAGCTATTTAAGATTTAAAATCATTTAGGCTTAATGTTTGGTGGCAGCTTTTGTGCGCATTAAAATTCATATTTTTCCGTATTTTTAGTTCGAACACACGTACACATATAACACATTAGGTGCACAGGTATACAAAAAGCGATTCTGAGTTCAAGTGAAATGTTCTATCATGTAAGATATACATCAGGGTCAATTGCTGGGACGAGGCCGAATTATTTCGGGTTTCTTTACCAGAGCCAACAATGCAATGTGCTAATCCTAGATTAATTCGGTAATTGCAAAGTATCATAGGCTGTTGTTTATTTAAATCACATACTTTTCTATGTGATATCCAAGAATTTACTATAGTGATATCAAGCATATGAAAAAATATTCTGTGATACCACTTCATCGATTTGTACTTGATGCGATATCGGCCAATGAAACTATCGTGCAACATGGACACATGGAGACTATAGCGTTACAAATTTATTATCATTCCATTGCACGAGGGATGGGTCGGCATCTTGAAATCTTGCAGAGTATTCTTCATATAATCGCCTTATTAGTTTGCTTATTTCTCGTTCTTTTCTGAGTTTTGAATTGGAAATTCGTTTGCGGCTGATGGTCCCAATACAATGAATCCCCTATTTTCGAATAAATAATATTAGTGGGATAGTTGTGAAATAATTATTACAAAACATCTTATGGTTCATATTTTGGAGCTGCATAACCGAATGACTATGTTAGCAGACGCTCCAAGATACTCTTCGCCCGACAAGCTGTAATTATTTTCCTGGCCGGAATATATTTCAAAGTTATACATGTAATCTGTAAATGAATTATAAATTAAACTAGAGGAAACATAAGCATAGAAATATAGATAATTTACCATATGCACCTACTGTTAAGGCAAATATTTTGAAGCCCCATTTATATGGTTTAGAGGGGAAACATTGCTTCATATAACTACGTATTTTAGTAGCACAAATTTGCTCGTCAACAGAGAGATGCTCTTCTATCTGTCTCTAACGATCATGTTGAGGATGACTTTTAGGTAGCGCTGATCGATTGTCCACAAAATGGAGAATCGCTTCATGTATTATCTTATTGCCCACTTGGAGGTTTCAATAAAGCTCTGAGTTTGGCAGTTGGTGAATCGAGGAAAGAACGCAAACTCCTAAAAATTTCTTAAAATCATCTTTTTTTATGACAGACGGGTTTGAAATATTTTTTTGGGACGAATATAAGTTTGACTGTTCCATAATCAAATCAAGCAATTTTTTGTGGTAACTGAATGTCTCCGTTAAAATGGTCCAATCCCGATAAATTGAGCGGTACATTCTTCCAAATTAACATTTTGAATCTTTCTCGTAATTCTTTAACTTCATTTCCTTCATTAGGATGCTTGATCGACGTCCCTGACTCTTCGTGTTCGCTTTCCTCGTTTAATTCCATATTTTCAAAAACAATGCCTCCTTCGATATCGATTTTACTAGCCAAAACTACTGGAATACTACCTTGATCAACAAGTTCCCGGAATAACCAGCGTGTGGCGCTCCCGTCGTTCCGATTTGAGTTTTTTTTTTTTGTTAAGTTGGTACATCTGTTGTTGATATTCCCTTTAAATCTTAGCGTCATAGCTTGACATTTGCAAAAGTTACGTAGTCAAGAGTACATCTACACTGTGTGTGTTGGCGATTTTTGCATTATTTCCTTTCGGCTACTGAAACGCGTTCCCCGTAATGGTTTTTTAACTTGATTGAACAGAAAGAAGTCACAGGGAGCCAAATCAGGTGAATTCGGTGGCTGTTGGACGGTATTTGTTGCATTTTTCGTCAAAAAATTACGAATAATGATGGCACTGTGCGACGTTGCGTTATCATGGTGCAAAATCCACGAATTGCTTCACGCAAACGTCTAATAACGCCCAAATAATACTCTTTACGGTCTGGCCTTCTGGCAAAAATTCATGAAGCACTACACCGTTGTAATCTATGAAAACCGTGAGCATTGCCTTCTTTTTTGACTGAAAACGACGTGGTTTTTTTGGTCTCGGCTCATTTGGTGAATGCCATTCACTTGCCTGATGTCTGGATTGCGTGTCATACTCATAGACCCACGTCTCGTCTCCAGTAATGATCCTTTTGATGAATGTGGGATCGGATTCAGCCTCGCAAATCATGTCTAAAATTGTAAATAATTTCTAAAATTGTAAATAATCGCCAACACACACAGAGATAGATGTACTCTTGACTACGTAACTTTTGCAAATGTCAAGCTATGACGCTAAGTTTTAGAGGGAATATCAACAAAAGATGTACCAACTTAACAAAAAAACAGAACTCAAATCGGAATGACGGGAGCGCCACACGGTGGTTATTCCGAGAACTTGTTGATCAAGGTAGTATGCAGGAATAGTGAAATTAAAAAATGTTAAGAACTAAGAAATATAATGTTATAATTGAACCCGGCACATGGGAAAGGAAATTAAAAATTTAAAAGTTAAATTATTATAAGTTTGCAATTTCAGTTTCGATCTGATGACGAGGATTATGAAAAATATATTACCATCAATAGACTAAACCATTTTCTGGTAAAGGAAGTAATGAGGTTATAATTAGCAATTCAGTCATAATAACTAATTGACATCGGATCGAAACTGAAATGGCAAACTCTTAATAATATCTCCTTCTTTCAAAAAATAAGTGAAATAACGCTGCAATTTATGGAATTTATGCACTATCATCTAAAAAATCTCTTTAAAACTAAAATTGCATTGAAGGATTTGAGCGATTCAGTTACTAAATATTTTAATTAACATTTTAAAATTTAAATTTTAAATTTTAAATTTTAAATTTTAAATTTTAAATTTTACATTTTACATTTTACATTTTACATTTTACATTTTACATTTTACATTTTACATTTTACATTTTACATTTTACATTTTACATTTTACATTTTACATTTTACATTTTACATTTTACATTTTACATTTTACATTTTACATTTTACATTTTACATTTTACATTTTACATTTTACATTTTACATTTTACATTTTACATTTTACATTTTACATTTTACATTTTACATTTTACATTTTACATTTTACATTTTACATTTTACATTTTACATTTTACATTTTACATTTTACATTTTACATTTTACATTTTACATTTTACATTTTACATTTTACATTTTACATTTTACATTTTACATTTTACATTTTACATTTTACATTTTACATTTTACATTTTACATTTTACATTTTACATTTTACATTTTACATTTTACATTTTACATTTTACATTTTACATTTTACATTTTACATTTTACATTTTACATTTTACATTTTACATTTTACATTTTACATTTTACATTTTACATTTTACATTTTACATTTTACATTTTACATTTTACATTTTACATTTTACATTTTACATTTTACATTTTACATTTTACATTTTACATTTTACATTTTACATTTTACATTTTACATTTTACATTTTACATTTTACATTTTACATTTTACATTTTACATTTTACATTTTACATTTTACATTTTACATTTTACATTTTACATTTTACATTTTACATTTTACATTTTACATTTTACATTTTACATTTTACATTTTACATTTTACATTTTACATTTTACATTTTACATTTTACATTTTACATTTTACATTTTACATTTTACATTTTACATTTTACATTTTACATTTTACATTTTACATTTTACATTTTACATTTTACATTTTACATTTTACATTTTACATTTTACATTTTACATTTTACATTTTACATTTTACATTTTACATTTTACATTTTACATTTTACATTTTACATTTTACATTTTACATTTTACATTTTACATTTTACATTTTACATTTTACATTTTACATTTTACATTTTACATTTTACATTTTACATTTTACATTTTACATTTTACATTTTACATTTTACATTTTACATTTTACATTTTACATTTTACATTTTACATTTTACATTTTACATTTTACATTTTACATTTTACATTTTACATTTTACATTTTACATTTTACATTTTACATTTTACATTTTACATTTTACATTTTACATTTTACATTTTACATTTTACATTTTACATTTTACATTTTACATTTTACATTTTACATTTTACATTTTACATTTTACATTTTACATTTTACATTTTACATTTTACATTTTACATTTTACATTTTACATTTTACATTTTACATTTTACATTTTACATTTTACATTTTACATTTTACATTTTACATTTTACATTTTACATTTTACATTTTACATTTTACATTTTACATTTTACATTTTACATTTTACATTTTACATTTTACATTTTACATTTTACATTTTACATTTTACATTTTACATTTTACATTTTACATTTTACATTTTACATTTTACATTTTACATTTTACATTTTACATTTTACATTTTACATTTTACATTTTACATTTTACATTTTACATTTTACATTTTACATTTTACATTTTACATTTTACATTTTACATTTTACATTTTACATTTTACATTTTACATTTTACATTTTACATTTTACATTTTACATTTTACATTTTACATTTTACATTTTACATTTTACATTTTACATTTTACATTTTACATTTTACATTTTACATTTTACATTTTACATTTTACATTTTACATTTTACATTTTACATTTTACATTTTACATTTTACATTTTACATTTTACATTTTACATTTTACATTTTACATTTTACATTTTACATTTTACATTTTACATTTTACATTTTACATTTTACATTTTACATTTTACATTTTACATTTTACATTTTACATTTTACATTTTACATTTTACATTTTACATTTTACATTTTACATTTTACATTTTACATTTTACATTTTACATTTTACATTTTACATTTTACATTTTACATTTTACATTTTACATTTTACATTTTACATTTTACATTTTACATTTTACATTTTACATTTTACATTTTACATTTTACATTTTACATTTTACATTTTACATTTTACATTTTACATTTTACATTTTACATTTTACATTTTACATTTTACATTTTACATTTTACATTTTACATTTTACATTTTACATTTTACATTTTACATTTTACATTTTACATTTTACATTTTACATTTTACATTTTACATTTTACATTTTACATTTTACATTTTACATTTTACATTTTACATTTTACATTTTACATTTTACATTTTACATTTTACATTTTACATTTTACATTTTACATTTTACATTTTACATTTTACATTTTACATTTTACATTTTACATTTTACATTTTACATTTTACATTTTACATTTTACATTTTACATTTTACATTTTACATTTTACATTTTACATTTTACATTTTACATTTTACATTTTACATTTTACATTTTACATTTTACATTTTACATTTTACATTTTACATTTTACATTTTACATTTTACATTTTACATTTTACATTTTAAATTTTTATTTAACAAAATGACTCTTTAAGTAGGCAATGGTAAGCTCGGGGCTAGGGAAATTCCAACTTGTTCCCATTCTTGGACCAACACTCTGCCGATTCTTGTTTTTTTATAACCTGAAGACCTCAAGATTGTAATTTTGTTTTCCTTGTCTAATTCTTTGAGGTTGCAACAGCAACTTCACGTGAATATAGAAACCGAAGCTGCTAAGGCTGGCAGTACAATCTGGTTGTTAAAGGGAAGAATCTCTGCTTTGAAGTCTGTCGAACTTGACTCAGTATTGAGCAAAGTTCAAGACTTGTTCCAAATATCCAAACATTTGTTTTTGAGCCTTAAGTATAGGGCGGGTAGATATTTATGACTACAGGTGTGCTAAACATATTTTACATAACTAATCGAGAAAGTTTCTGCATATTTGAAAGTGTTGTTCAAAATTCTGGTTTGTCGATGCCTCAACGATCACAGGAGTTAGGTAATTCCGAACTCTGTACCTTATTTTGCATACAAAGATCTTGGCCTTAAGGCTTACAAAGTTCTATTGGTACCACAATTAAAGCATGCCGACCATAGACAGTGCCGTAATGTGATGTTGATTGCGCCCTGAAAATACATCGAAGTAACCCTGACTTCTTCAAGAAAATCATTCTTAGTGACGTCGGTCCCATTTTATGAAATAACACTAGTTGCAATGATGATACGAGAAAATAGAAGATAATTAAGAAGTATTATTTGAGTTTAAACTGTAGGCTGTAAATGATTTGTTAAATAAAATGTTTTTTACGTGTATGCAGTTTTGATGATCGTTTTAAATAATCGTTTTAAAGGCGTGTTAGCATAAACTTATTTCTCAGATTTAAACTTTATTGAGAAAAACTGATGGAAAATTACGACTAAACAAAAGATGCCAAGGCCGGCCATTTTAGACATCTTTGATTATTTATATTACGAAATATTTATAACATAAAGCACGTGAAAACCCGAAAGAAATCCGTTGAATTTATTGGAGAGCAACAACAAATAAAGTGGCGAAAGAAAAGCAAAAGGCATATAATTTTCTTTTATATTTTGAGTCTTATGCTTCCTTGAAAATGTATTCGAGCGGTGATGGGGATATGGTTAAAAAAAGATGGTTTTTGTGAATTTGGAATTATTTCTAAATCTTTTGAACGTGACATGCATAAAAAATCGTTTACAATTTTTTTTTTGCTGTTCTTGGTAACTGCTGATGATGATTATTATTATGGAAAGCAATACAATTTTTTGTTTGGTATTTTATTCCTTTTCTGTTATGTGTACTCCATATATTTGAAAAAAAAATAAAATTTTAATTTATATTACAAATTGGATCATTGGCTTTATTGTATTTTTGTTTCATGGGGTACACCGATGGTACATTGATACTAATATATGGGTATTGGCACATTTTTTCTCCAAAATGGTGCATTATAATTTATTAAATTGTGAATTCATAATTAGATAGCTTTCGCATCTACCATGGGCCCCTTTATATGAACCATGGGCTCTTTGTGAAATTGTGTAGTGAACTTCTGTAGAATTAATGGTATTTTTATTTTATCCAGAAACACATTTCATTGTCATCCAAATATCAAAATTTTATTTAAGTATTAAGGTAATATTAATTAATGTAATACAAATTTCATTAACTGATTATGAAATCACGTTTCAAATCTCTTATGGGTAAAGTATTATTGGAATTCAAAAGCGAACCAGATAAATAAAATAAAAAAATGCGATGATATTATCCACCTGTCTGTTGACTTAATATTTTAATTAAAATAATTAATAACATTTTAAAACGAGGTAGTGTCGAATTTTATTTGCAATTTTGTAACATTGATAATGTAATTTGCATTTGGAGTGGTGAAATCTGTGGTTTATATTAATTAATGAAGTTGATGAATGGTGAATGATGAATGATATATCACAATGATTCAAAATGGGCAAAAATAATTCACATTGAGAAATATTAATCACATTAATCTTTTTTTTTTAATTGTACAATCTTATCACATGATAAGTTATTACTAATGATGATAACGCACTTATAACAAATAAGTGGAACGAGTATGGGTTTACATTAGATGACTAGCTCACGTGGTTTAATCATTTTAAGGCGTCTTTTGCAGTATTCTTCTTTCATATTTGATGGCCAATTCCTGGATCACTTCATCAATCCATTTAACATTTAGGTCGTCATGTAACTCTTCGTTGGTTATATAGCGGTAAACATTCGTTATTGAACGTAGAAATTTGTTTTGGCAACGTTACGTACAGCCGCACAGTTGGATACCATGCATCCAAATTGGTTTAATTATCGATTCGTAGATAAGGTGTTTACCTTACAAGCTAAGCTTAGAGTATCTTCCAATCAGCTAGTACATTTCACGTTGTTTTATTTTAATTTGCATTGCTTTTTGTCATGTGGTATTTCCAGTTCAAGCTTGAATCGAGATGCAATCCGAAATATTTAGCAGATTCAGCTTGGGGAATTTGTACCCCCTTGAGAATTGTGTTGAGGTTGATATTTTTGTGCCATAAGCACTTTGTCAGCTCGTTGTAAGAATTCAACTGCTTTATTTTGCGATTCGATTGATGCTAATACTGCAGCAGCAAATGTTCCGATAGAGGTTGTTTCAGTTGTAAGTATATCGAAAGTGGTCTAGATGTGAAGCTACCTGGGGGAATCATGTTGACACTAGTTATCAGCTCCATATCTTGCAGCTTACATTGGTGTTCGTGTTACCTCAATGCGGTGACCACCGGGCTGCGTTAAGGTGTTAATCGTACCGTGCTTAGAACCAACACCAACCTGGCTCGGGAGGGAGGGGGCTTAGTCTCTAACGGTGTATCCGGCAACTTAGCGCCCTCTGGGTTATGTAGCCTTATCGGTGCACAGATGGACAATTTCCTCCGCTACTCGTGTCCTCGTTGGATTCTTATGACAGATCTACATAAAAACATAGAGGCCGGACCTCTTAAAAACCCGGAAATGACTGGTTGATGGACGTCGGCTTCTAAACCCCGCCCTGAAAGTATCAGAACATACTAACATCTTTGGGTAAACAAAGACCACCTTGGTGGTCGAAACAGCTCCAAAGCTCTAGTCAAAATTGCAAAAGGCTTTTAAAAAATCCAAGAAAATAAGAACTGCTGCGGATTGGGACTGCTATAAGGAAGTCCTCACAATATACAACTATGACATAATAAGTGCCAAAATAAGTGACTGGAGGCTCACTGTGGTAAAATACCGGAGTCCTCGGAAGCTCGGTGGCTACGCAAACCGGCTTCACGTCATATCATTCTGAGTCATCTCCAGCGACCGGATGCTTCTTGGACCAAAACTAGTGCTGAATCTTTGGAGTTACTACTGATAACCCACTTTCCGGAGCGCTCCGAACAAGCGCCTGAAATGCCGAATGCTTTGATGGATTCAGGCGTTGAAAGTCAAATAATTTGCACGTGGAAGTTAGTGTGGGCAATTAAAAGCTTCAAGTCATACAAGTCAGCTGGACTTGATGGCATTATTCCTGCAGATGTGCAGGAAGCGATTGACTTGGTTTTACCCTGGCTGGAAGTTATCTTCAAAGGCAGCATACGACTTTTCGAGAAAATGGACTTTTCTATTAAATATATTAGAAGGACAAATAGACGCTTACATTAGAGGCTTTATTGAGACGGCTAGGTGGTCGAAATCTCAACATGCATACTGTAAAGGTAGATCGATAGAAACCACTCTACTCTCTCTGATTTGCTCTATTGAGAAATCCGTAGAATTTAAGGAATACTCCTTGATAATCTTTATGTATATAGAAGGTGTATTGAGTCAACAAGGTGCCTTTAGCAATGTTAAATCGGTTGGAATTACTCGGGCCTTGTCGTGGATGAATCGCTCGTTGGCTGGATAGACCAAATGCTTAGATGCAGGATCGTGAAGAAGAATAAGCTATGGCGGGTTCTCACGACACTTGTACCCTTCTTTGGAAAAGGCCATAAATGATCTGTTACGACTTGAAGGGGTAAAGGTTTTAAGGTGGTTGCTCATGCGGATGACGTTGCTATTGGTGTCTTTGGTAAGAGAATGCATGCATAGCGCGCTTGGTTTTCTTTCTAAATGGGCCAACAGTTGTGGACTAACTGTTCTTCGAAGTAAAACGGAGGTGGTCCTCTTCTCTAGGAAATGCAAACTTCCTCAGATTGATCCTCTTTCTTTAAATAGCATTAGATTGATCTTTACTGATAAAGCGAAATACCTGGGTGATGAGGTTATTTTCATCTCATAACCCTAGATATTCTGGATATTCAAATGGTAGCAAGCACAGCTATAAGGCTCAAATCCATTTCTATGTGGACCTGTAGTAATACAAGACACTCATCTATTTTGTGTAACAGAGACATCCCTTACACCACCGATTACATGATTCCAAGATTTCCAGGACTGGCTGAGTGAATAGATGTTGAACCCTTAAATTTTGAACGTCTTCAGGCATGATTCAAAAATGGATGAAAGTGTACGTTGTGCTGTTTCCTTTGAGGAACTTAATGTAAACCTTTCATTTCGTCTGAGGTGATGGATTGATTGAGGTATAATGTAATATCTGTAAGGAATATTCGCATTTTTAGGGACAGCCGCTATTAAAATGCAGCGACCTTATTTCCTTACGTCGAAGGTAGCCCAGAGTTGTCTCTCATCCCTTAATGAGTTGGCAGATCAGTTCAACATCCACTTATCATATATGCCTGGGCATTTTGGTGTTGCAAGGAAAGAAAAAGAAGATAAACTCGCTTGGCAGGGTACACATTACCTCACAATGTCTATAAGGTCAAAATTGAAATTCCGCTCGCTTCATGAAAACTCTTGCTTCAGAAAGAAGCTAGGAGAGCAGCGAACTATAGATGGTCCAATGGTACCTCGTTCGTAAGTTATAACTAGGCAGATTTGGCCAAAAGTAGATCACGTAAGAACTGGGCAGCTGTTACCACTTCAGCGTCGCCATATTAGTATGGTCTGGGGGTTGTTAAGTTACACTGTCTCATAGGAGAGCATGCGCGGAGGCTAAGTAGGAGTTTCCTCGAATGATTACTGTAGAACTTGCGAAGATGTAGCGTTAAGCAGAAATTTTTATGTGGTATGGCTACCGACCATTTTTGTGTCTATGCCGGCCCTTAGGATAGCCACCCTAACCTAACCCAAGTATATCGGAAGTGTATATATAGGAAAGGTCCTAATACACTTCTTTGGGTACTCCTGCTATAGATGGGTAAAAAATACAGCATGCTTCTTCATGCGATATTCTAAATTTTCGTTTGGAGAGATGTGACTCGCTAACAATTGGTAATAATTTTATGGCACTCATTTACTTATCTTTTAGATGAGACACTTGTGACACAGTCTATCAAACGCTTGTGATAGACCTTTATAAATATTGCAGGGTAATATTCCTTCTCTTCAAATGATTGTTCTATCTTTGCAGACACTCGTTGAACTTGATCAATGGTCGAATGTTTACTCCTGAATCCAAACTGAAAATCAGGTGTACTAATCATTGGTTATAGTCGTTTCAATAACAATTTCTCAAACAACTTTGAGATAGTAGGTAAATAGATTGGTCTGTATGATGTCATTTGCTTAGCGAAATTTCGTCCATTCCGACTTTTTTTCATTACGTCGCACCTATTCTCAATTTATGTTCCTTGTAGAGGTGGCACTTGTATTATTGGGCTCTTGTATCTTCTAGTACCTTTTCAAACGGAATAGTTTTTGTCAGATTTAGGACCTAGTCCTATCAGATAATTTTCAGTAAAAGCTTCTTTATGCACTTTCGGTTAAATTTCGGTTAACTTTATTACTTAGCCGATTAAATCTTTTTTTGCCAATAATATTTCTGGCTATATGGCATAACCGCCTTTTTCCACGCCCATGCAATGCCCAATAGAGCCTAACTTTTTTTTTTGAAAAGTGTGTTTCTGATATTAGAGCTACATCTGTATTGTTGGTTGTATTCCAGGCTATAATTCGTAGGAACCGGCAAACGTTTTACGATACTACGGGAAATCCGAAATGGCTTCTCCCATCTTACAACAATGCCACGATTGTCGCTACACTTTCTGGCTTTAGCGACCTAATACAAATTAACACACTAACATAGCAAAATGTAATTTAGACAATAAAACGATTGAATATCGCAAAAAACATTTCAGAAATTTTCGATTTTGCCGATACATTCAAATTTTCCATGGCATCCTACATTTTCTAAGATTGTTTTTAATGACCTAGAATTTGGTTGTTGTTTCGTATTTCCAGCAAGTGCGGTTCAAGAGGTATTCACATATGAAAATTGATTTATAAAACATGTTGTGGGATAAGTAAAAAAAAAATCAGCAACATGATTAGATAAAGTAAGCTATCGTAATATTTTCTAAGATTGTTTTTAGTGCGGTTCAGAAGATATTTGCATAAAAAAAAAAATTTGTTAGTGGCCCATTTTCTGTACCGGTCAGTGTACTAGAGTAAAGTACACTTTCTTGACAACAGATGTCAGATCAATGGGATAAAGTGAATTATCGAAAAATATAGAATTTTAGCACAGATAAGAATATCAGATGAACCAAGTCCGAATAATTTTGCGAGACAAGATGCCAAGGGTACACAATCTGAACCCTAGAAAATATAAGGGTACTTTTGAATGCTAACTTTATAGGAAATGTTCTTCTGGACCATATTGATTCATGGTCCATCACTGTAAACATCTCAATTCATGTTCCAGGTAGGAGGCTCCGTTTTCATCGATCTCGAACATCAGTACAAAAATTACGGGGAGAACCCTGTTAATAGATTGGCCAAATCATTTAACGTTACGAAACATCGTAGTATACTAAATTGATGCCTTTAAATTATAAATAAATAAATAAGTAAAATTCATGAAGACTGAACTCCTGATCCTGTTTAATCCTCTTCTGCCATTTCCTCTTTACTCTTTTAAAAGTCTGAATGGATTTCACTTCAAACATTTACAATTGAGTTCCAAGTCATTTCTTCGGACCGTCCAACCTCGAATGGAACTTTTATTTTCATATAAGCCCATACATTTTCGATGACGTTCAAATCAGGGCTCTGCGCTGGCCACGGCAATACCGTTTGATCTAAAACTTTCAAAAAATCTTTGACGATTTTGCCTTTGTGTATATGAAGATTGTCCTGCTGAAGTACGAATTATGGACCAATTAATTTTTCGCCAGCTACCAACGCTGTCTCATTCAGAAATTCTAAATAACTTACTTGTGTAACTATTCACCGGATCATTGTAATTGGTCATACACCATTAAAGCTTGTAGATCCCCATACTATTATATGTCCACCCCCAGAGTGGCGTGTGGGAACAATAACCATCCTCTTTGTTTTCTCTTTAGAAGTGGAATAATAAAATCTTCTCCCCCATCATCCATCCAACGAAAAGATAGATTCATCGGTCCATAATATGTTCCCCCAAAATTCAATCGGTTTGTTAATATGGTCCCGTGCAAAATTTAATCGAGCCAATTTATTTGTTTTCGATATGTGGGGCTTCTTTTGGGTGGCGTATGCATGAATCCGTTTTTCCTGAAGGCTTACTAATGATCCTTTTTGATGATGAATTGACCTGGTTTTATATGTTGCCTAGTGTTAACGTAGGGTCAACCTTTACAGCTCGTGCAATCAAGACGTCTTCTCTTAGGGATGTAACTCTTTTTCTTCCTCTCTCCTCCGTATTTTTGAGCACTCCCTTACTTTTTAAATGGTATTTCTATGATAAGTATATTTTTTAGCCAAGTGAGAGATCGAAAATCCACAATTATATTCAGCCACAATGGTGGTCCTTGTTTCGACAAGTTTCGATTATTTCGGCATTTTGGAATTAACTAATGTTTGCATAGATATGTCTATGTATGTGAAACGCATCACATTTAAATTCTAGGCCTTAGTGAAGTCAGATGGAAAAATAGTGGTGAAATTAACAAAAGCAATGGAAATTATATGATATTCTCAGGTAGAGACGACACACATGAGCAAGGTGTGAGCATATTAATCACTAATAAAGCGAAGAAAGCATTATTGGAATGGAAGCCAATTAACAGCAGAATAATAATGCCAAGATTCCATTCGTAAATAAGAAACACAACTATCATTGAGTGCTATGCCCCAACCGAAGATTCAGATAAAATAACGAAAGATGAATTCTATGAACAATTGCAATCCACAACAGCAAGAAGCAGCAGAGAAACGACGTCAAAATCATACAAGGAGATTTCAATGCAAAAATTGGAACAGACAACACCGACCTAACAACCATCATGGGTAAAAATGCATTAGATTCTGTGCGAAACCAAAATGGAGAAAGGCTCGTCGACTTCTGAATCACAAATCAATTGTTCATAGGCGGCAGTAGATTTCCACACAAAAACATTCATAAATGCACATGGACATTACCGGATGGCAGAATCAAAAATCAGATTGATCACGTAATGGTGAATAAGAAATTCCTTACATCTCTACAAAATGTCAGAACAATGAGGGGCGCAGACATACACAGCGATCACCAACTAGTAGTGCCACAATTTCAAATGAAGCCAAGCCGCTGTAAAAAACATGCAACAATAATTAGGAGGAAATTTAACCCAAACAGATTGAAAGATGCTGAAACAGGAAACAACTTCAATGAAACGATCCAACTCAATCTGAATAATAGTAATGAAGCCACCAGTATACAACAAAATGGAGTCAAGCTGCAGAAGCCTATATCAAGACTGCCACGGACGTACTGGGCTATCAAGCATATAATAGGAAACTCTGGTTAAGCGATGATACTTGGAGGAAAATTGAGGAACGCCGTCAACTTAAGTTACAAATGCCCCAACAAAATACGGCAGAGGTGAAACGTAGATACGAAGAAACAGCACACGAAGTAAAAAAGATGGCAAGGAATGATCAAAGAAAAATATACAGAGAGCATTCTCAAAGCTGCTGAGGAGGTAGCAGCAACCCAAAATATGCGAGCACTACACCAGTGTGTAAGAACAGTCACGGGAAAAATTACAAACATACCACCTATAAGGGATGCAAATGGTCAAGTCTTAACAACGGACGAAGCGCAGTTAAGGAGATGGAAAGAATATTTTGGAGAAGACGCCACCACCAGCACCAGAAATCTCCCATTATCAATTGAACACAATAACGTAACTAGCAACACCCAAATTCCAACGAAACGAGAAATATTCAAAGGAAACTCATCTACAGCTGCAGACACATTAACACCAATAATCCAAGACGTGTGGAATTATGGTGAAATACCACAAAAATGGAAGGAAGGCTTGACAGTCACAATCCCCAAGAAAGGTGACCTAAGAGAATGCAAGAATTGGCTAAGTATTTCTCTACTCAATACAACAATAAAGATACTCGCAATGATCATCCTTGATAGAATTTCACCTACGATCAATGCAAAATGAAGGAACGAGCAAGCTGGTTTTAGACCAGGAAGAAGTTGCACTGATCACATTAACACAATCCGTATAATTATTGAACAATCCAATGAATGGAATTCACTACTCTACCTGCTCTTCGTCGATAGCGAACGCGCATTTGACACGATAGATAGAAATGCAATATCGCAGACACTTTGTGAAATGGGCATCCAAAAGAAATTAATCGAACTCATACAAGAAATGTATCGGGATGCTGGAAACTGAGTTCAATATAAAGGCAAACAAAGTGAAACATAATATAACACTCATGGAGTAAGGCAAGGATGCGTACTCTCGCCAATGCTGTTTCTGATCGTGCTGGATAGTGTGATGTGAAAACTAGACATCACGTCCCCTAACGGCATCCAATGGGGATTAACAGGTAAACTCAATTATCTGGACTATGCAGATGACATATGCCTGCTCACACACAAACATTCAAACATGCAGCAGAAAGTACACCAGCTAACAGACTTAGCTAACGAAGTTGGTCTCAAGATAAACATTAGGAAAACAAAGGCAATGAGACTCAACTCGAGAATAACCACACCAATATACATCAACAATGTAGCAATAGAAGATGTAGACAATTTCGTATACCTTGGTTGCACAATATCAAAAACAGGTGGGACAGAGAAAGATATAAGCAAACGAATTAATAAAGCCAGACATACATTCAACATGTCACACAAAGTCTGGAATACTTCCCTCCTGTCACGCAAGACCAAGATACGAATGTTCAACTCATGTGTGAAATCGGTACTACTATATGGAGGCGAGACATGGAAGCAAACAGGGAAAATTAAAATGAAGTTACAAGTGTTCGTAAACAAATCCCTTCGACGAATACTGAAATGCTACTGGCCTAACACTATAACGAATATCGAACTGCATAGGAACACTAATCAGTCAGACATTGAAACCGAAATAAAGAGACGAAAATGGAGATGGATTGGCCACACACTGCAAAAATCACCAAGTGATATAACGAGGATGTCATTGGAACGGAAGCCGTAGGGGAAAAGGAAAATCGGAAGACCAGCAATGAAATGGAAGAGAACACTGCTAGTTGAAGCGAAACAAGTCGGAAAATCATGGGTAGAGATAAAAGCAGTAGCCCCAAACAGAGTAAGATGGTCCAGCCTAGTAGATGCCCTATGCCCCTAAATTGGAGATAAAGGAAAAAAAAATGTTTGCAAGAAAACAAACCAGTTATTTTAAACAATTGGAAAACTATTGAAGGTTAAATACTGGCAACTTGATGTTCGAAAAAACAGAATATATAATGCACAAATAATTTTGAAACAGAAACTGAGTGCACTCAGTCTTAATGCATGAATTAAAATTGAAAAAAATGTTTATATTTATTTTGAAGTACCATGCTTTAGTTTATTTAATAAAAGATATTTCATCCAAATATGCTCAACATTAAATTTTGGAAGTGATTTTATAGTGTGACACAAAAAATTTTCACGATGCACATATAATTTTGAAGTGCATAGTATAAGGTTGGTCGGCCCATGAATTCTGCACTCCAATAGAGGGTCATATATTTGTTAATGGCTCACTGTGATCGTAATTAGATGATGTAAAATCCTTTTAGTATCCCGCCTACTAATAGAATTCACACCGGTTTCTACTGTCTGGTCGGTATTTCAATACCACTCTCATTAAATGCTAACCACAATATACGAGTATTTGTGAAGTTGAGAAAACCTTAAGTAACAATTAGCAAATTAATTGTAGAATTTACTTTTGAGATAAACACGCATTAAATCTATTTAATTAGAATTAATTATTTTAATTAAAATTAATATTTTTTTTTTGTGTATACCAACATTTTCCATTCTTTTAGTTAAGTCTAGATGGATAAAAAAGTGCTTGCGTAACAAACACAAAGTCTAATGTTTAATTCCTTGCAGTAAAGTGAAACTCATGTTTATATGTGGATTAGTGTTAACAAATAATTAAGAAAAATTTGATAAATGTATATGACAATTAATGATGCCATAATCACCTTTTTAAATAATTGTTGACAGATTTTATTCCACAATAGCGATATACATTTTAATTAATCACACGAATGTATCCGAAATATTAAAATAACACCCAATCAGTCATAGTTATAATATAAGACATAACTAAATAAAATTATGAGACGATTTGTTGTTGTTTGTGACGGTTTGTTTCGCATAACTACAGATTATGTTAAATATTCCAATTCGTGTTAAAATAAAACATAACGAATTATGTGCGCAGTTTTCCTTTGGCAAATCATTCCCCCCTTTACTTAAATAACGTTCGGTTTTCTTTTGTTTTTCGCTCTGTGATTTTCTTTACAGATGTGGTACAATACAAGAATTGTTATTGTTAAAGATGTTTTTTTATTTTGTTCATATTTCCCTTGAAGTTATTATGTTTGTGGGCTCGAACAAAAAACGAATAAAAATTTATCAAAAGTGGTTAGAGGGTATAGTAGTCAGGGAAAATGAAAGCGTGGAAGTAATCATTGTGGTATTTTTAATTTTTACCATTGCGAATTTAGAATAGCTTGTATAGTATTTTGTTTTAATTGCTTTTGTTTGATTTGGAATAATAATTATTATGAATTATGAATGGGATTTGTGTTGATGGATTATTTAACAGTCAGCGAAAAGTAAAATTCTGGTATGATTTATTCATGATATCTTTCTATACTTAAAGCAAATAGAATTTTCCTTTTCGTGAAACGCTATTATACTTATATGTATATATTCCAAAACAACCACTATTTCATAGCAGGCAGTAACTGAGCCGGTAGCGTGTCGGCGTGAATTTGCAAAGCTCGTCGGTTCGATGTTAGGGAGTAGTAGTTTTACTATATAACATACTACGACTCCTATAATTTTTTTTTTTTTCAAAATAACTTTTTAGAAGTGCTTACATACATTTAGGCATATCATATATCTAAATATACGTATTGTATATAACATTGGGAAAGACTGTGGGGTTCAAACTGAGAAAACCCCAGGTTATACTTAAATATAATTTGAAACGGAAGAAAGTCAGAACAAATTTAGAAAATAATGTTCAGCCAAAATCAGTGCTAACGAATCAAACTATAATTTTACATATATTCCGGTACCATCTGACTCAGGAACTTAGCAGGAATACAATATTAATCTACTACCCCTTTCAAGTTGAAATATTTTTATATTTTAGTTGTGATTGAAGTCCGACATGCACAAGCGTGTGGGTAAATATCTGTAATTAAAACTGCCAATTTTATCATACATTTTTGTTAAAATAAAGTTCAACCCACACAATCGTGTAATACACCAATTGGCGCTAGTGTTTTGCAATATGTATATTAATGTAGGTTCGACATACACGTTTGTGTATGCATGGAAAGGGTTATCGAAAACGTTTCGTATTGGGTTAACAATTTTTCATTTTACTAATTTATGCTACCATCTATTAAACAAATGTGGTATTATGTATAAAGCATGAACTGTTTTATGGGAAATATTGCCTGTCAATAAAAAATTTAACCTAAAAATTGATCATTTCACAATGAGTGCGTCACACAAAGGTAAGTGCGAATATTGTACATAAAAATGCAATTATTTAATTAATTTTCCTGTTAATAGTACTTGTTTAATTACAAATATTATTATAATATCACGAAATAATTAACTGGAAGTTTAATTAACTCGAGAAAAGCATTTAAAATTGAATATACACAAATGTGTATGCTGAACGCCAAATGATTAATTCAATTTACTTTTTTAGTTTTGTACAAGAATGGTGAATGGCTAATTGAAAATGATGAACTTCGTAAACTATTAGAAGAATCGGCATCCGATTCAGAAGCTGAAGCTGAACGTTGTGTTCTACATGAAATTGAATCTGAATCCTCTTCGGTGGAAAATGGTAACATAGACAACATGTGTGAAGCAGTTGAAATTGAGCAGATGGTGGAAGCTGATAAGCCAAAAAACGTATGGTATTCGAGTATATTCGCAGAAAAATTGCTACCAATTGATGATTCGCCCCCAATACAACCAACCAATTACTGTTAAGTCTGCTTATGAATATTTCCAATCGTACTTTAATGAACAACATTTCGTTAATGCTGCAACGTCTTCAAATATGTATTATTTATCAACCAAGGGTGCTGAGCTAAAAACAACTGCTCATGAGCTAAAAAAGTTATATGGTGTGTTTATGTTGATGGGGTGTATTTCATTCCCACGCCTCGATTTGTATTGGCGGAAGAGGTTTCGAATCGAACTAGTTAGCAATGCCGTATCGAAAACTCGATTCAAAAAATTACGGCCAGCTCTACATTTTGTGGATGCAAACCAAACGCCTGATCCGACGAATGTATTTTGGAAAATCCAATCAGTGATAGACGCAGTACGTAACAGATGTCGAGCATAGCCCAGAGTAGCCGGGTCATACTCACAAATGGTACCATATACGGGCCGATGCCCAGCCCGACAATACGTAAAAAAAAGCCGCGGCCAGTAGGCTTAAAAAAATTTGAAATTACGACAACATCGGGTATGATTATGGACTTCGAACTTTATCAAGGGATAAAAACTAATCTTGGAAATCGATCATTGGGTTTGGGCCCGACTGTTGTATTGCGGCTTGTAAATACTATACCCAAAGGAAGCTTTATTTATTTTGACCGTTATTTTACAACCATACCATTATTATTTGAATTATTTCAATTGGGATACCGCACCACAGGTAAAACTGGTTGAATTATTAGTTTTAAATTTTATATTAGTAACAAACATTTTTATAAATATATTATAGGGACAGTGACGAACAACCGATTGAAAAATCCTAAATTTAAAGCCGATCGCAATATGGAGCGCGGCGAATATCAAGAATTGCTTTACAGCGACGGAAGGGATGAGCTAACATGCGTAAATTGGAAAGACGTGGAAATGTGCGTAAAGTGGAAATGTGTAACAACTCTCTCAACTATTGCCGGCATTTATCCAACTACAACTGTCACCTGTTGGAAAAATGCAATTAAATCACGTCACACAGTTTCATGTCCAAAAATAATTTCATCCTATAATAGTCATATGGGTGGGGTCGACATCGTTGACCAAATGATGGAATATTATCGGACCTTTATAAAAACTAAAAAATGGACTCTAAAAACCATCCATCATTAAATTGATTTAGGCGTAGTAAATGCATGGATGGAATATCGTAAGGACTGCTTGGCATGTGGTGTACCGAAAAAATCGTCGTATGGATCTCTTAGATTTTAAATTGGAAATAGGTGGGTCTTTGATTTCAAACGTTAATCGCAACCGGCGTGATAGCAGTAGTGAAGACGAAATATTATATACCGTACCATCAAATTTGTGTTCGCCGTTGCCATGTTCCGGTAAAAGGTTCGATGGGGACGACCATTGGCCGGTATTTGATTCTCTGAAATTTGCTAAACACTGTCGGTTGGAATCATGTAAATCACGTACTCGTTGCTGTTGCGAGAAATGCAAAGTGTACTTATGCCTTGTAGCGGAACGAAATTGTTTTAAACGATTTCACTATGTAAAAAGTGATATTTATTTATTTTATATATTTCAATTTTTTAGTTTATTTTAAGAGTAAAATGAATTTTTTATAATATGTGATCAGTTGTGATACTTAGTGAAATAAAAGTACCAATTATTATTTCTTTTTTTAAATTGTACTTTCATTGAATTTAAATATATACATGTAGGTTCAACATACACAAACGTGTGGGTGCCTGTTTCACATAATAAATATTTTTTTTTTGTCAAAATTTATTTATTTATAATTTATTGAGTTTAATTTGATCCAGTTTTCAACAAAACTAAATCAATATATTCAATTTTAATTGCCTTGAACTTACGTGCTCCTTATGATCAACCTGCACAATTGTGTTCGTTGAACCTTATTTTAGGTGATGATTTTTCAAATAAAGCATGTTCAGGTAATACACACAAACGTGTGTGTTAAACTTAAATTTATACAAAAATAAAATTTGACATATGTCTATTTCATAATGGTATTTTACCCACACGATTGTGTATACAGGCCTGGAAAGGGATACAGTATTAGGTTGTTTAAGGGAAGCCACAATTTTAATCCAAGGATATCTTTCTATAAAGTAAATAATTAAACTGTTTTTTGTGAAATCAGTTCTCCGTTTGCTTCTCTTGTGCGACGAGCAACAATAAGGCTATATCTATTGAAATTGTTAAAGTACGTGTAAGTGACATCTAGAATTAAAAATAATATAGTGATTGGTCATTTTGAGATATGTATTCGCCATTTGTGGAGAGAACCTAATGCAAATTCCACAAATAATACTTGAAAATAATTATTAATTCGCGGGTAATTATAAACGTGTATAAACTTAACATATTTGTTGTTTACTCGTGGACTAATATCACCAATAAAAAAATTGTATATGTATAATAAAACACAATATTTCGTTAGAAATTTGATAAAGGAGTAACATCCGAAAGGATCGTAATTTCATTTTACAAATAAAATAAATATCACGTTAAAGAAAGTGACAAAACCGAAATATTGTGTTTTATTATATAAAAACTTGTATTTGGTGTCTTTTCCATTTCGCCGTAGTGTCACTTAGCGGATGTCGACGTGTGGTTTCTTACGACGTCGTTCATTGAGTTCCCCTGTGTTTGCCCGTAGGTTCTAGCACGGTTCAATTTTGATCTGACGTCGATGTGGAACCCTGCATCTCAGAAGGAAGGATCGACATGCATCAAGTTCCGCGAAGTAGTGTAGATGTGGATGTTTCTCCTTCCTCTTCGTCCTGACTTTTTAGTTAGTCTCCTTCCTTCGTCGTACCCTTGTATTTAGTTACACGGTACTTCTAATAAAATATTGTGTCCGGCTACTTCAGGGAGCGGCGTTCTCGCGGACTCCGGCTCTGCGTCGTCAATTTCGCGGGATCAATCTGTCTTATAGTTCCATGTAGCATGAGCGTGGAGACGGAGTAACCAGCTAGTTCTACCCCATTCCTCGTCTCAACGGTCAATGATACCGATAGAGATTAAGTTAAAGCCAAAGGATGACATGAGTGATTTTAGTTCAGTAGCTGCCGGTATAGAAACAAAAACATTAACATTGAAATTCCCGACCACGATAACTTCACTGTACTTAACCATAATATCGCCTAAAACGATTTCCAATTCATCAATTTGCTCTGGTTGAAGTGGATGGATTGGTTTGTAAATCACAACTATAGCAACTTATTTTATTATTATGTGATTAGATATTTCAATAAACAAGATGTCAAATGGAGCATTACTTGCAGTGGAATAAATTATTTTAGGGCTCAGAAGCTTTTTGACTTAAATCGCTACTCCACCACCACGCCGACCCTCGCGGTCTTTACGGAATAGTGCAATGTAATCGTATAAAGTTTGTAACGAATGGATCGTTACAGTTGTGTGGGAAAGTATTTAAATATTTATAAAATATCTAATAAAATCTGTCCTAATTGGTTGTGGTACTGCGTAAGTCAGTGCGCACCTATCCCTAGGTATTTTTTGCGTAAATCGGTGTTCAGCTGTATCCGAAAACAAATTGTTAATTACTTCGGCTATTAGCCAAACGATTTTTAGGCGCGCGCATCAGAAAGAGGAAAAAAATGAGTTGTGGAGTTTTGACAGCGACGAAAAAGGGGGAGATCGATTTGGACAGGCGAACAGGTCACACGCCGAACAAAAATAGAAAAATCCATTTAAAAAGAAAAAGTGAAAAAAAAGACTTGATCTTGAAGGATATGTAGTGTAGATCAAAAAAAACAAAAAAGTTGGAGATTCGGAAAAATAAATCGTGTAATTCAGTCGTGTCGTTTAGTGTGTGGCTAAGAAAAGTTGTATAGATTGTATCAATCCTGTTATTTTGTTTGGTGGATGAGATAAGACCGGCTTGTATAGCGGATTACGGATTGATATTAAACAGGAAAACTTTTGTTTTGTGTTGCCAACAGCCCACCGGCTTGTATAGCGGTTTACGAATCGATATTAACCTGTAAGACTTTTGTTTTGTGTGGCCAACAGCCAACTGGCTGGTAGAACAGATCACGGATCGATATTAAACGGGAAAACTTTTGTGTAGTGGTGCCCACAGCCAACCGGCTTGTGTAGCGAATTACAGATCCAACAAGGATTTTGCTGCCAACAACGAACTTTGCTGAAGTAATATCACCATTTCCTTTAATTTTCTTTTGTTTATACTGTTCTGATCACTGGCGTGTTCGTGGAGCTCTTCGTGGGCGATAGCGGTAATTCAAGTAACGATATTATCCCAGGGATTTACCACCACCTATCAAATAACGGTAGAACCCAAAAGCGCATTATCAAGCTTATATAAGAAAGAAAAAAAAATACAGACAAGTTTGTAATTTTTTAACGTAATGGCTAATATATATTGTAAATAAAAATGGTGATTCATATAAGAATTAATATGTTGTAGTTGGTTAATACCATTTTCAGGGAGTGACCATGGTGTGACGCGTGGGTGTGTCGTGTGTTCTTCTAATGTCGGATTCATAACGACATAGCAGCATTCTAGCCTCTGGTGGACACTGGCAAAATTCCCACCCCTAGACTGCGCGGTAACCAGGCCAAAGCTGCAGACAGTGACCCAGGTGGATTCTGTTAACGGGCTACCAACATGGGTTGGACAGTTCGTTACAAGTTGTCTGTTTACAAAAACAAATTACAAGAAAGTTTTAGGAAAAGTCATAGAAAATTGTTTTTAACGTATAATTTTGAACCTACTAAATGAAAATAATATTAATATAAATTTCTTGCATATACTCGTTATGAAGATAAATGGGGAAACTTAAATGGGAAAATTTCGTTGCGGTATGCAGTCATATATTTAGTAATGTTACGTGTAGTTTTATGAACATTGAACCATACACATGCCATTTAATAACAAAATTCTAAATTTGGTTGAAAATTTCAAACGAAAAATTCTTAACGTGGAAATCGAAATTACTTTTTGGCGAATTAAAGAATTTGAACCGTGTATTTCAAATGATAAAAAAAAACTAGAAGACTTTTATATTGACATACGATTTCTAAACGACTTTTATTCTACGCAAGCACGATTTTTTAAAAATCTCCTTCAATCTCAACTGACTATTGTAAATAGAAAATTTGATGCATTGGTTGGTCAACAGATCCCTGAGTGTGATATTGCAAATACAAACGGTTGTCGCAGTACCACTAACATTGATGTTCCGAACAATGTTTTGAAGTTTGTTAGTTTGGGACCAACATTTAATTTTCCCTATTTTAGTAAGACACATATGCCTAATTTGAAAGTGTTGGCCCAAACAGAATCTGTTATTCAAAGCATTGAGAACGAACAACAACGAGATATAGCTAGATTTAGAATATGTCATGTTTTAGAAAAAAATTTGTCAAAAAACATTTATTTATGTACATATGAAGGAAAGACAACTACAGGAATTCACGTTCGAAACAAAAAATGTTATAAAAAATAATCAAAATATTATTGTTTTGAGCGCTGATAAAGGGAATATGTCAGTTATTATGTTGAGGTCGGAGTAGGACGCAAAAATTATGGAACTGTTGCAAGACCAAGATACATACCAAACACTGAGCAGAGATCCCACATCTTCATATCAGAGCTCAAACAATATAAAAATGAAAAATCTATTTTCACAATGGTAAAAGTACATAACAAAAGAAACCCAAACTAAACTCACAACTTACACATCCGTTGCACCAAAGTTTTATGGACTACCCAAAGTTCATAAAAACAATCACCCGCTGAGACCTATTGTGTCGTTCATTAATAGCCTGACATACAAAACGTCCAGATATTTGGCTGATTTGTTGAAAATAGCAGTTGGCAATGAGAAATACAATTGCAAAAATTCTTTTGAGTTAGTTGATTTCCTTAAAAACCAAAACATCTTACAAGGATATGTGCACATACTATAATTGGTATTTCATCAAAGCAAAAAATTAAGATATTTCTGATATTAATCCAGTTAAAAAAAATACTCAAAATTGCTTAAATATTCGTATAGGAAGACTTTAAATTTATCAAAAAATATCTACATAATAATAAAGAAAATTTTAAATTAGTATTTCGTATGCAGTCTTTGTAGTTTAATAACTTATACAAACATGCGCTCTGGCATTGAATTTGACAAGTTTTTTAAAGTTTCTGTCACAATTTCTCCCCAATAGCCTTTAATGCACAGCTTTAGTTCAGTGACCGTTTTAAACTGCCGACCATTCGCATAAACCGGATTACAATCGGGACTACACGCAGGCCAATTAAGAACATTTATTGGTTTTTGGACGAAACCACTACTCCATTGATTGCTTTGATTTATGGATGGAAGCATTGTCTTGTTGGAAAATAAAATCAATGTCGTTGTTGTCGTCTAGAAAAGTTATCAAAACGTCTTCTAACAAATCCTTGTGTATGTTTGAATTCATTCGGGGTGGGGGGGGGGTAATAAAGCAAATTGGTAGCTTTCCGCCATAGTAAAAAGCTCTCCATACCATTACTGTCCCTCCGCCGAAATTTCTTTTAGTTTAGACCGGAATATATTTTTATCACGGATATCGTGCCAGTAGCAAGAGTAGCAATCTGGGCCGTCCAGGTTGAATTTTTGCTCATCCAAGAAAATCACATTTTGCCGTTCATCTTTCCAATGCATGTGTCGCTTGGCGAACAGTAGCCTATTTTCAATATGTTTATGGGATAAATTAGGCTTACTTTGTAATTTCGACCATTTAATATTTTTTATTTAAATACAGTATACAGCAATCATACGATATTATTATGCTTTTATGCCTGTTTTTATCTTTTTCTTCTTGACTGCTCATCGATCATGTTATTTTTTAATCTATACATAAATACTTAACGTAATTTAATTTAGTGCATCGCTCCGTCTAATATTAATTCTTAAATATACATCATCTCCCCCTTTAAAAATTTTTTAACGTTTCACAAATTTCTATTATGTTCATTTACATATACATTTTATTTAATTTGTTTATTTATACTTCTACATATCCGTTTTCAAATAAAAAATAAAACTGGATTACAATTTTACAGTAATTACAATTTATCTTATCCTAACAGTAAAATCACCATTTTCATTCACCTAACAGTAAAATCGCCATTTTCATTGGTTATCAAAGTTCGCGTTATTCTCCCCATAAGCTGTTCATTTGGGGATAAATCCAATTATTGAATGGGAGTATTTCGATATTCAAGTAATCAAAATATCTTGTTTTGATTCTACTGATTTTCGCAATAAGTTTTTTGCGGTTTGCACAGTTCTTTCGGCCATGCCGTTTGATTATGGGTAATGAGGGCTTGATGTGGTTATTACTATGCATAATTCTTCTCCAAATTTTCTAAAATCATACGATCCGAAAGGCATATGGTATCCGAAAGGCATCGGCTACAATTTCTCGTGGTATTCCATGTACTGCAAATACTTCTTTTAATTTACTTATAATATGCAGAGCAGTCTTATTTTTTAAGCTAATAACTTCTAAAAATTTTGAGAAACAACCTACTACGGCTAAGTAATTGTTCCTTTTGAATTCAAACACGTCCATGCCAATTTTATTAAACGGAATTTGGGGTATTTCGTGAGGGATTAGAATTTCCTTTATATTTGGGCTCCTCAACATTTGGCAAATATCACATGAATCTACATTTTTCTCAATATCTTGACTAATTCCTGGCCAGTATATTAGGGTTCTTGCAAAGGCTTTTGATTTTTCTATCTCTAAATGGCCCTTATGAATTTGAGTTAACATAGATTGTCTTAAGGACGCTGGAACTACTATCTTTTCATTATAGAAAATTATTTGATCTTCTAATAATAAGCTATTCCTAAATTTTCAATAAAATCTAAGATTCTCTGGTCATTTCCGTCTTTCTGTTGGCCAACCTTCGATTAAAATATTTTTCAATTTGCTTAATATTTCGTCATTATTAGTTTCTTGTTGAAATAGTTGCTTCTTTTTATCACTAACTCTCTTATCAGATTGTCAATTTCCGTACTTTTCTCATGTATATCGTAGTATCTCGAAAGTAAGTCAGCAATAAATAAATTTCCCAGCACAAATTTAAATTTAACATCATAATTTAAGATGGAATTTTTTCAATTTATTTCATCATGATCCCTAGGAGCGGTTTGTGGTCTGTCATAACGGGAATAGTCCTTCCCTAAATCCAATTATGGAATTTCTTCCAAGCGAAACAAATGGCAAGCATTTCCTTCTCAATTTGGGAATACCGGGTTTCCGCGTCTGTTAAACTTCGAGAGGCGACACTTATAGGCCTACCGTCTCGCATCATACAAAAACCTATACCGTCTTTACTGCTATATGATTGTATTGTTATTCCTTTGTTGGCTTCAAAGTGGGGTTTTAAAGTGGGGGCATTAATAATTAAATTTTTAATTTTATTTAACGATTCAATGTGAGCTGGTAGCCATTTATATATGATGTTTTTCTTTAACAGTTCTCGTAGTGGTTTTGACAAATCGGACATATTTGGAACAAAAGTGCGAACATAGTTTACCATTCCTAAAAGCTTCTGTAAATTTTTTTGAATCGAGGAATTCCTATTTTGGAAATTGCTTTCGTTCTATTGGGATCGCAGGCAATTCCATTCTTGGATATAATGTGTCCCAAAAAATGTACTTGATTTATTTTGTACTCTAATTTAGAGCTGTTAAATTTAATATTATTTTCTTTTGCCCGGTTCATGACCTTGTCTATTATTTCGTTATGCTCTTATTCTATTCCCGCAAAAATTGACAGATCGTCAATGTAAACTACTACACCTGGTATATCTAAAAAAATTTTTTGGTTATATTTTTAAAAAACTTCTGGCGCGATTTTAATACCGAAAGGGAGTCTTTTAAATCGAAAATAGCCAAAAGGCGTAATAAACGTACACAATTTCGATGTGCTTTCATTTAACTTAACCTGCCAATAACCATGTTTAAGATCTAACACTGAAAAAATTTTCTTGTTCGCTAAATGTGTACTAATTTCTTGGAAAGATGGTATTAAAACTGTTTCCTGTTTAATTGCCTAATTAATGTGTTTCGGATCAAGACTTATTCTAATTTTCTTATTTGGCTTTTCCACTATAACTAAGTTGGATACCCATTCTTATGGCTCATCTACTTTCTCAATTATTTCTCGATCAGAAAGGGATTCTAACTCTATTTTTAACGAGTTAATTAATTTCAGTGGAATACGTTTAGCTGGTTTTAATACCTGAATGAAATTTTTCGCATGTTTCATTAAAAATTGTTTCTGACTGGCATTGTTTAATGAGTCTATTCTTTCCACTAAATTCAAATCTGTAAACGCTTGGTCCAAGTATGGGTACTGTATTGAAATCAATGACCAAAAACTTTTGTATAGATACATCGTTTTTTATAAAGCACACTATTTCCGCTTCACCAACTACTTTCAATGCCGTTCCTCCATAAGCTTCTGATTTAGCGAATCTTTTATTTAAATTTATATTTTTTAATTTTTAAAATAATTTAGAGGAAGAACGTTTGCCTAGGCTCCCATATCTAATTTACAATTATTGCAATAGTTTTGTATTCTTACTCGTTCAAACCACGATTTGGCGTTAGCTTGATTTTCATTTTCAATTGCGTCAATATAAAAATTCTCATCGAAATATAGATTTAATTCTTTAACACGATTTGTAAGGCAATCAGAGGCATAATGATTTAACTTACCACAATTTCCACATTGTTTACCGTAAGCCGGACCATTTCCTTTTACGTGTGATAACAAACAATGTGTACACTTTTTGTAGATTTCATTCCTAGCATCTTGGTTATAATTTGGCCTAAAATTAGATCCAAAATTGTTTTTACTATTTTGATTTCTATTGAATTGATTGTTCTTATAACTATTATAATTCGTTTTATTAACCTGATACTTATCTTTACTAAAGATTGGTTTGTTGATTGCTGCCATCTGTGTCTCGTCTTCTCTATCGTGATTAATTGCGTCTAACGATGTACTTGGTTTTCCAATATCCATTATTTGACACTTTGACGCTTCGGCTGCTCTTCCCATTTCCACTACTTTCGTTAATGTTATTCCATCATCAGCTTCCAAAAAACTTTTTTGTAACTGCTTATCCGCTTACCGCTACGCCTAACACTAGTTGATCACGTACCATACGATCTTCGTCCTTGTACCCACATGTTCGAACAAGATTTTTAATATCCAGTAGGAATTTGTCAAACGAAACACGAAACTTTCATACAATTCATTCATACGTGGCTGGCAGAAATTTTCGAATGATGAGACCACTTTTTCATAATTAACTTTATCTCCTTCCGGTAACTTTAAAGAATTTAGTCTGATTTTAGCTTTTAAGTGAAAAACTTGTAAAACCATTTCTAGAAAAAAAAAAATTAAACAAATTTAATAAAATAAATTTTTTTTACCAACTTTGGAATTATGAAAACATAATTGGCGTAGCCGAACGGTTAAGAGTGAAATAGTGAAAACTGCAAAAATAACAAGCGAATAAAAACTTGCGTTAAAGTAAATCTATCGCGCAAAAGTGCAAAGACGTCCTTAGCTGAAAGTTGACTAACTGCTACAAGGATTTCAGGTTCCGCCACATTTCACCAGTAAACCTGGAACCAGCACACGACACCAAAATCGGACTCAGGTAACAAATTTTTATAAATTTTATTACCAATTACGGAAATCGTCACCATCGGGTACTACTTGATAGGCACGAAAAGACGAAATTTAGATTAATTTGTGTACTACTAAATAGACACAAATTTACCTACATTAGAAAAAAGGCTATTGAGGTTTACATTGCAAATAGAAACATTGATTCAATAGACTTGCAAACACAATTGAAAACGGAACAGATTACAGCTCAGCTTGCGGCGATTTCAGAGCAATTGAATCAAATCAATTCCATCTTTTGATGCAAATAAAAAATAATTGTCGGCATGGATAAGCACAGCGGAAAATACACTAAGAGTATTCGAACCGTTGGTTACGCCGCAACAGTTTAGCTTGTATTTACAAGCAATTCAAAATAAAGTAGAGGGAAAAGCTAAGGATATACTATGCTTAGTAGGAAATCCTCGAACATTTCATGAGATGAAAGAAATCTTGCTAGAATCGTTGGGCGATAAGCAAGAACTTCATTCTACAAATCACAGCTTTGGTTAACAAAGCAGAATGATTTATCAGTATACAGCTATTTAAACAAAATCAAGAAAATAGTACAAAACATAAAATCATTGGCCAAACAAAAGCCACAATATAATCAAACTGGCATGCTATAAATGCATTCATGGAAGAAGTTGCATTGGCAGCGTTTGTATCGAGACTAACGAAACCGTACTTCGGCTATGCCGAAGCCGCAAATCCCCAAAACTAAGTAGAAGCTTATGCTTTTCTTTGTAAGTTTAACTCTAATGAGATTATATCAGGTAATTCAAAAAAGCTGAATTACCAAACAAAAACCGGTTTTCAACCGAAAAATAATTCGGAACGGATCAATCTTAAGAACGAGCATTGCCCGGTTCAAGAGATGTCAAAACCAATGGAAATCGATCCCTCAATTCGTTCGGGAAGAACCTTAAAAAACACAATCCATAATATCGAGGTCCCCAACGATATGGATAAACCAGAAGTGGAAATCCAAAATTTGGAAAATTTTTGGGAAGACCACAATTCGGACTCGGAAGATTAAACCATTTTCCATTTCTCAAATGTCATAATAAATTAACAAACAAACAATTAACAACAAAACAATTGAAATCCTTCCATCTATTAGTACCTCAAGAATCGCAAATAAAAAATATATTAGGTATACAAAAAGTAACAAAAATGGGGAATATTAATTTTGTGGGACACAATCTACCACCCATAATCATATTTCGAGCTTAATTTCCACGAATATTTCGATGGAATACTTGGATCTCAGTCAATGGCTTAATTAAATGCTAAAGTTGGCTACAAATCCATCACGAGTTCATTAAATAATATAATTAAGAAATTTTACAAATATTATCCAGGTAAAAAATTTTATTTGATACCGCAAGAAATGGCGAACGGTTAGTCACTAACCACCAAGAATTAAAAAGAAACATCATTATACAACCAGCAATTACAATTTTAAAACTACCGTTAAAATACTCAGCAGCGTACCCGAACCACCAAAACAATTACCTAAACTAAGTTTGAACGTCTATAATTTTGAGACCATCAAACCGATCTAAGTGTATGGAAATACACTTATAGATAAGAAAACTATCGAAAGTTTCAACCACAAAATAATAACAAAAGATGAAACCCCAGTATATACCAGAACATACAAGTATTCACATAATTTTAAATGGGACGTAGAGGACCACATTCAGCAAATGCTGGATAGTGGCATCATCCGAAATTCGAGTAGCCCCTACTCCTTCCCAATTTGGGTAGTACCCAAAAAAGCAGACGCTTCGGCTTTTCGTAAAATTAGGGTAGTAATCGACTATCGAAAATTAAACGACAAAACTATTGATGACAAGTTCCCTATACCTTAAATCGAGGAAATATTGGACAGTTTAGGGAAATCCACCTATTTTACAACATTAGACTTAAAATCGGGTTTTCATGAAATTCAAATGGATAAATCCTCACAAGAGAAAACACCCAAGAAGGGGTTAAGGTAAGCCAAATCCCGATAAAATACAAAAAATTCTCGAGTGGCCTCTACCGACTATTCAGAAACAGATTTAACAATTTCTCGGCTTGTCAGGATACTACTGTCAGTTTATACGTGATTACTCGAAAATCACAAAACCAATGACAAACTTTTTGAAGAAAGGTAATGTTGTTAATATAACCGACCCGGAGTACATAGAATCGTTTAAAACCCTAAGAAAAATAATATCCACGGAGCAAATATTAGCTAAGCTAGAAAGACCAATTGCATTTAGGTCAACAAATGAGAAAGAAGCGATGGCCATTATTTGGGTAATAAAGAAATATAAACTCTACCTTTACAGAAATAAATTTACGCTTCTTACGGACCATAAACCACTCACATTCATCAAAACTTCGGAAAAAATTCCGAAATACTGAGATGGCGTTTGGAGCTTGAAAATTTTGACTACGACATAGTTTACAAGCAAGGCAAAGCCAATGTAGTAGCTGATGTACTCAGCAGAATCCCACAATAAACTAAATAAGTGAATTTTCACAGTTTAAATCAATCAAATGAAAACGTTAGTTCGGAGAATGAATAAATTAGAAACCGTGCTCCTAGCGAATCTTATACATTCCATTCCGCTAATACATCGAGCGACTATTACGTACATTTTTCAGAACGCCCAATAAACTATTACAAGAAACAAATCATATTCAGAATTTCTAACCTAGATACCGTAATTAGGGAGGAAATATTCCCTAACTTCAGAAGGGCGATTATCGTAAGAGAATCTTTCGATAAAAATGATATTACCAACGTCCTAAGAAATTTCCATGATGGCAAACAATGAGCCATATATATACTAGCACCAGAAAGTCTCTACCAAAAAATCCAAGACTCATTTAGAGAAAATTTTTCTCAAAAAGGGCATTTCGTATTTAACACTAAAATAGTGGAGGACGTAACGAATTCGAATCGGCAAGATGCAATCGTGAGAAAAAAACATGAAAGAGCTCACAGAGGCATCAAAGAAGTAGAGAATCAGATTAAGAGAGCATACTTTTTTCTAAACATCACAAAAAAAGTAAGCAGTTACGTAAATTCATGTTCCATATGCAATATGTACAAATACGAGAGAAAGCCTTACAATATAAAAATATCACTAAGGCCAAACACCACCAAACCACTGGAGAGAGTTCATATTGATATTTTTACAATAAATAAGTTTTTTGTCAATAATTGATGCCTTTTCCAAACATCTTCAGATGATTGAAACAGAATCAAAAAATTTGATCAATATATGTAGAAAAAGCATTAACAAAATATTTCACCTCTTTCGGTATACCGAACACAATAATTTCGGACCATGAGGCTACGTTCCAGTCAATCCAATTAAAGGAATATTTAAGTAAATAAAATTCAAAGATTGAATGGGCATCCTCTTCTGAATCGAATGGGCAAGTCGAAAAGACCCATTCTACCATTATTGAGATATATAATACAAACAAAAATAAACTCCCTAACAGCACTACATCAAGTGTCATAGGGTTAGCGGTAGCTCTCTATAACAATTCAGTTCACTCATCAACTGGCTTCACGCCAAACGAGATAATTATCAATCAAAATAATGTAGTGAACTCCATCGAAATTACAGAGAATGCTAAGATCATTTTTAGAGAAACATGTGAAAATTTCAGAGAAGAGCCCCCAGTTTTAAAGGAAAACCAAGTAGTGTTGTTAAAACCTAACATTAAAACAAAAACGCAGCCTAGGGGTATTGAAGCACTAGCAAGAGAAATAACGTATAAAACATTTAAGACCAGGAGATATGTATATCAAAAGAAATAAAAATAAAATTGAACAATTAAATAAATATTAATTGTAAATGTTTTGTTTCATTTCAGAATGTTATTACTAGCAAAATTATTAACTATTATTATTATTGTAAACTATTTGGTTTGTGATGCTCAAAATATAGAAATAAGAAATATGCATGAGGATCCAGTATACTAATAAAATTAAACAAATGTAAAATACAAACAGGATCCATTAGAATTATACACCCAATAAATATTACTAATTTAGAATTCACCTTAGAATTAATTACTAAAAAAATAATAGATAAGATAGATAAAGATAAATTGGAATTGTATAGTATAGTCAAACAGAAAAGTAAAACCTTTATATAATAACTTACTTCAAATAAAACCACCGAAAAGCCTCTGACAGAAAAGATGGGATGCTTTAGGAACAGCGTGGAAATGGGTGCCAACGATATACAAATAATTAATACGACGATGAATGAACTCATAAATGAGGATAATCGACAGTTACAGGTGCATGAACAGATCAACGCATTAACTGAATTAGAAATAATCACTTCAATTATGCACATGGATACAATCAACAAAATTTTAGAAGATATCCAGGATGCGATTATAAGAACGAAAGTAGCATTACCCCCGCAACAAGATCCTGTCACTGAAAGAAATAATTGCAGTAAAAAACATGCTCATTGATCAAGGGGTAAACATATAACAATACCGCATGAAGCACTTAAATTTATTACACCGAAGATCGCAATCAATGATGAAACACTACTTTACATATTGGAGGTACCAAAATTAGAAGATGAGACATCAACAGCAATAAGTGTGGTTCCATTAAATATCAATAATAGCATCATAGAAAATTATCCGCAATACCTTATTAAAAACAAACAAAAATTATTCACCACAACAAATTACAATAGCTATGTACAGAGGTACTCGGAGATAAAAGAATTCAAGGACAATTGTATCAAACCACTAGTTATGGGAAGCAAGAGCACATGCAACGTAACATTAGAAACAGACACAACAATACAGTGGATCTCCGAAGGCAAAATACTGATAAACAATGCGAGAAACATCGAACTTTCTACAAACTGCGGACCTGACAATAGGAACTTGACAGAAAACTTTTTAATAAAGATTTGGAACTGTACAGCAGTTATTAACGAAAAGAAGTTCCAATCCTACCAAATAGAAAGCGAGAACGAGGAGATTCTTGGAGCTCTTTATAATATACAAATGTTTTGTCAAATGCCAGTGAGTCAAAACATAACCGCAATTGGACAGGAAACCATTGAGAACAGGAAAGAACTATACCATATTTATTTGAAGCAATACAACCACTAAAATTGGTTACGGATTCTTTCAGGAGATATATCCATCTCGTCAATATGCATATTTCTGTTAGTAATATACATGACATGTACACATAAGTACCTTAAGAGACCACAGCGAGTAAAAACACAAAAACAACTGTACCCGTAAAGGAAATGTCGTATAACAGACTATTAAGAGAAGCTGGCGTTCAAACCAAAGTCGAGGACGACTTTTCTCCACCTCAGGGATGAGTTACAGTTACAGTTCCCATAGAAACTGCCATGCAAGCAAAAGATGAACAACGTGTCTTTAGTGATAAAATAGTCAACTCAGCAAATCCATATCTACAACATAAACTATTTTAAACGTATGGTTGATCAACGTGACCAGGGAATCATATTCATCGAGTCGAGGCAAATTTGTTGAGTTAGTTATTTTAGGGTTGGAATTAAAGAAATTTGAAAAATTTGTAAAACCATTTCTAGAAAATAAAAAATTTAAAAAATTTAATAAAATAAATTTTTTTTAACAACTTTGGAATTATGAAAACATAATTATATATTTATTAAGTTATACGAATGTTTAACTAAATTACTCCAAAATTTTATTTAATGCTTTTTTTTTCTTTCTACAAAGTGCCGTTAGGTGATACATGTTTATGAACATAATATTTGGACACAGGGTGACAATATAGTAGACTTTTAGTTTTAATAGTAAATATAATTTTTGTCCTAATTCACACAGTAAAAAATATTTACATAAACTCTGTAAAATTCCATATAAATCGTAGCAAAAATATTACATATATTTATGTAAACCAAAAAAGTCAGTAACTGATTATGTAAAATTCAGTAAAATGTTCTGTATAATCTTAAATTACATATAAGTATAAGAATAATCCATAATTTTATTGAAAAATTCATCCCAAGTTATGGAATTCTCCATACGATATGTAGTGCTCCGTATTTAACATGTAATTTTACATAAAATTTCTGTAAAATAAGAGAAGCGAGAAGAGAAAATTAGAGAGAGGATAATACTCGTAAACGAACCAAGAAAAAAGAAGAACGCGTGTATTTTAAGTGTGGTTATCAAACAAGTGGTTTATTCAATTTTTTCTAGTGTAAGGTACGATTAGACGATATCATTTAAGTGAAATCTCACTTAAAAAATTATACGTCTCACTCGATTATAACGTCTAAACTAACATCTCATTCATAAAATGAGACATCACTTGTACGTCATCTGATAATTTCAAAGTGATATATCACTTGCCAAGTGATAACGTGTAAACAGAATCAAAACGTATATTGCATCTCACTTTACTTTTTAAACTTGTTTAAATTTCATCTCATTTTATGGTGCCTTGTTTGATTTTTTCTGTATATTACCGGTGCAGTTACTACAGTTGCATTGTGTAATTAATTTATGTACATATATTTAATATTCAGTACGCTAAAAATTGTTAAAAGGTAATATTATTAGTTGTAGTTAATTTGAAATTAATATTTTTATTTAAAAAAATGGATAATACCAAACATTTGTGGTCAAGGGATGAAGTAATCCTACTTATCCATTTATATGAGCAGCACAACTGCTTATGGCAGATAGGAACCTCAGACTACAGCAATAAAATTAAAAGAAGCTCAGCGATAGAGTCAATTGCTTTAGACTTAAAACTGAGCATGCCAGAAGTAAAAGCAAAAATAAATCGTATACGTTCTCAGTTCTGGAATGAGAAAAATAAAATGAAGAAAAAAAAATCGGGTAACGGAACAAACGAAAATTATGTAACTAAATGGGAATTCTTCAACAGTTTGCAATTTCTGGATTCTCATGCTAGTGAAATGATGGAAACCATTGATACGCTACCTTATGTGAGTTTAAAAAATTTTTTATTACCAAATTTATTTCATTTATTTTCTATCGATATTACATTAAATTAATTATTTGTTATCAAATATTTTCCTTATATAACTAATTTATATAAATTTACCTTGCCACGGGACCTGACCTTCCTCAGAAAAATAATTTTTAAACTCGTTCCTTGTTTGTTTTGCAGCAACCGTACAATTTTTTGTTTGATTGGGCTGCAGGTTTATAAAATGTTGACTTTCATTTCTCCAGTTTCCAGGAATAACTGTTCCATTTGTTGTATTTCCACCTCTATTGGATATTCTCTTCAACACTGCTCAACGAACGACCGTATTAGGTTGAGTTTAATGACGGAAACACAAGGTATTAATTAATAACGCAACACAAGTACATAGGGTTAACTGATATTTTATTATGATTATCGTTTATTATAGATATAAGTTTTATTATAGATTATAATGATATTAATATAATATAATATTAATAATAAGAATATAATTATTACAATATATATTTATTTATTTAAATTGTTTTATGTAATTATAATTAAGGATATGTAAATTGGATAAACCACTTGGAACAACTGACACATTTTTATAATAATATTTGGTTTTTATAGGATTATAACAGTAATCTGTCGAGCTGTTGTGTACTAATTAGTGCATTGCTACACTATAACACCTCACCCCTTATAATAGAAAAAAAAAAAAATGAATTTCATTTATTTATTTATTTTTTTTTTCACATAAATTGTTTATATAATATAATTGATACCTTAATTACTTTTAACAATGTATAACTAGAACTATTATTTTATATTCTAATGGAAAAAAAAATTTTTATTAATATTTATTCAGCATTGTCAATATTTAAATTAAATTATTACATTAATTGTACCTTTAAATTTAAACCTAGAATTTGCCATTAATGAAATTACTGTATACATCTGAAAAAATTAATTTGATAGATCGGAAATATTTGAAAAAAAAATGTTTTAATCTGTTGTTATGGACGATCTTATTCGACCTTCCCATTTCAATTTCAGAATTCTCTTCGGAAATTTGTTTTGTGACTTTAAATGTGCCCAACCATAGATTCTTAGTTTTCGAGTTGCCCGTCTCATCGCGTAACAAAACCATATCATTTTCAGTGAATTTAGTTTCATTTACATTTTTGTCGTAATAAGACTTAGATTTTAATTTTTTTGTAATCAATTTGTTCCTAGCTAATTCCCATGTTGTTTGAAATCGATATTTTAATTCTTTCACATAGTTATCATAATTATATAACGGATCTGGTGGTTTCATAATGGAATTTGGAATGGATGGTTTCCTCCCAAACAGAAATGCAGCTCAAATGGCATGAAACCTGTAGATGTGTGTGGTGTGCTATTATAAGCGAACATAGCGTAACTTAACCAACTATCCCAATTTGCTCTGTCACTACTGGTAAATGAACGCAAATATTCTGCAAGAGTACGGTGTGATCTTTCCAACGATCCATTCGATTGGGGATGATATGCTGTGCAATTTAATTGCTTTATTTTTAACAATTTTGTCAAACTTTTAAAAAGTTGGCTCATGAAATTAGATCCTTGATCAGTAACAATGATGTCTGGTAGACCGTACGAGCAAATGAATTTTTCAGCGAATATTTTAGCAATTGTCGAAGCTTCTTGATTTTGAATTGAATAAGCTTGAGAAAATTTTGTTAAATCATCTTGAAGCGTCAAAATGAAACGATTTTGTGAATGCGATGGTGGATTAATTGGACCTACTATATCTAAAAAAATACGTTCAAATGGTTTAGATGCTGTATCTGTAATTTTCATAGGTATTTTAATTGTTTTACCATATTTATTTTTTTGGCAAAATTCGCAAGTTGTAATGAATTTTTTAACTTTTGAAATCATCTGCGGAAAACTATAGTAACATTTCAAACGATTAAGTGTTCGACATATACCTTGATGAGCTCCTAATGGAGTTACATGAAAATCTTTTATTAATTGTTCAATTTCATCTGGATTCGTTATTTCTTTAATTTTTGGATTAACTGGATTTTGATTTGAAAATGAACTATTTAAATTGTTTGGGATTAGTGAAGCTAAATCATTGGTTTGTCTTGTTGAACTACTTGGTTTAGGAACAGAATTTCTATTCATTGAACGGGTTACGGCATACATATGATGGTCAGTTTCATCATCAGACTGAATAAGTTCAATCCTAGACAATGCATCCGCCACAACATTAGTCACACCTGGTTTGTAATGAATTGAGAAATCATACTCCTCCAGTTCCAACCGCCAACGTAACAGAATGGAAGATTCATGTGCTTCGGAATATAGGTAAGTTAATGGTTTGTGGTCACATTTTAATATAAATTTAGTGCCATAAATATAAGGTCGAAATTTACGAACCGCCCACATTATAGCTAAAAGCTCCTTTTTGGTTGTTTTATACGATTTTTCAGTTTGGTTCAGAATTCTACTAGCATATGCTATAGGCAGATCTTCTTCACTTTCTAACTGAGATAGAATTGCGCCCAGTGCTAAATCACTTGCATCTGTTGTGATAATAAATGTTTCGCTAAAATTTGGATATTGAAGTATTGGCGAACTTGCTATACATTTCTTTAATTTAACAAAAGCATTTTCAGAGATTGCATCCCATTTAAATTTGGCATTTTTACGTTTCATTGCGGATAACGGCTCAGCTATATGTGCATAATTTTCGATAAATTGTCTGTAATAACCAGATAAACCTAAAAATCTAATTACTCCTTTAACATTTATTGGTTGTGGATAATTAACTATTGCTTCAGTTAATTTTGGATCTGGTTTAGTCCCTTCGCGACTTATTATGTGTCCAAGATATTTTACTTCCGTTCGTAGAAAGTTACATTTAAGAGGTTGTAATTTTAATCGAAATTTCCGAAAACAGTTCAGTACTTCGACTAATCGTTTATTATGATCTTCAAGATTTACACCATACACTACTACGTCGTCGAGATAAACAAAACATTTGATTCCGTTTAATCCTGACAGTACATGGTTCATCAATCTTTGGAATGTGCTTGGCGCTCCTTTAAGCCCGAATGGCATACGTAAATAGTGGTAATGACCAAACGTCGTGGAGAAGGCTGTTTTCTGCTTATCTTCTTGGTGCATCATCACTTGATGATATCCATTCGCCAAATCAAGGGTGTAGCATTTTGGATTTTTTTTGTAACATTTAAATTTTCATTTTCATTATTTTTTTTTGGGTTCGATACCCTGATTTACTTTATTTTGTTTTATTTTAAGTATATAAAGATTTACGTTTTTTTTGCATATCGTAAGGTATTGATTATATAATCAATTCATATTTATTTATTTTCAATCTCTCTTTCTCCTCATTCGTTCTACATATATATTTGATCTTATGGAAATATAAATGATTATCATTTCCCCATTTCCTATCACCTATTGCGAATCAAGAACGATTACGTTGGTATGTGTTGCAAATGTTGTTGGACCGGAGGAACGATATTTATTTTCGTTATTTTGGATGGAGGAGTGGAAAACCGATGAAGGGAGGAGAGTGTTAATTATTTTGGTGACTGAATTTAATAAATATTTTTGGAATGGTTGTTTTTTGGACGTGAGCTGCTGATGAAGACACATCTCGAGATGGTGAACCGGATTTATAATATAATTTGTTGACGAACAAATTGGTATTATATTATTAAATACTAAAAGAGTTAACAGCTGAGTATAAACATTTTCTTTAATTTACATTTTTGTTTTGATAAACTTTTCTAAATGATAAAAAAATATTTGATCAATTGAGTGCTTACCAATATGGTTTGGTAGCCTAAATTTTATTTTTTTGGTGTGAGCTGAATGCTCAGTGAGTTTTTTTGTTGTGATATCTAAATAACTTGTGTCTTTAAGTACATTTAACTTTTATATAGACTGATATATCTTGAGTTTGCTACGTGAAATCCATATAGTAGCGTGGTCAAGAAAGTCTAAGTCGTACGATCAAAAGCGGTTAATTTTTTATTGTATACGTGCCGTTTGTTGGAGAAAATTAAATTTCGGTATCGTTAGGGAGCATAGCATGGTGAATATTTTGTGCATCGCTGAACGTTTCTGTGGATTGTCGAATTGGATGCTGTAAATAACACAACCATAAAATCATTGTGGGAAAAAAATAAACAATTGAACACCGTTAGACCGCATGTTATCAAATTTTCGACTATGAATGGATCGCGGATAACAACATAGAGGTAGAAAAAATATACAGGGTGATTTCTCGTAAGCAATTCCTTTTTTTTAAGCACATTTTTTTTTGTAGTAATTATTTTTGTTTCTGTAGGATTAGATTTATGTGGAATCTTGGAGAAAATTAAATTATAAAATTTTGAAAGTTTTTTTTTGTTACTTAAATTTTATTCTTTATTACTTAAAGTAAATTTTTTTCTTTATTTCAATTTTTTTTTAAGTACATATTTGGTTTAGACAATTTGCTCAAACGACCCACCCTTTGTCTTAAAAGCTTGTTGAGACTAGCCGGAAAAGAAAAACGTGTGACGGGTTCTTCCATTTGGAAGATGGCGCCCAACTTTTCATTTTTTTAATAGTGCCCGATTGAGTGAGCAAATTGTAACTTGGCTGAATAATGAAATTATAAGTAAACTATAAAAATTATATAATTTTTTTTCGTACGTTTGTATTCCTTATGATGATTAACTTATTTTTATTGATTTGAAATAATTTTGTTTGTTTTGTTTATCCAACAGATGACCTATTTGTTTTGCTGGAGACGGAAACACACGCCATCTGCTGGAAATTATGTTTTTTTTGACCAAATAATTGGTTATTGTACATATCTAGTTTTATTAATTTGATTTTTTTTGTAAATAAATGAGGTTTAAGTTTTATAACGATTATACATAAATTTTGTGGTCTTGTTTGGTTTTTTTTATAATAACCCAAATTCACACGTTACAAGGGTCGTAAAATAACTAGCTTGTCCTAATTGATCCAATATTTCTACAATATTTGGTAAAGGAAAAACACTACTAATTGTCTGCTCATTTAAACGTCGGAAATCTACAACTAATCGCCATTTTGCACCTGAATTTGATTTTTTGGGGACTAGAAGCAATGGAAAATTCCAAGGAGACGTACTTTGCTCTATTATACCGTCATTTAGCATTTGCTTAACTTGCGACTCTACTTCTTTCTTTGCTACTTCCGGTAACCGGTATGGTTTTTTATAAATTGGATTAGTGTTTGGAATTAAATCGATTGTATGACAAACTTCAGAATTTGCATCTAAACGGTCGCCAGGTAAATAAAATACATCACTGAATTTGTTGCACATCCCGATAATCGCTTTTCGTTCTTCTTCATTTAAATGGTCGGTATTAATCTGTGATTCCAAAATATCTAACCTATTTGTAATATCATCGGAGAATGAGTTGAACTGGAAAACATTAAATTCACTTAAAGGTTCACCTACAATTTCATGATCACTTAACTCGACTTTTAGTTCCGTATTATTCAATAAACCAAATACTGCACTACCATTTTCTGGTTTAACGATACAACTGGCTAAAAATATACCTGGATTTATTTCTTGCGATCTACAGAAATAATTTATGTCATTATTCAATAATTTTGTTGCTAAACGAACAAAAATTTCAGCGCGAGGAGGAAGTTTGATTTGATTTATCGGTTGAGAAGTAGATGATTCTAACGGGAAAGTAAAAAGTTGATCTTTTAATTGAATTTTTAATTCTTTAATGTTATAATCGATAATACATTTATTATTTTCCAAGAAATCCTTTCCTATTATACCTGCGCAATCAACAGGGAAACTATTTGGAACCACCTGAAATGATTGTTTAATCGTTGTATTATGATTCAATTCAATATTGGCATTTACTTGAGCCAGAGTTTCTATATTCTCCGTTGTAATGCCCTGAATTTTAATTTTTATGTTTGGATGAACAACTGTATCACCCTTAAGAACCTCTTTCTTCATTAAACTTAAATCCGCGCCGGTATCAACCAAAAAATAATTTGTATTATTATCTACTAGGACATCCACATTTAATTTAACATACTTAAAATCATTTGAACCAATAATATCTGACACGTTGTAAACATCTTTAAATGTTTCCCTTGGTTGTGGATTTTTAAATGTAGTATTCTCTGAACATATTGTTAAATTTCTTGCTATCTTAGTTGTGAGATTTGTTGTTTCTTCAGAATATTCTCTATTTTCAGAATTTGATGAAGTACAAGGTTGTGGATCCCCTTCATTGATCGGCGTCGACTTATATATGTTTGAATGATGTTTATTATTATTAAATTCACGTTTTCTACAAGTATCAATCATATGACCTGAAGATCTACAATATCTACAATACAAATTAGTTCGTTCATTATTCCTATGGTTTGATTGAATATTAGTATTATTAAATGTATTTTGCTGCTGATTTTTAGTAAACTGTGAGGAACTAGAATTTGGTTGAAATGTACTATTGTTGATTGCCATACTATTCTTACGTTTGAAACATTGATGAATATAATGATTATTTTTATTGCAAAAACTACAAAATTTAGTTTGTGAATTATTTTGAAGCTTATATTCAGGCTTATGAACAATGTCTTCTTCATTGGCTTGGGCGATTGCATCCACTAATTTTGAGAAATGATGAGCTTTTATTATCGTTCGAACTGGCTCGTTTAGCCCGTTCACGAAAGAATTTAAAGCCATGTCTTCATTCAATGCTTGAATCACTGTAGCAGATTCTTTACCTTGCTTTGATATACCAATTTCGTTTAGCTCAAACATTAACTTTTCGATTTTATTTGCAAATATTTGAACATTGTCAAATTTTCCTTGATTACACCTAATCAATTCATTTGCTACGGTTCCAGCTGACCTCCTTTTACAAAAATTAAATTCTAATTGTTTTTTTAAATCATCCCATTCGTTAAAATCTTTATATCGAACCACTTCAAAAGCTGCCTCGTCCAATTTTAACTTTATTAATTGCATGAATCTTTGTTTCTTTCCTTTATCATGTTCTTCATTTAAAGGACCCCAAACTAAATCACCTGCTAAACTAAACTTTTGGTATTCATTAGATTTACCAGAAAATGAGGGAATAATTTTCATAAGTTTCTCTACACTATTCGCCATGTTTACTGAGCTAAATTTTATTTCGACTGAACGTATTGCGCTTGAACTAGCTAACTCTGTTTCGTTATATTTAACCTCTAGTGTATTGTTTGGTTCTACCGTTTCCGACTTATCCTCTAGTGTATTGCTTGGTTCTACCGTTTTCGATTTATCCTCTAGTGTATTGTTTGGTTCTACCTTACTATTGATATTTTCTGATGATATTGTGTCACCTGTTGATTTATTTTGTTTATTTGTTTTACCTTTTGGTGCACTTTTATTTTTATTTTGGGTAGCGAAATCAATTTTATTTGAAAAATCTAATTCGGCTAAATTTGGGTTTTGTTGTAGTTGCTGTCTAGTTAGAATGTTGTCTCGCTCTTGAGACATCGACACTTGTCACCCACTATAAAGTCACAATCACTTATAATTATTGAATACAAACTTCCGAAAATTCAATGAACTTGAAAAAAAAATGTTACGATTTTTTGTTTTCTTTGACCGGATTGAAAATTGTACAGTAATTCCACAATTTCAATTTTGAGGTATGTATATGTAAAGTTTAAGGAATTATTCACATCTGAATTATTTACGCAAATAATTATTAAATGACTTAAATTTAATTGTTCAACTTAAAATTAACAGTAGTTAATAAAATTAAAAAATTACCCATAAATTTTACCTGTTATTTCCATTGGCTGCAGCACTTGAATTCTCCCACAGCATTTATTCGACCTTTTCGATGGATTTACAACGTTTCCTTTTATGTTGTATACGGCTTGATATTGATACGAATGATGACGTAGAAAAAAAATGATTCATTTGTATTCCTCCGCAGTATTATTCGACCTTGTCCGATGATTGATAACGTTTTTATTTTATTTTTTTGCAATTATTGCAAACGGATAACTTTTCTTCGCATGTAGCGTATATTTAGTAATTACCACGCACTAACTTGTACATATACAGTTTATGTATATACGTACATATGTACATAAATATTTGTATGCGCGCGGAAAAAGAATTTTCTTAATAGGTTATGGTTTCTCGTAATGTTTCTTCTTACGTATTATTTTTATTCCGTAATTCGAAAAATAAATTTTGTGTTGTTATAGTTTAATTCAACCCCACATTAATGAATGTAGGAAAAAAAAAATGCGTTTTTCGCAAATGATTAACGGTTATTTTTTTTTTGTTCACTACGGTATTGGATTTTTTATTTATGTCAAAAACTGTTCTATCGCACTATTATTTTTATGCACTTGGATTAATTATTAATTAATTGATGTTTATTTCACTCTTTTGTTTATTTATTTAATTATTTTTTTTTTTAGTTATTCAATTTTTATTTTTTAGTTTTATGAACACATAAAAAAATATGGTTGTGAACGTGTTCACCGCTGTCACCAATTGTTGTATTTCCACCTCTATTGGATATTCTCTTCAACACTGCTCAACGAACGACCGTATTAGGTTGAGTTTAATGACGGAAACACAAGGTATTAATTAATAACGCAACACAAGTACATAGGGTTAACTGATATTTTATTATGATTATCGTTTATTATAGATTATAATGATATTAATATAATATAATATTAATAATAAGAATATAATTATTACAATATATATTTATTTATTTAAATTGTTTTATGTAATTATAATTAAGGATATGTAAATTGGATAAACCACTTGGAACAACTGACACATTTTTATAATAATATTTGGTTTTTATAGGATTATAACAGTAATCTGTCGAGCTGTTGTGTACTAATTAGTGCATTGCTACACTATAACACATTTTCATTTTCACAATCAAACGTTCCAAAAGGCGCATAGATTTTTTTTGATTTAGAACGCAAATGGCGCTCACCAGAACTTTTTTTTTGGCGCTCCAATATTTACATAAGTAAATTGATAGTTCGCATCAACTAAAGCCATTAATACGATACTATGGGCCGATTTGTAGTTAAAATACAAACTTCCACTGTTTTTAGGAGCTTTAATATTAATATGCTTTCCATCAAGCGCTCCGATACAATTCGGAAAATTCCATTTTTCATTAAAATTATTTGCAATTCTATTCCATTGGTCTTCTGTATGTGGTGTCTATATATGTATGTGTGGAGGTACTATCTAAAAGAGACCCATATGACATTTTTGGCCAAAATGTGGCCAATGAACTTAGGCTACTACAAAAATTTCCAGATTTAGAGATGGACTTAAAAACAGGAATACAAGAATTAATTTTAAAGAGTAATTTAGAAATGGCACAGCGGATGAAGGCTTCGGTCTCTGTCAGAAACGAAGAAATTAATTTAAATATTGGAGTTGAAGAAAGTAGGAATCTTAGTTTTGATGAATTTTAAATAAAGGGATAACTATATGTATTGTAAGAAATTATTTATTTTTAAATATTATTACCTATTTGTAGAATTTGGTAGTTGTTGAATATTAATTTACTGCAAAATTAAATAAATTTGTTTTCTTACCTGTAAATATTCGTCTTTCATTGTAATATAGATTGCATTGCACACTTCAGGGATAAATCCAGATATATTGCATTGCGGAATACGAAACATATAAGTTAGAGATTTAAAGCTGTCACCTGTAAAGTTGAAGAATATGAGAATATATACACATATGTTATATTATATATATATATATATATATATATATATATATATATATATATATATATATATATATATATATATATATATATATATATATATATATATATATATATATATATATATATATATATGTATATATATATATATATATATATACACATATGTTAATATTATATACCTGTAGCTAAGTACCGCAATGTCACAACAAGACGTTCTTTTGCAGTGATGGCAGAACGCATTACTGTATCTTTTTTTGAAATTAATGGCGCTATTCTATATAATATTTCATCAAAGTCTTCAGCACTCATTCTTATAAAATTGTTATAACTGTTTTTATCACATTCCTGCAATTCCTTTAAGAGGTTATCAACCGCCCCGTAATCTTTTCGTTTTTGAATCCAATCCTTTACCCAGATCCGTTTAGTAACTTTCTTTTGTCTTTTTTTACGTTTTTGAATAAGTAAAAGGGCGAGACAAGCTGCAGCTTGTGCTTGATCCATATCAATAATATAAATGTAATTAAATTGAGTTTTTTAATAGCGTAATTGATTTCTGCATCGACTACAACCAAATAATAAATTATTAACACAAAACTCGAATTTAATAAAGAAATTTCTTTATCACAAAAGTGTGTACGTCTAAACAGGGTTTTCACTTGAGCAAGTGATGCGAAATTTTACAAATGATATATCACTTTTATTTTTATATTTGACCTCACTTTTGTCCTGGTATAAACATGCATCTCATTTTAGTGAGATCTCACTTGAAATGATATCTCACTTAAATGATATCGTCTAATCGTACCTTTACAGTGAAATTTATATATAACACCTATAACTAAGAATTTAATTAGTATTACTACATTATATTTTAACTATAAGGTGCGTAATTTTTATACAAAATTAAATAGAGTATTCTTTGAAATAAAAGTGTTTTAGAGCTTCAATAATATGTAGATATTGGATAAAATTATTGGTTTTAGTTTTTATGTGGAAATGTTATGTGTAAGTGTGTAGTGTAATGGTAACCTAAAAGTTTACTATTACTTGATGCATGTTAGATTATTTATTTAAATAATGTCATAATCACAAATAACTCAGCTTGTAAATTGTTGATTCTCGAATCGTAGGTATGAGTGTTTTGCCCACACAAGAACGAAAAATCAGCTGGTTGTTGATATCAATGGGAGCGTCTACATGTCGTATCGTAACCATGTATACATTGTTGTTAGCTCATAGGCGTGTTTGAGACAAGAACGTCGGAATATCTTATTGTATATAATATGTGCGGTAAATACTTGTATAACATTCTTTGGGGCTCTGACATAAAATTTGTATTAAAACCCCCAAAATAAAACTTACAGCCCATATTATAAAAAATAAGATATTCCTCGAACGAATATCAACAATTGACAAGCCGAATTATTTGCGATTATGGTATTATTTAAATAAATAATCCAATATACGCTAGGTAACAGTAAACTTTAGGAAACTAAACCAATAATTTTATCCCATATCAACATGTTATTAAAGCCCTAAAACTTATATTTAATATATCACATAAATTAATGTTAAAATCACATTTCAAGATGTCGTTCAACTGCCAGCAATGCAGTTATGTGTCTGAAATTTTAACGGATTATGAAAGGCATATTCGGATACACAAAAATACTGAAAATGCTAGATTTAGGTGCTATCGAAACTGTTCTGCTATATTTAATAATTTTAATTCATATCTTTCGCATTTATTTCGAAAACATAATGAGAAAAAATGTAACCGAGTCATATTTAGAAAAAATTGTATAATAAATAATTGTAGAACAATTTTAAACTCAAACAAAGAAATAATAAGTCATTACTGTCAACATATTTTAAACAATGACAAAGTTAACTGCCCGTTCTACTGTAATACATTTTTAAAAATTGTAGTACTTTTCATTCTCATATGTTTTAAAAGCACAAAGCTGTAGAACAAGTCGATTCCTCCTTGATGCTAGATGTTAATTCTGAACAAGTCGATTCCTCATTGATGCTAGATGCTAATTCTGATAAGTCTGGGCAACCGTTACTTTCACAAATAGTACAAAATCCAGAACCGCAAGATGCTATAAATACCGAAACTATTGGCAACTTTGCATTAGAATTAAAAACTAAATATATAGTACCTGATTCTACCATTAATTATATTTTCGACAAATTTTCCTCTATTGCGAACTACCAGCAAGAACAATTTAATTTACAATTGGAAAATGCGTGTAATCAGTTGAACGTGTCGCATCTATCAAGCAAAATTAAATTGCATATCCCAAAATTTAGCGTATTCGAACCATTTAAGACTGCTCATCTTAGGTCAAAATATTTTAAAAATAACCTAAATTTAGTTGAACCTATTGAAATATCGCTAGGTGTAAGCAATGAACATAAATTGTGTAGTTACTTTTACGTTCCAATTTGTCAGACAATTCGAAAATTAATTGAGGATGACAGTTTTATCTCAACGACAATACCGATTTCAAATGCAATAAACGATTATGATAAAGGTGATAATTACAAAAATAACAATTTTTTATCTGGCACTGAGAAAAGAATTGAAGTTATTCTTTATCAAGACGCTTTTGAAATATGTAACCCACTTGGTTCTGCAAAAAAGATTCATAAATTGGTGGGTGTATATATGATAATTGGAAATGTAAAATATGAAGTTAGGTCCAAAAGGGATAATATCCAATTAGTGCTCCTCTGCAAGGAAACATATTTTAAATCTTTTGGAATCAACAAGGTTTTTGAAGAATTGATTAATGATTTAAAGAGTTTGGAAACTAAAGGTTTGCAGGTGACTGCAAATAGTAAATCAATTTAGGCATGTGTTATTGCATTTACCGGAGACAATTTAGGCTCCCATCAATTATTTGGATTATGCGAAAATTTTAGTACTGTCTCTCATTTTTGCAGATTTTGTTACATTTCAAGATCTGATTTAAATAATTTTGATATTTCCCCGAAAGAAAGTAGAAGTGTTGAAACATATAGTCATGATTTACTTAGTTTAAATTCCAATAGTATTCATTATCGTGGGCACAAATTTGATTCTATTATGAATGAGTTAAAACATTTTCACGTCGCTAATCCCGGGCTCCCACCATGCATTGCGCACGATATTTTTGAAGGTATAGCGTGCCGTGATTTGTATTTGATATTTAATTATTTATTTAACCATGAAATTGTAACGCAAAGCTGGTTAATGTCTTCATTTAAAATAATAGCTAAAAAAATGCAACTTCCAATTCTGATGAATATTGATCATAATAAAAAATGTGTTACGGGCAAAGCATATGATATATGGGTTTCAATAATAATCATACCATATTGTTTTTTAAATAGTAAATTTCAAAATAGTGGCCTTTTTGAAAATCCAATTTGGAAAATGTTTTCTTTACTTGTAGAATTATGTCGTATTACAACATGTTCGAGTTTTGATGAATCTCTTCTTACAACTCTTCATTTTTCTATACAGCAATATTTATCATTACGCATTTTAAATTTTCCAAATCACAAATTTACTCCCAAACACCATTACATGACACACTATCCAGATCTTATCAAACAATTTGGTCCACTTTCTAAAATGTGGACATTTCGTACTGAAAATAAACATCAATATTTCAAAAATGCTGTGCGAAATTTAAAAAATTTCGTACATGTTGAAAAGTCACTGTCATACCTTCACCAAGTATATCAATCGAATTTAATGGGTAATCGTGTGAATCAGTCAAAGTACCAATCAAACCTGTAGTATTAGATCAAGAAATGTATAATGTATTTATTCCGGATAATTATAACTTGGTTGCCAAAAAAGTTTTTTTTGGGGATTTAGTATTTGCAGACGGTGAATGTATTGTTACATCAGTAACTGAATCAAATGAGATCTCTATAATGAAAATTCATTCTATTTTCTTATGTAAAGAAAAATCCGATATTTTATTTTACGGTAAACTTTGTCGAATGATGTTTGTTTAATTCCTATAAGTCAATTAAAATATAGCACAACGGTTAAAGTGTACACCTACAATAATAAGCATTTTCTCTCTTTGCCATCACTCCCATTAGGTATCTAAAAAAACCAATTAAATTTGAATACTCAATTAATAATTTTGAATAAATATTTAATTATCTTAGATGGACCAAGCACTCTATAGAGTTACGAATTCGTTTCGCACAATAAGAAAACTGATTTGCTGCGAACCAACTATAGCAGATATTATTAAAACAGGTGAGTAATTCTTTTATAAGTATGTTCGTTTTTTTAAATTGTTTTAATTTTTATTTTCAGCTAATGAAAACGGTATTGGTGGTACTACCATTGTAACCAATTCGGATGGTTATGAAATATCCTCAAATATTGTTCTAAATATACTTAAGGATAATTCGTTAATGATTTTAAATGAAAATGAAGTATGGTTACCCGAAACAATTACTCTAAATCCTATAAATATCGGATCCGGAAATGAAAACTTTGACGGAACACAAATTCACGAAATGGACACTACAATATTACCAGCAGATGCGACTAATGCATTCATCACCGCTGCCAGTGCTACGAGTGCAAGTTCTATATCAACCGTTAATTTCGAATTTGAGGAGAACATTTTAACATTTAATAAAACGGATTATTTAAAAATATTACCTCCATATATATGCACATTATTAGAAACACAGCAGCAATTGGGTAACCATATTAATTTTTTTGTGAGATCTATAGTTCTCGAACTACGGAAATCATCTGAAATAATATCTGTTTCAAAATTTAAAAGAGTATGTGAGGAACTTGGTTCATTTTATCCTCACTCCTTTTATCGAAAATCATCTGATAGTAAAAATTTTGTTTCCACTGACACGAATTGGTTAGCCAATATGATGGTGAACCACAATAATTATTTGAATAAATTATCGAATAAGGACAACGTATTAAAGCCAAATACCCCACCAACAAGAAAAAGAACTTCATCTTCTTTAAGTGCATCTTGTACGAATTGGCAGCCAAAAAATTATGGTAATCAAAATGCAGAAAGTCTAAAACATAAACAAATATGGTTACGTGCAATGAAAAATAAATTAAATTTAACAGCCGAACACGAAATTAAAGTTACCGAGGAAATGATGTGCTGCTATCCAGAAATTAGACTTTTTTGAATAATCAGAATCCAGTACCAACGATTGAACAAACCGTAGATGAGTGGCCTTTTCTTTTTAAACAAATATGTTTATTTGACCATTTCAAAGAATTGATGGGGAAACCGATAACAGTGTTATCGGATAATTTTAAAATTATGAAACCAAAAATTTTTTAATTGGAGCAGACATCAACTAAAAGACAGAGAACTTAAAAAAAATTTCCCTGATAATTCAACTTGTGTAAAAAAATTCATAGTAAAATGTATCAAAGTAGCTGTTTGCTAGCGGATATTTTCGAAAAATGAAGGAAGGTGTGATGCAAGTGGATATTTTTTTCGGATATTTTTTTATTTACCTTTTTCAATTATTTTATAAGTTTAAATAATAAATTTCTATATAACATCAAAAACCCATGAGATTTCTGTCACTTATTAAAGAAAAGTTTATTATTTAGACGTCCACTTCTTTAGACACTATTCAGTCCACATCAACAGGGCAAATAATTTATAATAATTGTGTTTTCGAAAATTGTTCCTTTAAATAAATTTTCCTTATATATTGCTCAATAATAAAGTTCCAAAATAAAATTTTTAATCAAAAAAATGTCTAATTTATTAACATTTTTCTCTTTTCTCGTTGAATTATCTCAACAAATACAACTCGAGCTTTGAGTTAGCCGGGGATTTTTTTATTTTTGCACTCGTAATTAGTATGCGTAGCAATTTAACTCGACAAAACTTTTGTCCAGGCAAAAACACTCGAGCTGCGCTCTCGTGTTTTTTCCGTACAAGTTTTGTCTCGTTAAATTGCTACGCATACTAATTGTTCGTAAAAATAAAAAAATATTCGGCTAAATCGAAGCTCTTGTTGTATTGCTGTTGATAATTTCACCGATTTTGATTGCATAAAAGCTCTGGCAGCTTATTTTCATGAAGACGTGAACCAAATTATTTCGTTTTTTGAAGTAAGGCAGTATAAAATGTTTAAAACAAATAACTTACTAACTTTTGTTTTATTTTAGATTGATCGCGATTTAAATTCAATATGCTCACCAATAAATACTCCTTGGATTGCTGTGATAGGTTTGTGTTATTTACTTGGAATAATTATTAATGCTTTTGGTTTCGGGCACACAAATACATGCCTATTCTGACACACAGTCACAGACTAAAAAATCGTCTTATGTAAGACTTTTTTTTATTTTAGTACTCGTGTCTTAGTTAAGACCTATTTGGTATTCTGCACGTAGTCACCGCTGTCATTAGTCTTAAAACACGGTCTTACGTAGTATCGACAAATTTGATGGTCTTAAGCATCATAATTTGACATTACTGAAATAAAAAAGTGGTGGGAAATTTTGTAGGTGATAAATAAATATATCGATAAATAAAATTTTATAAAAATTAAACTAACTGGTAAGTTTGAAATTTGTAATTAATAATAATTGTTTAATTAAAATGGTGTGGGTTCGTACTCGTTTCTTGAATTGAAGCATTAAACCAAAAAAATGTTAGTGCTGTTAAATAAAATAAAAAAAATTATAAAACACTTTTATTGTATTTATTTTTTTAAGGAGCAGATTTAAAAATGGAATTGATGCTGCAAGCGCTAACTCTTTTATTAAGCGAAGATGCAAGACGAGGAGAACACCTCCGGTACTTAAGAGATACGGCCAATCCTTTTGAAATAGACGAAAGCGTGTTTAGGGCATATTTCCGCCTTCCAAAAGTTATCGCCGAGAGGTAAATCGAAGAGCTGGAACCACACAACAATGGTTCATCGGAGATTCCATTCGCGTTTAGGGTTTGTTTTAGCATAATGATATTATATATTCAAAATTATATATATATAAATAAATTCATAGGTATTATCAACATTACATTTCTTGGGCCATGGATCATACCAAAAATGCGTTGCAGCGAACTACTTGTTGCCAATGAGTCAGCCGAGCGTGTCCCGTAACATTAATTTCATCTGTAAATTAATTACTACAAAAATGGCCGAAAAAATAAAATTTTGTGAATCGCAGGAACAGAAAAATTGAATAAAAGAAGGGTAATTATTAATCAAGCTTATTAAATTTTAATCAATATATAACTAAATATTGTAACTAATTATTGCAGGTTTTACACAAAATTTGGGATAAAAGGTGTGATTGGTGCTATCGATTGCACCCATGTAGGAATTGTAGCACCTCCGGCACTTGATGCTGAACGCCCAGCTCGATTATACATGAATCGGAAAGGGTTAATGTAGAAGCGGTAAATAAAAACCATCCATTTAATTAAATAATCTGAAATATTTACCTGAATAAATTTTATATTTTTTAGATTGTCGATTCAAAATTAAAGTTTTTGTCGGTGAATGCTAAATACCCTGGAAGCGTGCATGATTCGGCTATTTGGACAACATCTTAAGCCCGCATCCACCTTATTCAGCAACACAATAGTCGGACGCATAATTGGCTAATAGGAGATAGTGGGTATCCTTTAGAGCCCTGGCTCTTGACACCGTATTTACAACCAGCTAACCAACAAGAGCAGAAATTCAACAGAATTCAAATAAGAGCGAGGAATACTGTGGAAAGGGCCTTTGGTGTCCTAAAAAAACGTTTTCGATGCCTACATAAATGCCGCATACTACATTACAGTCCGGATAAAGCGGCTATAATTGTTTATACGTGTGCAATACTGCACAACTTACTCATTGACTGTGGTTTCGATGATGAGCAGGATGATTCTGTCGAGTATGATGAAGAAGAGGACACAGGGTCATTTAGCTTCACAGATAACAGCTATTTAGCTGAAGGCCGGCGGATTAGAAACGATTACGCATATACTTTGTAATTGTAATTCTAATTTTTGTTATTATAATTCATTTCATTTTTTTTTCAAATTTTTTTATTATTGTAATTCAAATTTTTATTATTATTCCCTTTATTTTATAAATTTAAATACTATTAAATTAAGATATTAAATTATATAAGATTTATAAGATATTAAATACTATTAAATTACTATTGGAAACTATAAGTACTAGCTTTTTTCCTTTATTTGTTGTGCTATAATATACATCGCTTCGGCCATCTGGGTCATAGCATCGGCGTTTTGTTCATCGATTTTTAAACGTTCTTCAGCAATTTTTGTTTCGTGCTGTATACGCTCATCTGCCAACTTCGTAATTTTTTGGACACATTCGCTCACGGCTATTGAGGATGAAGAATAATTTCTCTTTCGAGTGGGAGCTTTATTTCTAATTAAGGTGGTTGGCGTTGGCTCGTCTTCCGCTATGTCACAAATTTCCATCGGATTTGATAATAAGTTGTTCTAGGGAAAAACGGAATTAATTAAATTTTACCATTATCGATGGTGTATGATTTTACATCTAAATAAATTTTACAACGATAATAAATACTTACAGTAAATCCCATGACTGGTACGGAATCATCTTCCCTGACCGCAATTACACCGAAAATTGTGAGAGCCCTTTCTTCAAATGCCGATAGCTGAACTGTTGTGGTCTCACGCTCACCGCCACCAGTCATCAGTTCTTCTACCCGAATTTTTCGCGATCTGGATTTTAGCTGGTTTTTCCAGTGATTCAGAGACTGAAAGGTATTTGAGAAATAATTAATGAAGCACAAAACTCCAGTAAAATCAAATAATACACTACACATACCGTCTTCCATTCATTCGATTTTTTTCCGGGCCTTTCAAAGAATTTAATTTGCTGGTCAATTCCTCCCATTTCTCATCCAAATATTTCGGGTTTTCTGGAGTATTTTTCCCGGCTAAAAATTGTGGATTTTCCTCCAAAAAACTTAAGAACATTTCCAATTGCTCGTGCGTGGTGCGAGCGGCACGACTTTGACGTGGAATATCCATTTATTAATTTAAGAAATTAATAAATTTATTATTTATTAATTTGGAAAATCAATTTACAAAACAAACACAAAACTGAATAAATGTTTGAAAAAAGACAAAAAAATAATGTTTGACAGGTCTAAGCAATCTTTGTAGAGTTTTTAGTACAAAAGTTTAAGACTATCACCGCCAGAATACGAATTAAGACTTTCGTCTTAAAAAAAAAAAATTATAAAATGGGTCTTAGCTAAGAGAGTCTTAAGGGTCTTAACGTCAGAATTGGACTGATAGTCTAGAAATGATAATCAAATAAAGTCAAGAAGTATTCACATTAATATTTTATTTATTTGATTAAATATTGGAATATTTTGTGTCGAAATCCTCTAATACAGGTTTCTATAAAACTATGCATATACGACCATAATCGGCTCATACCGCATCTCTTAAATGTTCTTATTCTAATTTCAGCGCTAAGTGAGGATACCAGCAATAACCACATTTATCACTGCTTTGTAGAAAAAAAGTTAGTTAATTCGGAAGCTACAAGCATAATTGAAGCAATAAATATTTTGGTGTCGTTGTACTACGTTTTAAACATCAAATATGAAAAAACGGTGTCATTGACGATGGAGTTCATTCAAAGGTGTTTTTTAAATTTATACCATAAAAGTGTTAGAGGAGGAAAGCGGCACATGAATCAGATCAGCAAAGTGGATAAGTTAATCAAAAAAATTGAAAATAGAAATGATTAACTAGATCGTAGTAACTGTATATGATTCTGACTTTTTTTATTAAGGACTTTTGTAAATTTTTCTAAAATTTTTATTATTTTCAATTTTCATTTAATTGGAATGTATTTTTATTATTTTTATTGCTTTATGAAATAAAGTGTTCTTGAACTTAAATCGGTTTATTTTTAATTAAAATGGAAGAATACGTAAATTTACATAAATTTATACTACAATTTCTCATACGTAATTATGTAATTTTACATACAAATGTGTAATTTTACATAAAAATGTGTAAATTTTATAACATATACGATATGTATTTTTACATACAATTATGTAAAAACATATATTATATATGTAATGAATTCTACATATTTTTATGTAAAATTACATATAGGATAGGGTACATTTACATATTCCCGATATTTAAAATTGCGTACAGTTATGTAGTGTACATCCGTTATGTAAAAATTACATACAGATCGGGGGCAGTTTGTTTCCTATGATCTATATGTATTTTTTTTTTACTGTGCATAAATTTTAAACGAGATTACGTGTTCTTATATGAATATTTATCACTGTATATTTCAACCGTAAAAGGGACTACCAATTATAGATTTTTCATTTTTATCATTATCTACTACGCAATGCAACACATGTAAATTCTGATTTTACTTTTATAATACATTAAATTTATTTTAATAAAATCAAACTTTACGTTTAGTAATTTTATGTATTATGTATAATAAGAAATATGTACATTATACATACATATATAGGTACATACCAAAAAAGAATTTTTGTTCCTTCGACTTTAAATAAAAATAAAAATTCCTTTTTGAAGAGTTACAACAACAGCGTCAACTTTATCGCAACTTTAAATTTTCATTCCATCAGCCAAGTATTTTCCAAAGTTTTTATCTTCATATCGTATATTTTATTTTGGAAGTCAAATATTTCGATTAGTTTGTTGTTTCGATTTTTATTAATAAAAATTTGTATATAATTTTTAATATGAAATTTTTTTTCTTCTTAAAACCAAACTTTTTATAAGGTTTATTTAAATAAAATAAAAGTCAAAACCAACCGAAATAACCAAAAAATGAAGAAAAAGTTGGGAAAAAATCATAAAGTTTTGACTAATCAGAGAAAATCTCTTTACATTAATGTACCGAGCTCAAGCATATATACCAATTTACATAATCAAAAATATCAGAATAATATTATCTTAATATTTTGTCAGGTTACATCCAGAGAGACAAAAAAAAAAAAAGGAAACGAAAGAAATGATCCACCAAATTGTGCAAAAATTGCAGAATATTGTTTAACTAATAAATTAATACCACTAGAAAATGCATCAATTTAATTGTCCAATTTTAACCGGTCTATAAAACGCAAAATAAAATTTCGTTACATACTTTTATTACAGTTTAAAATGTTTATAAATAAAATCGTGCTATAAAAGATTCATCTCGCACAGCACACAACATGGTACCCAAAAATATCAAAACTATTTAAATTTAAAAACTATAAAAACTTAAAACAAAAATTTTATTATCTAATATTTTTTTTTTTAACTCCATACCAATTTCTAAATATAAAAAACATAGTCCACCATTGAAATCACATTTGTGTTAATTTAATCAAAAATCCTCTGCTCCACATTGTAGTCAGAGACTGGATTTAAAAATTTGGACATAATTTTGTTCTCGGTTTGGAAAGTTTTATTTTCTTTTTGTAATTTTCCTGACACAACAAATAACATTTTACTTTAATTTAGTTTTTTTTTTTGCAGTGTACAATTCTGTTAGAAAATGAAATAAATAAATTGAAAATGACCTAAACTAAACTAAACTATACAAACAAAAAAAAAGCTCTACAATTTTGTGTGCTTTTTTAACCATTTAAAATTATATTTATAGTAAATTCTGGGGGAAAAAATGAGAAACAATTTGTTTCATGAGTTTAATTTTTTTTTTAACATATTCTGTATTCTGTTAGCCCAGATTTTTGCTGTTTTGTTTTTTCAGGCAATTTAATTAATTATTTAGGGCAATTAGGTAAATGTTTTGTACATTCTTATAGTACATTTAAATAATTGTTTAATGAAATTGTTTTTGTACGTACTACATACACAACACAGGATAAAATAACAATGCTGATCCCGAAGGGTATTTTTTGAATAAAATAAAATGTCTGGTAAACACACGGTTTGTTTTGCTATAGATTTTTGGGATAAACGCACTTTCCATATAGGATTTATTTCGTCTTTGTTAATATAAGCTGTATTTCCATGAGAAAAATTTAATTCGAATTAATTTTTCTCATGGAAACAAGTCGCGAATTATTTTTTCGAATTAAAATAAAACAACAAAGAGAAAGAAGAATTTGGCATCTGGTGTCAGGTGGTACAACTAAAATTAGGAATAAATTAAATAATTCAAACTTTTGGTTTGAATTATTTAATTCGTCTGCCGCGAGCAATTGTTGTTTAAAAATTCTCATGGAAATACGATTATCTAATCAGAGCACCCTGTATTTTATAGAGCCATAATCAAAAAATCTGAGCTTTAATAAGGGAATTATAAACGAAGGAAAAACGAAACTTTTCTTAGTAAAACACACAAAACTTATGGGAAATCACTTTTTTTCCTAAGACACCCCAAGTGACAATTTCAACTCTTAATATTCTCTTGAAGCGCTTCTAGAGCTATATTATAGAGTATCTAGCTTTTAATTTGACTCTAGCAGCGCTGCTAAAGCTTATTTAGAGTTGTTATGTGACTTGTTTAGCTACTTTTACAGCAATAATTTTCCTTTAGAAGACCTTACGTTACAGCTTTTTTAGAGCTGCCAATTTTATTTTAGAAGCATATAAAGTCTTATAAGGCCCTTGTTATAGTGCTTAATGCTCTTGTCGTGCACAATTTTTGAGTGTTTATTAAAGCTGATTCCATTAAAAAGGCAATACAAATAAATAATTGCTTTATATCTGAAACATTATAAAATATTTTAGATAAGTGCGCTTTAGAACTAGCTAATTATTTATAATAAATATTATGTACTTGAGAATTATTATAAAATTGTTTAATATGTACATACATATTTTATTTTCGTTCAGAACAATATGTGATATTAAATACAAATAGAAAATATTAAAAATTATGTTTGTTTTAGAATATGTTTTTAATGCGGATTATTTTTTATGGTAAACGTTACCAATGTAATTAAGAAAATTTTAATGGGCCTCGAAATTATAAAAGTATTAATTAAATAAATTTACAAAATAAAAAAAGTGAAAATTGATTTTTGGATTTTCTGTGTAGTTACAATATTTCATTATTGTTATAATTAATTAATAACCAATTTTGCTAATTATTTATTGGTCAAATCGCTCACCAAGAATGAATAAACACAATCGATGGCAATATTTTTAATTATTTTGAATATTGTGTTTGCTATGCATCATTTTTGTTTTCTATGGCGATCTTTACTTTTTTTACTTTTATGACGCGATCACCCATTTTGTTACAAAAACGGAGCTGATTACTAATTAGAATGATATAGAGTTAATGTTTTCATATGATTCTCTTACAGAACAACTAGCTCTAATAAAGTCAGTTTATGCACCACAATAAAACTACTAAAGAGTAAAATTTTGGTTAAAGAGCACGTAGCTCTTTTTTGATTTATTTTTGTCCTTTATGTGATATTTTATACGCGTTTCATAAATAAATTCAGCTAGACGCTCTATTTTGGATTTCATAGGTTTTACTATAGGGCAAAATTTATTGTTTTGTTTAAATAACGGTTTAATATGTCAGTTTTTAAAATCGAGACAGTGTTCTTCCGAACTGGTTGATTATTCGCGTCATTTGAAACGAGGTAAGCAAGTATTTATTTTATTTTGGAATTATTGTTTTACTAACATTACTTTATGTTATATTATGTACTTATATTACAGAGGTGATTATATTAAAATATAATATATAATATTAAAACGAGTGGAGATATGTCTTTTAAAATAATTCAAGAATTATCAAAAAAAGGTTTTGTGTTGGCTATTATACCAGAAGCATTGGAAGAGAATGGTGTCGTTTGGTATCCACCTTTAAGTTGGAGTTCAAAAAAGCGTAATTGCATTATTAAAAATCCTTACGCACAACCTGATAAAAAGTTATGGCTGGCTAGGCCATGTCGCGTAAAAAAAATAAAAATGTATAGCATCGCAGAACAGATTGAGGAGGAACTCCTATCAAAAAACGTTACGACTGAGGATGATCGCTGTGAGAGTGATGACAGTACCATTACGCCCACCAACAATAGGATTAAGCACCTTAATGCCACACGTTCCCCTCAACCAAACTTTGATATGATAGCTGAAACTATGAATGCGGTATCAATTCCTGTGACTACTTCAAAAACAACTGGTATAAATGAAACTGTGAGTGATGAGCCGATAATAGGTGGAGTGGCCCGTACCTATAGAATTAATAGCAGTATCACACAACCGTATGGTACGTTATTTATCGCGACAATAACCATTTATCCTATGGCAATAATAGTAACGCTCTCTTTACAGAAATACTGGATTCAATTATACTTCCGACAAATACAGTCTTGGAAGAAAATTTAAACATGGAAACAAGAAGCAGTGGCCAATCAGATGGCGTTACTTCACCGACCACCGATGTAACCCATATCATGGTTCAATTATTAGACAACCAAAGGAAAATCTTGAGCAACCAAGATGAGGTCAAAAACAGCATAAATGTTTCGTTTTCAAAATTATTTACCCAAATTGAAAATTTGGTCAAAGTCGGTGTCATGGAATTAAGTGTTAACAATAATGATACAACCCGAAATACACAATTTACAATAGAAAATTTTAAAAAAATTTCCACCGTCGAAGAAGCTAATTCGTTGGAGACTCTTCTAACATCGGACTAACATCGGACAAACAAGAAAATATGGCTCTTATGGTAAGATATTTCATATTTTACACAAACAACAATAACCCAATTTTCCGTTGTTTTAGGTTGCCCAAATGGGGTACGTAGTAGGGAAAACTGGCAGAAGAAGCAGTGAAGGCTGGACATGCTGTTACGAGCTTGTTGACTCGATATTCTATTGATCGTTTTTGGTACAGTGCTCGTGGACACAACACAACAATTTTTCAAAAGTTTGCTGCGAAATGCTACGAGATTCCACATTCAAGAAAAGTGCCAAAAAAGAAAATCAACTGCACGCAACAGACGCAAGAAAGAAAATCAAAAGAAACCCAAACTAACAGAGTTACAAGAGAGCGACACTTCTGAAGAGCAAATTGATGATGAAAGTACGGCCAATTTAGAGGGGTGGTAGGTTTTTTTTTTAAATGAATATCATAGATCATAATTTTCAAATAGGTTCTTTTGTATTCTTATAGCGACCCAGAAAAAGAAGAATCGAATTCAGTGGTAGCAGAAGACCTTAATCTTTCTCTGTAAATCAAATTTCGAAATTTAAATTAAGCAGTATCATTATTTTATTGTTTTATTTAGTTCTTAAACAACAATTATTATTTTTTTAGTTTTTGAAATACATGTGATATAATTTCGTTAATGTTTGTTTTCTTATAGGTATTACAATTTCCAATCATTAATTTTTACAGACTATGAATAAGTGGTATGAAAACTAATCCTTGATTGTTGTATGGAACGGCCACTAATTTGCACTTTATATCGTTTAATTGATATTGCATTGGCAAATCTTCATCAAATGTAGAGAAATATATATTTAATCGAGATGATTTAATGGGCGTTAAAAAAAAATCGCTTGCAGATTTTAAAGCATTTCCTTTTATAAGTATTTGCTTATTGTCCAGTGCAATTTTTTCAATTCCAACAATCTTGTTATTTTTGGTTAAAAACCATTTATTAGTAATTGTATTATTTAACGTAAAATTTTCCAAAATTATTGTATTATACGTTCCATCTTCGTTAATATTTCTAAGAACTGGTGATTTATCTAGCTTATGAATTTCATACTGGTTTATCTTGTTTAATTCTGCAATTCTTTTGGCAGCTTGTGCTAAAGGGTTGGAACCAGTTCTTAACAATCGTTTCAACGTGGACAGAAGATTTTCAAAGGGATAAGCATTGAAAGAATTGAGAACCCCAAATCGCTCCACTTCATCAACAAGATGACATAAATTATGTACATTGCTTGTAATGGATTGCTTTCCATAGAGTTCAATATATCTTTCTACATAATGTTCCATCAATATTCTTGCTAGTTGCAGCAGATGTATGTATTGCTCTGTTGAGCAGATGGTTACTGCACAGAAAAATGCAAGATAGTGCTCATAAGCATCGTATCGTAAATAATCCTTCAAAACTACTATGCCAATATAATACATAAAAGTGCGATATTCCGTGCCTTTCCAATAGGAAAGGCTGTCCAATCCTCTAACTGCTCTATGAATTTCTACCGGAAGTTTTACGTGTACAAGTTTATCTGTAATAAGATGTATGTCCTTTGCAGAAAATCGTATACCCGTTCCTTTAAATTCCCCATTAGTCCATCCAGTTAAACATTTTTTCATAATACCTGTAAAAGAGTACATAGTTGTCCTTAAAATATGATATTTTTTATATACGAGTACGAATGGAGAAACAAATTATATTTTTGTATTCACCTAAATCAATAAGATGTAACGAGTCTCCTACAGGAAAATCGTCAACCATATCTATGGGCAACTCTTCGAGAATTGAAGTAGTTTTATGGTGATTCCCATATATTTTCTGTCGAAAAGCTGTGTTGGTTCTTCGTTCGCATTGTGTATGTAAAAATACTGTACAATTAGAAATATACTCACCAACTACAGTACATTTTAAGCATCCGTGCTTTCCGTTAAAATATGTGGTACCTTAATTACATAAAATTGCCATAGAATTTTGTATTTTATAAATTCTGAATAATAATATATATTACCTTTAACATATGCTCTTGCTGGTGAATCACAAATGAAACATCGAATTTTAATATTGAGTTTGTGATTGTTTATCATAATTCCTTCTCTCAATAAATGTTTGCATTCATCTACGAATTGTCGTAAATATTCTATTAAAACGGTTGGTTTCCCTTTTCCACAATATATTCCAATAATCATTGGTTTAAAAATTTTTATTTCATGTATATTAAAAAGGATAGGCCAAAATTGCCATTGTGAGCTTTTATAAATTGGTAAACCATCTATATTAAAATTTAAGGAAATATTCATTGATTTATTTAATTTATCTTTAAAATATTGTCTTAAGCAACTTTCTAATCCTTGATGCCAATAATTTCCACTACCGAGCGGATATAATTCTACTGCATTAGGAGTTTCTAATAAAGTTCTTGGGTCTTGCGGGATATCTTTATCGGGTAATTTACATGTCTTGAGCAATTTCAATAATTTACCAAGTGCTTGATGAGTGATGTTATAACTTAAAGCCCAATTTCTTAATTCTTCCCTCAGGTTAACAGGGTTTGTTTCATCCTCGCTTAGAACAAATGAAACATCACTGTGGCTTAAGTCTCCATCTAATTGGTTTGTGTTCCATAAATCAGGAGTTTCATTGTTTTCACATAAATCAATATGGAAATTATTAATAGAGGAGGATTCTCTCGCAGAGTTTTGTTATGGTTCTGATGTTTCTAGCGTATTGCTTGGATAATTTTTAACTTTATTTCTTTCGACAGCTTTCTTCAATAAAATTTGGTTCTTTCGAATTTGGTATCGATAACCACTACTTAGTTTGTATCTCTTCCACGAATTTAAACTATACATTTTTATTTTATTGTAGCTTATTTGATTTTTTTAACACACAGAAAAATACAACCAATTTATTATTTTGACATTAATTTTGGAGGTAAAGGTAAATCAAAGCTTTATAAGGTATTTATACCAGTTGCAGGTTACTAAATTAGTTCTAAATTAACTTCAAATACCGTTTTATTAAAGCTGATTATTTCAAAAGCTTACAACCTAGTATGAGCTGTTTTATAGCTCATATTGCTATCTTACAGCTTAATTAAAACGTACAGCTCTATAGTTGCGCCAGCTCTAATACTAAAACTTTGGAAGCTATATATTTATTTGTAGAGCTACATATTAAAACTAAGTGCTCTTTAGATTTTTTAAAGCTTGGTGTGTCTATTACCATCAATTTAGCACAAGTAGTATGAATAACTGATTTTATAGAGCATGTTTAATTTTTTTTAAAGCCTGCAGTATCTATTACCATGAATTTAGTACAAGATGCTGCGTGATTACTTCTGTAGAGCATTAATAGAGCTGATCACAACTAATAGCTCTAACGAATGTTACTTGGGACATTTTTAAAAGACAACTTTATAAATTCTTAATTATGATTTCTGAAATACTGTCATAAATGTTTAGGTTTCAACATATATGAATATAGTTTAAGTAAATCGTTTTCATTTTCTTGTTATAATCGATTTATTTATACCAAAATATAAAAAAAATTCATAACAATAGCATTCTGATCAAATTGAAACAAAAGCTTACTACAATTCGTTTGGTCATTAAGTCAATTTACATTACATAGATGGCAGTGATGGCCGTAAAAATTTGTTAAAATCGTGCCAAAAATTACAACCTGGGGAAATTTCAAGTTCAAAAATTGTAGGAAAAGCAAAACCAATTCACAAAATATAGGAACGTGCGATAATTTTGTGACTAAATAATTTTTTTCGTATTTTTCTGTAAAATTTTTAGACATCTTACGTATACTAGTCAAACTAAAGATAAATTTAGCAAGTATTATTTAAATTCGTCAGAGCCAACTTTGATGTATTTTTCAAAGTGAAAGTTCGAAAAATGTATTTTAGATATAATTTAATTTTAATATTTCTGCAACTAATATTTACTTAATACCAATATAGCCTTCTTATAAATTGTTGTTAAAGATATGTAGAAAACTTTTATATAAACATTTTATAATAGTTTTGCTTTTTTCATTGAAAAACTTGAAGCTAAAAAACACCATTTTTACTATGGATTCCTATGGAAATCAGTGAAAAGTTATACCACTAAAAAAGCTTCTAAAAAATACGTCATTATGATTATGGCTCGATACTCTAGCGCATTTTTATTTTGATCAATTAATCCAGTAGGCCTTACCTATAGTCGCTTTACATTTAATTATACCAGAAGCTGCTATCGAGAGCAATCATTTTTCTTTACCTAAACATAAATTTGACGCGATCAAACTATCATTTTTATTGCAATCGTTTAGCGAAAACTTGACATACAAAATATTTCGCTCTAGCAACTGCTCAAGTACTACATTCAGTTATGTGAATAGTATCAGTAGTAACAATTATAAACTTGAATTAAGAGAGCTTGTGACAAGAAGTCTTAGTCAATAAATCGAAAGGTAGAAATTAAAACCGTGTATATAATATTCACTACACAACTATTTGTTTTATATCTATTTTATATGATCCATATGTTGTACTAAATTTTCAATAATATCTAGTTATGGAAAATTACTTCCCAATATACTAGAGCCTCATGATATAGCTCTAAAAATCACAAAAAAAATCTAGGCGGCCCCATTCTTCTTCGGTTTTGAAAATATGACCTCATTCAAGGTCAAAGGTCATAAAAACACTTTTTAGTGCTTTTCTTATATTTCTAATTTACATCTTCATATTTTATACCTCAGTAGCCCAAGTGAGATAGGTGTTGACGATTTGACAATGACATGGTAACAAAAAACTGCGTTTTCTTACTGAAAACGCTTCGGGTTCGATGCTCATCAAAGTCCGTATTATAATTGGTTGGAATTTTATTGGTTTAATACGAATTGAAAAGCATAAAATTTTGTATTGTAAAACAATAAGTATGTAATAAATTTTGTAAAACTGGTAATCAACTATAGCCGAGATATAGCCGAGGTGGCTCGAAAAAGAAGACGCGATGCATCTGCACGAGATTCACAGGCCCAAAGAAGCCTTCCTGGTGAAAAAATTTCTAATAATTCTCACAGGCAGGCAGAAAGTTCAAGACAGGCAGTAATGAGAGCTAATGAAAGCTCTGTGGCAAGAACTCGCCGCCTTATGAAAGTGTCTCAATATAAACAAAACAGAATGAGACGTGGGGCATTGACTGCCCAAGAAATTGCCATCAATTGTTTTGAAGATGAGTTATTAGTCCCTGAGCACTATTGTGGGCCCATGAATGCTGTTTGTGAGTTTTGCAACTCCAAGCATTTTCATGGAGAACGCCCAACAGATAAAATTTTAACTGTTGCGCTAAAGGCAAAGTAGTACTGCCACATCTGAGAGAGTACTCTGTACGCTTTCAAGAGCTTTTAAGTGGAACTACAGGAAATACTGATGAATCTAAAAACCAACAGTGCGCATGGATTTGTGTCAATGGGAGCTTCAGTTTCTCCTCGCCCTGGACATGACCCTTTCTGCTTTCGCATGCATGGGCAAAGTTACCATAAAGCCCGAACGTTGCACCCTGCTATATGTGAACAACGACAGTATGCTCAGCTCTATGTTTTAAATGCTCAGGAAACTACCAGGACTAGGATGGAAAATCTTGGAAACACTAATGGTTCAAAAGATTTAATGTTGGAACTTGGTGCTTGGTTGAAAGACAACAACCAGTATGCAATAGCCCACGAAATGCTTTATGAGGTTGAACAAGAGCAAGATGAGGACCTTAGGGTTGGGGGTTTACCCAACATAATGATGGCTATTCGTCAAGATCCAACATCAGATTAGAGGCGATATAATAACCCAGTAGCTGCAAACGAAGTTGCTATGGTTTTTAGAAATAATGATGGCGACCCTCCAATGGAGAGGGATCTGTTGATCCATTTAAGACCAGATGCCAATAATCCAAATGCAACAATATCTTCAATTCTTGCATTTGATCATGTTGGCCTTGATTCAATGACCTATCCATTGCTCTTTCCGTATGGTTGTGTAGGATGGCATCCAAACATTCCACTTGGTGGTGGTGGGTCCCATTTTCGGGTATCCCAGATGCAGTACTTCTCCTACCGACTGCAGGTTCGAGATGACACATTCAATCCACTATTAATGGCTGGGAAATTAACCCAACAGTAGATAGTGGATTCTTACATAAAAACTGAAGCTAATCGGTTAAACTGGGTAAGACAAAACCAGAAAACTTTATGAGTCGACAGTTATAACGGACTTTTGAATTATATCCATCAAAATGCCGAAGCTCAAGGATTAGTTCCAGGGAAAACGATAATTTTACCATTCACTTTTATCGGAAGCCCAAAGAACATGGCACAGAATTATAAAGATGCCATGTCTATAGTTCAGAAATTTAGCCGACCCGATCTCTTTGTCACTATGACGTGTAATCCCAAGTGGAAAGAGATTACGGAAAATCTTGAAACCAGTCAAAGCGTCGAGAATAGACCAGATTTAGTCGCTCGAGTCTTTAAGTTGGAGCTAAAAGAACTTAAAGAAGACATAATGAAACGGAACATCTTTGGTAATGTGATTGCATCAATCCATGTAATCGAGTTTCAAAAGAGGGGACTTCCTCATGCTCATATGTTAATAATTTTGACAGCAGAAAGTAAACTCCAACTCCGACTTCCCTTGCATGGCATATGGGAAATATACAAAAGACTTTCCCAAAGCTCTTCAAAACGAGACAGCTGGAAATGTCAATGGTTATCCTCTTTACCAAAGAAGAGATGGCCGTACATATACAAAAGATGACAGAAACAAAACCCCAGTTAATAATTCATGGGTAGTACCTTACAATCCTTTCTTGAGCCTAAAGTTCAATTGCCACATTAATGTGGAGGTTTGTGCTTCAATTAGAAGCGTGAAATATTTATTTAAATACGTTTACATAGGTTATGATTGTGCTAATGTCCAAATAGGTAAAAATGGAACATACATTCACAACGAAATAGACTCTTTTGTTGATTCGAGATATTTGAATGCACCTGAAGCCATGTGGCGATTAAATGGTTCCTCTATGCATGAGCAGTCTCATTCCATTATAAGACTTGCAGTGCATTTGGAAGGTCAACAGACAGTTTGCTTTGATGAAAACAAAGACGATCATGCTTTAGCAGATCAAGCTGATCGGACCAATTCCACATTAATGGGATATTTTGACCTTAATGCAAGAGATGTCAATGCTCATGCCCGTCTATATCATGACATACCAAATCATTACATTTGGAGTAAAGCACAGGGTCAACCGTCAAAAGTTGGAAACCCCGCCAAATAGGCGCGAATAAGATCAGAGGGTCGACTTTTACTCCTTCATGTAAGAGGCGCAATAAGCCACGAAGACTTAAGAACAGTCGATGAAACTTTGCATCCGAATTTTGAAGGAGTTTGCAGGGCTCTTGGAGTTTTGGAATCATATGAGGTTTGGAAAGAAACCATTGAAGATGCTGCTTTGTTGTAGTCCAACCATCAAGTAGTTAGAAGATGGTATGATGTAGACATATTCTTCCTGATGGATCGTGGGAACTGGTATAACGTGGTATAACGCATATCGCGATCTCTGCACCAATGGAATTTTAATTTCAAAGATTACGGTTTCTTCAATTTTGATTGTTTTGACGTCGATTATCTTATATATAGCTGCTATGTCTAAGTTACCGCATGGAATATCCTGATTGGGTTTTAGATTATGTATGATTTGTTAAATCTGCTCCTGAAGTTGGTGTGGTGTCAAAATTAGAGGATTGAGTTTGCCTTATAGTGTTATATTGATTTTCGCTGTTGTTAGTGCGGTTGTATGTCTCATCATGCAGATTATTGTGAGCGAGCACAGTAATAGTGTTAATTTGCTGTTTGCTATCGTTGTTCGTCCGTGTTGTATCGATTGTCTCTGTTGCGAAGTGCTTATTTCACAACCGTTTGCAGCCGGTGATGCATCCCTAACTTTCGTATTAGGTTTTAGTAGGCCAATTTCTTCCATCTCGTCACTGTCCTCAATTGGAAGATAGCTGTATTTGGTGATTGGCCTTTTAAACAATTCTCCTGATGACAAATCGCTTACTACTTCTATATGTGAATAGCTTTTGCTACGAAGCAAATGAATACTGCTAAGTAACCTTTATAACTTTTGCGACCTCGACCTGGTGATCACCGTAGTGGGGAAGGCTCAGCATAATCTACCCCAGTATGAGTAAAAGGCCGTGTCGGAGTTACTCTAGATATTTGAAGATCTCCCATATTGATGTAAATTTCTACTGCTAATGGACCTTTAATAATCCAGTATCTTTGCCGAATAAAAGCCAGTGTAAGCGGCTTTCCTCCGTGTAATGTGCATTTAGGAGCCATGTTAAGTGACTCTTATTAGGCAGTATTATTGGATGTTGAGAATTGAAAGCAATCCTGGCGTTAGACAGTCTGCTGCCTACTCGCAGTAACTCATTATCATATATTTTTGGATCAAGTGATCGAAGTTGAGATTCAATTTGAGGTTCTACTGTTGCGTTAGTTTCATTGCTAACATTTGACTATCATTAAGTTCCTTAGTTGTCAGGTATCTCGGTAAAGATTACGTTGTTCTTTTATGAGTGATGAACAGCGCTCTATAGCACATAATATACCATTTTCTTCGTTGATCGTGGCAATTAGTGTAGATATTTTGATCTTCTCTTTTGTGGCTTCTTCAATCTGTGGTTGTGGCGAGGCGTCCTGTGGATGCTTAAGCCAGATTGGGTCATTCCACCACAATTGGTAATTTAGTAACTTTGAAGCATTAAGGCCTCTTGATGCGCAATCTGCCGGGTTGTCCTATGATTTTACATAATTCCATTGTAGTAGAGATAATAAAGACTGAATTTCGACAATCTGGTTCGCAACAAACGTTTTAAACTTATTTGATTTTCCTCTGACCCAACCCAAAGTTATCATAGAGTCTGTCCACGCAAATGTTTTGATATCAGGCAGTTGTAACACTTTTTTTCTTTTCTTAGTAGTTTTTCTAAAAGCACTGCCGCGCACAACTCCAATCTGGGAATTGTTAATTTTGCCTTTAATGGTGCAACTTTGGTTTTTGCAATCACTATGGTCACCATGCTATCATCGGCCTTACCAGATTTGTAATAAATTACAGCTGCTTATGCATCTTCCGATGCTTCACAGAAACCGTACAGTTCACCCAGTGTATCCCAGTCTAAACCTAATGTCCATAGTTGTTGCATGGTAATCATTGCTTTTACGATAACGGGGGCTAACCATCCCATTGGATCAAACAATTTGGATGTTTCGGATAACATTTTCCTCTTGGTAACAGGTGCTTTAGTATCCAATGATTTGACTTTAAATTGGAATATGTCTTCTATAGGATTCCTGATGATACCTAAAGTTTTAATTGTTTCGCCAATTTCTAACATATGGCTCCATGCGTCCATATGTTCCTTTTGTATGGTTTTGAGTATTTTTTGATTGTTGCTAGTCCATTTCCTTAGATTAAAACCGCCTTGCTTTAATAGTATTGTTAATTGTTGTTGCATTAATACTGCTTGTTCTAGCGTGTTCGTGCCTGATAATACGTCATCCACGTAAAAATCTTCAATGAGTGCCTTTTTTGCTGCTGGGTATTGTTCACCGCCATCTTGTGCTAACTGATGAAGTACTCTAGTGGCCAAATATGTGGCTGCTGCTGATCCGTACATCACCTTTTTATCTTATAAGTGCTGATCTTGCCTTGTTGGTCTCTCCATAGTATTAATTGGTAGATTTGATCTCTGGGGCGCATTCTCACCTGTCTAAACACGAATTTGTGTTTTCTCTATCTCAGTAGGATCTCTACTAGCTCTTGTTGTATTGTTGGACCAGTATACATTATACGAGCTCCACCAATAGTACGAAGAACGCACTGCTAATTTGCGGGCATCTCGTCAACTTCAAGGCCAATTAAGCTTGGAGTTATCGGTCTCGACAACTCTGCTTAAACTTCAGTCATTTTGGCCGAATAATCCAAGAAATTGGTTTCTCTTGGCAGATATACAACTTAATCTCCAAGGAATAAAAACAGAAAAGCAAAAATATATCTATACTTTAAATTCACTGTCACCAGAAACCTGCGGAACGATTTCTGATTTCCTCACTGATCCACCAGAAGTCGCACAGTATACTGCACTAAAAACGATTTTGTTGGATCGATTGGCGCCGTCGGCTAAGAGATAGCTAGAAGCTCTAATAACAGGTCAATACATAGGAGACCGCCGATCAACAGATTCACTAAGGCTTATTAGAACTCTCGTTGGCACCAGCTTTTTCTTTGCCCGAGATAATTAAAATAGCTTTGATCGCTCAACCAGAGCTAAGTTCCACTGACACTTTGGCCAAAATTGCAGACAAAATGTATATAATCATATCGGCCAACAAAATTCAAATTTGACACAAATAGAAAGCAGTTCTCGATCCACGGTGCAAATAAACCAGGGCCGCGATGGAGACCGACATTCCCCAAGCACTAGCGGTATGGTCGAGGATCGGCTAGGGCGTATTGAATCTAAACTAAATAGCTTGATTCGTAGGCGCAGTCAATCACGGGGGCGAAGGTCTTCATTTCGCCCTTGTTCACAAGCATATGGCCCAAGCAACAAAAACATGAGTTATCAAAGTAAATGTTGGTACTATACGAAGTTCGGTACGGCTGCAAGAAAATGCATTGCTCCATGTACATTCAGAACGTCACAACCATCGATGTCCGGTAGCAATTCAAAAATGGATGTTGAAACACGTTGCAATCATCTTATAAGGTCTCAAACCCCTTATACAACTAAATCACCTTATAAGTCTCAATCACCCAATACGTCGCGTTTATTCTTATTCGATCGAATTAATAAACTAACCTACTTAATCGATACTGGTGCTGGCCTTTCTTTCGGTCATTCCAGCACAATATTTCGGACTTTCATTTTCAATCACAAAACGAAATTCTGATCTAGTCCTGTCGGCCACCAATGGTACCATAATCCACACCTACGGCACAAAATTGCTTCAGAAGGATCTCGGAATCAAAAAAAGCTTCACGCATGTTTTCATCTTAGCTGCTGTGAATTGTCCGATCATTGGCGCCAATTTTCTGTGTAAATTTGGCCTACTTGTTGACCTCAAGAATAAACGGCTGGTTGATTCAGCGACTAAGCTGTCAATTAATGCCACAATGATTGGCGTCAACACACCGACATCGATCCATTTCACAGTCAACAACTGCATCTCCCGTCTCTGCGGCCATCTGCATCTCCCGTCTCTTGTCCGCTCCATATCGTGAAAAAGAAAGACCCGATATATCACGATTTGCGACCATGTGGAGATTATCGTTGACTAAACACGGACACAACACCTGATCGCTATCCGATACCTCAAATTCAAAATTTCTCCATGCCCTACACCATTTGGCTTCTTCGAATTCACCTGAATGCCATTCGGTCTACGAAACGCCGCTCAAACGTTTCAGCGCTTTATTTGGCGCATCCACTCTCAATTTTCTCAGCCACAAGATCACCCCTAATGGTATTCTGCCATCTGAAGAACGAATTAATGTCATTAGGGCATTGCCAGCTCCTACTTCAATCAAAAGTATACAGCGATTTGTAGGTATGGTAAATTATTACCACCGATTCATACCAAAAATCGCACAAACACTCGCACCAATTTACGGTCACTTGGCAGCTTTACTCAAAAAGCCCAAGTTCGCCAAGAACTTTTCCTGGACCGACGAATGCCAATAAGCATTAACGTCGTTGAAAACTGAATTTGAACAGATAACACTTCTGGCACACCCATCGAGCGACTCAAAGCTCAGTTTGACTACTGACGCATCTAACACTGCTGTCGGTGCAGTACTGCAACAATACAATAACTAATGTTGGGGGCCACTGGCATTCTTCTCAAAGAAACTCTCGGATGCTGAAAAGAAATATTCCGCATTCGATCGGGAATTACTCACAATACATCGAGCAGTTAAACATTTCAGATATTTTGTTGAGGGTCAGGACTTTACCATTTACACCGACCATAATGTCTGTGAAGTTAGCCCGAAAATTATCCCAGAAAAGTGTGTTGGCAACACTAATATATAATGATACAACAATATCACGATATTTTACCTGTCATCCCAGAAAAATTTATCTATCCTGACATTATTTAGTGTCAGCCCGGAAAAAAACTATCATGCTATTTTTATGTCATCCCGAAAAAACTATCATGACAGTATTTATCCCAGAAAAAAATGTTTGCAAGATATATGAGTTAATAACATGTAAAAATATTTATGGGATAAATTTATACAAATAGTTTTTGTGTTTTCTAGCCAATAGCTGCAAATTTTCAATACGAAAAGCGGAGCAATAGTTAAACGTAAGTTGTAATTCCAAGAATTGGTGCAAGAAACCATCATAAGCACAAGTATAAAAATTCTAGATCCAAATAGAATTCTTAAAAGTCAAATAAAAATTTAAGAGCACAGCTTCGTATAGGTTTTGTAGGCCATGAATACAGCTTGCTTATGTCCACAGTAAAAAAAAAATTGTATTAGCCGTTAGGCAGATATAGTCCCTTGAATACATAAAAGATATCCGAGCACGGCTTGGTATAGGTTTTGTAGGCCATAGATACAGCTTGCTTATGGCTACAGTAAAAAAAAGTGTATTAGCCGTTAGGTAGATATAGTCCCTTGAAGTCATATAAGATACCAATTAACGAGCACGGCTTGGTATAGGTTTTGTAGGCCATAGATACAGCTTGCTTATGGCCACAGTAAAAAAAATTGTATTAGCCGTTAGGTAGATATAGTCCCTTGAAGTCATATAAGATATCAATTAACGAGCACGGATTGGTATGGGATTTGTAGGCCATAGATACAGCTTGCTTATGGCAGCAGTAAAAAAAATTGTATTAGCCGTTAGGTAGATATAGTCCCTTGAAGTCATATAAGATATCAATTAACTGTGGCCATAAGCAAGCTGTATCTATGGCCTACAAAACCTATACCAAGCCGTGCTCGTGAAGCCATATAAGATATCAATTAACGAGCACGGCTTGGTATAGGTTTTGTAGGCCATGAATACAGCTTACTTATAGCCACAGTAAATAAAAATTGTATTAGCCGTTAGGTAGATATAGTCCCTTGAAGTCATATAAGATATCAATTAACGAGCACGGCTTGGTATAGTTTTGGTAGGCCATGAATACAGCTTGATTATGGCCACAGTAAAAAAAATTGTATTAGCCGTTAGGTAGATATAGTCCCTTGAAGTCCATAAAGAAGAAGGCCATAAGCAAGCTGTATCTATGGTCTACAAAACCTATACCAAGCCGTGCTCGTTAATTGATATCTTATATGACTTCAATGGACTATATCTATCTAACGGCTAATACAATTTTTATTTACTGTGGCCATAAGTAAGCTGTATCTATGGTCTACAAAACCTATACCAAGTTGTGCTCGTTAATTTTTATTTTGTATTACTTTTAAGAATTCTATTTGGATCTAGAATTTGTATACTTGTGCTTATGATGGTTTCTTGCACCAATTCTTGGAATTACAACTTACGTTTAACTATTGCTCCGCTTTTCGTATTGAAAATGTGCAGCTATTGGCTAGAAAACACAAAAACTATTTGTATAAATTTATCCCAAAAAATATTTTTACATGTTATTAACTCATATATCTTGTAAAAATATTTTTCTGGGATAAATACTGTGATGATAGTTTTTTCGGGATGACATACGTACGACGACTTCAAGAGACTATGGTATATCTGCCTAACGGCTAATACAATTTTTTTTACTGTGGTCATAAGCAAGCTGTATTCATGGCCTACAAAACCTATATGAAGCCGTGCTCGTTAATTGATATCTTATATGAATTCTAGGGACCAGTAATTTATGCTTTGTGCAACTTCAAAATACTTTTTCGAATAGTTTGTATAAGTGAATATTGTAGTGATTACTCAATGTGAATTTTTGACTACCAATTTATTTATAATATATTTTACGTACCTAATAATGTTTTTATTAATCACAAACAAACAAGTATTTTATGATTTTGTTTTATTTTACATATTTAATTTCTACGACAGATTATATAAATATATTTTGTTTCGTTATAGTTTTCATAATACGTTAGTTATAATATATTAGTATTACCATATTTAACTATAATCGTTTTCTGGGATTTTTTTCTGGGCTAATTTCACAGAGGTCCGACCATAAGCCTGTGATTAGAGCGATTCAGTCAAAAACTGAACGCAATCCAAGACAATCTCGGCACTTGGATTACATTAATCAATTTACAACGGACATCCAACAGGTTCACGGACATGAGAACGTTGTCGCGGATACACTTTCCCGCACTACCGACAACGAAACGGCCACAGTCGAAACACATATCGACTTAAAACCAAATAGCAAACACTCAAAAAGCTGACTTAGAATTTCAGAATTTATTTTCTGGTTCCGAATGTCACTCTGGTTCATCAATGAAACTAGAGCTTTTTAAATTGCCTAGCCTCGAAATCATCTGCAAAACATCTACCGGGTACAATCGCCCATACATCGCAGAATCACTACGTCGAACCATCTTCGACACGCTGCATAACATTTCGCATCCTGGAGTCCGTGCCACTCGTAAATTGATTACTGTTCGCTACTTTTGGCCTAACATAAACAAAGACGTAGGCAATTGGGTTCAGTCTTGTTTATCCTGCCAACGTGCCAAGGTCCACCGGCATACTAAATCACCTCATGGACAATTCAATACTCCACCTGGTCGATTCGAACACATCCATATAGATATAGTGGGACCACTTCCTCCATCTAATGGGTACAATTATTTACTCACCTGTGTTGATCGCTTTACTCGCTGGCCCGAAGCATACTGCATGACAAATATGTCAGCTATAACCATTGCCACCACATTCGTCAACAATTACGTATCACGATTCGGCGTGCCCCTTCACATCACAACTGATCAGGGAACGCAATTCGAGTCAAAACTTTTTACAGAGTTAACAAAACTCTTTGGATCACATCGGATACGGACAACGGCTTACCACCCTCAGGCCAATGGCATGGTCGAACGCTTCCATCGGCAACTCAAAGCCGCACTAATAGCCAGAGGAAATATAATTAATTGGAGTTCGGAAATACCAATCGTACTGCTTGGAATCCGAGTAAAAGTGAAAGAGGATCTGAAATGCTGACCAGCGGAACTAGTTTATAGTCAAACCATTAAGCTACCCGGTGAGTTCTTCATCGATAATCCTCTTCCACCACTTCCAACGGCCGATAAACCTTGTTCCAACAACCCCCCGTCAATTAAAACAAGACGACATTTTTGTCCCAAAGTCACTTACCAACTGTGATTTTGTTTTCATCAGGACAGACAAGCTTCGTACGGGATTATCCCCTCCCTACGAAGGTCCGTATAAAGTTATACGGCGACTTCGGAAACATTTCATTGTATCGATTAATGGTAAAAATCAAAACATTTCAATCGATCGACTCAAACCGGCATACGGAATACTCTTATCCAATGATCAAACATCAGCTTAATTAACACGAAAAACTGTCCGAATTGCCGAGAAACCAAGAATTTTCCTCTAGCGAGGGAACTTCACTTGCGGAGGAGTCCTGTGGCGGCTCGAAATAATCTCACCACCACAATGAATCGATTCGTTCGCATGCGAACACACCAAAACAACGCGCCCTTTCTATTTTCAATTCCAGGTATACCAACCGCTCATACGGTGACACATCGGATACATCAAAATACAAATTATAAAAATAAAAAAAAATAAAATTCCTGATTGTTTTTCTAATGAACACATTGTGTTGGGAATTAATTAATTAATTTAGTTATGTGAAAATTAATTTGTGAAAATTATTCGGTGGACAATAAAATATTTTACTGTAAAGAATCAGAGTGTAAATTATTAAATGGTAAAAACTACAATAAACTACAGATTAGCATAGGTCCCATCATGTACCTCCCTTATATTCGGCACGTACCACCAATGGAAGATTCAACCAAAGCAACTTAATCTGATTATACTGCAATTTTAACAGTAGTGAACACTATAGTAGCAGGTACAAATAAACTTCAAACATCGATTAATACAGTAGGCAACCAGATTAAAAAATTGAGGTGTGGCCAACGCACGACTTTCTTTTACGAACAGAGAATTTTGAAAATTTTTATTTTTTTTTTTAATTTTTTTTTTAATTTTTAAATTTTTAAATTTTTTATTTTTATTTGATTTTAATTTTTGGAAACATTTTGTATGAAGCAGTTTTTTGTAAACCTTATACTTTTTAAGATATTTGCAAAATAAATTTTCTGGACCAAGGGAGTGGCTACTTCCGGTTAGCCGATTTGGAGTAAAATTCACTGGGACCTCCCAATTTATCAAAAAAGCTTAAATCTGAAGTTTCAGTTCGATTGGTTAAACCATCTGGGCTGTAGAGAGGACACAGACAGACTGACAGACTGACAGACTGACAGACTGACAGACTGACAGACTGACAGACTGACAGACTGACAGACTGACAGACTGACAGACTGACAGACTGACAGACTGACAGACTGACAGACTGACAGACTGACAGACTGACAGACTGACAGACTGACAGACTGACAGACTGACAGACTGACAGACTGACAGACTGACAGACTGACAGACTGACAGACTGACAGACTGATAGACTGACTGACAGACTGACAGACTGACAGACTGACAGACTGCAGACTGACAGACTGACAGACTGACAGACTGACAGACTGACAGACTGAAAGACTGACAGACTGACAGACTGACAGACTGACAGACTGACAGACTGACAGACTGACAGACTGACAGACTGACAGACTGACAGACTGACAGACTGACAGACTGACAGACTGACAGACTGACAGACTGACAAACTGACAGACTGACAGACTGACAGACTGACAGACTGACAGACTGACAGACTGACAGACTGACAGACTGACAGACTGACAGACTGACAGACTGACAGACTGACAGACAGACAGACACCATTTCGAAACCCACTTTTTCGGACTCAGGGGACCTGAAAACAAATAAATCTCTAAAAATCTCAAGGTCCAAAATTTTCGTGATTACTATACTTTATTTTACTAGAGTAAAAGAAAGTAAATTTGGGAATCAATCATAATCAACACTAAAAAAGTAACTTATGCATATACGGCGAATATCTAGGTATGACGCTAGAGCCGAACATGAAGTACTGGGAAATGTTGAAACCAGTATGGATCTACGGTACACAGCTTTGGAACTGTACCGAGAAAACGAATGTCAAGATGATACAGACTTTTCAAAACAAAGTACTGCGGAACATAGTAAACGCTCCGTGGTATATTAGAAATGAGCACCACTATCGAGACTTAAAGATGGAATACATCGATGAGTTTATTGCGGATTATGCTCTCATGCTCACAGCATGAAAACAAAGAGATATGCCGTATGCAAATTATCAAGTCAATAGACCTTGTGAATAGGATTTTAAAACCCACACCACTACAACAAATATTTATGTATTAAAATAGTTTTAATCTCCGGGACTAGCAATTAGGCTATATCTCAACAGTCATTAGTTTAATTATGATAGAACAGTTACTAGATGATTTAAACTTTTTTTCACAAAATTTTCTGATAGCCTTCAATATTTTTCATTTAAAAAAAAAATAAAAAACTCGTCTACTTTATTCAGCGGTCCACGTAGTGGGGGTTTGGTTTATTCTTTTCGATCAGAACCTGTATTTAGGTAAGTATCTCATATAATGCTTGACTTATTCCTGTAATAAATGAGTAAATGCAAAGTCAAGTGCTGACCCACATCCGTTTTTTTTTGTAGACACAAATCAAACTGAATTGGTTGAATAAAAATAGAATTTGCTTTACATTGTGTAATTTAAATTTAATTAAAAAAACCGTTGGATATTTTTAACCTTGGTGTTATATTTGTTCACAAACATAAAGTTGGCAGAATGCAGAGAAAGCGCATTTTATTATTACAACTTTTGTAATCGAAAAACATCAGATAAAAAATCCAACACAAAAAGGGGGGATATCATAAATTTTTAATTTTTTCCTTAAAATAAAGAAACGAGCATAAAATAGCGGAAAATTATGAACAGACGAGAAAAATGCTGAAAAATTTAACGTAGTGTAAAGTTGGATAACATAATTATACGTTTATACTCGTACCATAGTTTAGTAGAGTAGTCACATAGTAAAAATAAAAAATAAAAAATAAAAACTGAAAAATGCTTAAAAAACATAGACAATCAACAAAAAAGTAAATATTTGTACTATTGCCATTCTTGTGAGCGAGCAAAACTGTGATGGTTATTTTGTATAAACAATGTAATATTTTTTATCATTGAAAAGCTCGTTGCAATCGGTTTGTATTCATTAAGGTGATGTGATTAAAACATCTAAATATATTTGTACACATCAACAGTATACAAAGTATCAACATTTAATTTGAATTTAATTAAATATTAGAGATATCGGATCTCTAAAAGCATTTAGAAATTTTCTGACATTCTATTAAAAATCAGTTACATTTGGCTAAATGTTACCATTCACATGATTGAATGAAGAATTCACATGAATAATGTAACGTTATTGCACTTTAATTACTGACAACTTCATCCAATGTCCTATTCAAAGAAAAAAAAATATTTTACAATTTGTTTGAATCAGATTCGGCCCGAACTAAAGGCAACATGGATTTTTTTTAAGGGCCCCAGACATTTTCCTTGTTAATGTTACAGTTTTCAAATTTAAACGATTTGCTTGAATTTTTTTTAATGATTATTCGAATAATTCTCTGTCCCTTCAAAAGAGGGAGTCACGTACAGAAGAATGAGTCACAAAATCAGAAATGATTTCGAAAAAGTTGACATCATCAGATTTCTAAAATCATCAAACCTACCATTGGCTAAGACACCAAACAGGCCTCGGAGTCGGCACCAACGAAATTCGCACCTGGCGCGATACCACTCAAGGAATTTGCATTTGACCACTACCTTGATCATTAATGTTTGTAACGCAATCCCCCAAGGGATTACGTTAACAGACATGAGAATAGCGGTCTGATGCGGTGTAATAGCTGGCTAGAGCTCACGGTGCGGCGTGGGGGTTTTAAGAGATATTTCTCATGCTTGAATAACCGCATAAAGAACAAAATTAGATGGGCAAAGGGAAATTAAAATTAAATTGCCACGGCCTCAGCGGCTAAAAAAATAATAAGAAGGGAGTGATCGATCCGGAGTGACCGTCTCAATCCCAGGCGATCACCGCCGTGACTGCCACACGGGCCTCCCCTCATCGGCCTGCCTACTGGGATGCTGTTTCCCAGTCGCGACGGCCACCGATGCCATTATGAGGGGAGGACGCCCGCATGACAAACCCAGCGACAATCCCCCGGAACGGAGACCGTCACCCCGACGCGATCAACTCATATGGCGTGCCGCCCTCCAGCACAGCCTGTCCTGGAGGAACGAACGGCACGCACGGAACAGGGTGGAAAAGACCGACCCTTTACATGACCACACCTCACATCACTCGATCAATTAGTTTGGATTAACCGCACATGGTGCGTCGGAGCACACAACAACAAGAAAATTCAAAGAGAATTTTTGTTACGGTAAAAAAGAAAAAGAAAAAAATTATGCAATATAGATTACGTTAAAACTGATTCTACGTTAATATATTAAGTTTCACTTTCACTATTCACTGTTTTAAGAGAATTAAGAAAATAACACCAAAAAAAAATATCTGAAAGAAATGAACCGTTATGGAGTCGAACCACACCAAAAACGGACAACCAAGCGGAAACGAAAAAACAGCGGAAATTCCAAACGCAATTACTCAAAACGACGGAAAAAAAAATAACCTGACAATATTTTGCTCTGAGTGGGGTTTTCACCAAATCGGTGCACCACCACGAAACGCCGAAAACAAACGGTAAAAATAGCAACATATGTACATATAATATAGTGAAAATAGAGGAGGAGAAACAAACTGTTACAGACTTTGGAAAACTACAATTTACAGTTACCCAGTTTGCTTGTCGCTTGATTTTGGTATAGCTTGTTTTTTTTTTAAGCCGGTCCGACCAACCGCAACCAGCGCCGACGCAGGATCCCTCTCACACAAATGGTTGCCCTGCCCCCACAGGCGGGAATACTGACACAATATCGCCCCGTTAACTAACAGGGTTGCCTCCTCACAATCACCACTTCCACTAAGGGTACCGCAAAACTTTATGTATGACAACTTAGATGCATATATAATATGTAGTATTATTATTATTTGTGTTTTTTTTTGTTTTTATGGCAGCGGAATTTTCTTCACATAAAAAAAAAAAAATGAACACGACCCTCAAGGGAAACAATACTTGTACTTGTTCCTCTTGTTGTAACATATCACGATTTTCGGTATTTTACTGTTCTCTTCTTTTTTTTTATAATAAAAGACAACCTCTAAATGACAATTTATTTGTTTTTATTATTATTATAATTAAAAAATGAATTTATCACTAAACAATAACGTCCGTTATATTTTTATTTTTTATTTATTTAATTAATATATGTACATATAATTAAATTTTCATAGCGTACGTCTTAAGCGTCGCTTATTATATTTTTTCTTCTTCCGAAAAAACAAAACAAAAGAACACAAAATTATAAATCACTCGCATTAATGTTTTTAATTAATTTTTTTTTTTTTTTGTATACTACAGTAAAAACTACTTATACGCCACACGGCATTACGTAAAAAAAAATCATTGAGATACTAAAGAATTTCTGGCCATCGGCCATTAAGAAAAAAATTAATATTCAACCAAAAAAACTTGAACGTTCTGTTTTAAAATTCCAAACTAGACTCCCTTATTTATTTTATTTTTCATTTGAAAAAAAAATCAGTCAATTTTTTTTCCCCTTCTATTTTTTTCATGTTCACCACTTCGCATCGCTGTTCGTCCCATTCGTTGTATCTGTGCCATAACGTGCTAAAATTCTCTCTTTAGAAAGCCTGATTGCGTTGATAGCTAACTTACACACATTTAATAATATATACTGAAGAGTGTATTGGTCGCTACAAAAACCATATAAAAAAAATTCAAATATTTTTGTTTCTTACCACTACTAATTCCAGTTGATATCACACACTACTTAATATCAACTAACAATTGAGCATTTCTACTCTCTGTATTTTGCTCTTCTTCTACAACAAAACTCAATTTTACGAAATGTCAAAATCAAAACCATAACCTGCTAAAATTCAGGAGGTTATGATGAAAACTCAAAAACCGTGAAGTTGAAACACAATAAGAAATTAAAGTAAGTTTAAATGATTTTTATCCACTTTTGATATATAATCACAGAATATATATAAACAGAACAATATCTTCTATTGCGCTTTAATCCTAAGTTTGTGAACAAATATTTAAAATATGATTTAGAAGAGATAGAAAAACAATTTTGTATGGAATCAATGAAACAAAACGAAAATACAAAAATGTTTGTATCCACCTCTTTGTTTTGATCAATAAAAATCAGTACAATTTTTAAAGGAAAGGGAAATCTTTACATTTTGTAATGTGTTTAAAAGATATAGACGTTCATAAAAAATTTTTGATTTTGGTTTAGTTAGCTATGCGAAACTTTAAAATCTAATCAAAAAATAAACAAAGGACCACTTATTGTTTTTGATGACGAGATACAAAATTATACAAATAAAAGTGAATGATACATAAACACATACACAACCTTATTCAAATTTTGTTTTTTTCTTTATTATTTGTTTGATATGATTTTTTATCCCGTTATCGAAAACAATAAGAGGTCCTTTGTTTATTTTTTGATTTGATTTTAAAGTTTCGCAAAGCTAACTAGACCAAAATCAAAAATTATTTATGAACGTCTATCTCTTTTAAACACATTACAAAATGTAACGATTTCCCTTTCCTTTTAAAATTGTACTGATTTTTATTGATCAAAACAAAGAGGTGGGTACAAACATTTTTGTATTTTGGTTTTGTTTCATTGATTCCATAAAAAATTGTTTTTCTATCTCTTCTAAATCATATTTTAAATATTTGTTCACAAACTTAGGATTAAAGCGCAATAGATGATATTGTTCTGTTTATATATATTCTGTGATATAATAGCCCGATAACTATGCTGATTTCAAATAAAGAAAATGTAAAATAACCCATTGTTATTGTATAACCCAAGCTGCTAGGGGCAACGTGAGTTATATTTGGTATTACAAAATTTTGAGTAGTCATTGGAAAATTATTCATAGTCAAATTGAGTGAAAAACTATATTCCAAAAAGTAGTTAAATTAAAGTACACCATGACAATTTAAAGAAGGGTCACTATGATAAAATGTATTTCAAAATTCAATGCTTCAGTGTGAAAATACAAAATGGAACTGTTTCCTAATAATTTACGAAATTTATTTCAACAAAAGTGGATAAAACGTTGTATGCCACTCGAGAGCAAAGAGATATTATCCACTCGGGACAATTTCCCACTCGGCTATCGCCTCGTGGGACAAAATTATCCCTCATGGATAATATCTCGTTTTGCTCACTAGTACCATAAATAACTATTAAAGTAATTTACATTAGTTTACGTGATTTAAAATTTTATATGTGCTGTTATAATTTCCTTTTTTAATTTTTAGGTATCAACACAACTTGTAAATAGTAATCTGTGTAACTATTTCGGATTAATTTACAGTTTAAAAACAGCGAAACATATTAATATCTTATGTTTTTCTTTCGATCAATTAGAAAAACAAACTACTGTTAAGTTAAAACGAAAGTACGAATCAAAACGTTACAAATCGGAAAATCGTTTATCACCAAAAAAACTAGAAATGGAGCAACAATATGTGGAAGCTGCCACACCAATCAAATATGAGTATGTGCAGGATATAAAACTTCTGACTTCGGACGATAATGATGCGGAGAATGATGGTGCGGCTGAATCTCAAAACGATTATGCAATTTAACTTACGTTTTACTTTGTTTGTTTTAGGTCCATGGCGGAGATTCGCGGGAGCATGTTAAAAAGGAAAATACTGATGGTGAATTGGCCAGTGGTGGTGGTCATTGTTGCAATGTATGTGGTGAATCATTTGCCGAAGCTTTAGATTTGTTAGCCCGTGCCGAAGTGCATGCACGACGCCAACCATTGAAATGTAAGTTATGCGGTGAGTCATTTCTCGAGGAATCAATTATTAAATCTCATATACGTATCGTGCACGCAAACGAATTAACTCAACATTCGTGTCGCCGTTGTGGTAAATTGTGTCGCGATAGTCACCCCATCGAAACATTTATGGGAACATTCCAACGAAAAAAATCATTCCCGTTCGGCATATGGTTTCGCATCGAAATAAAACTGTTACGTGTGATATGTGAGGAGAAAAATTTCCCGATGGACGCTCCCTCATGAATCATCGTGAAAGCTTTTGCTGATGCTGGGACATTACGAAAATTTGACAGGATTCACACAGGTAAAAAACCTTACGTTTGTTCAGTGTGCCCTCGAGCCTTTAATCTGCGAGTTGTATTGCAAGAACATTACGATCACATCATTCTAGCCCTGACACCAAAAGGGGAAATTCAAATACACCTTATTACTGCCAAGTTTGTCACGAGTTGCTTGTAACGTTACTAGATTTAATTCAACATTTGATTCAACACAGTGACATGAATACGGTCATGAAGAGACAACTGATTGTAAGTAAATGGAGAACGGTGGAGAATTAAATATAATATTTGTCATATCAATGTGTATTCTATTTTATACTTATAGACGGGGCCACGAAAATATAAACGGAGAAGGAAATTAAAACTGCACGAGTTGGAAAAATTACGTGCCGAAAAAATGGCAAATTATTTTCGGTTTTTATTTGGAGCATAATTTGCATTTTGATTTCTATACCAATTAATATTCCAGTTACTAAAGTAAGATGACCATAAAATAATATGAGAATGATAAAAAAAATCTTTACAAAAAAATTAAAAAGAAAAATCCTTCTGTATACATTTTTTTAGTTTAAAAATTAAATAATTATGTCAAAAATAGTTTCTAAGATTTTTTAATTACAAAAATAGTTTTTTAATGCCTCAGAAGTTGACCAACAAATCGAAATATAAGGTTAGAAATAAAACAAGAAATTATCATTTTTAATTAAGTTTTTATTCAAGGAAAAGCCATAAGGAAGCTAAATATATTGGCTTCCATTAGGCGTAAAAACCTTAAAAAAAACAATTCATATCAATTTAGTAACAATAAAAATATAAAACAATTTAAATAATGTAATAAACAAAGGAAAATAACAAAAATACAAAATAATTCAAAAAGACTAGATTATTTATTCACTGCGAGTTTGCGTAAATTTTCTGCTGAAAAATTTTCAGCAGATTAAAAATATTTTATATGGAAACAAATAATTATGCTCGGAAGAGGAAATTTGTTTACCAAAAGCTATGACCCTGCTGAAAATTTTTCATCAGAATATTTTACGTAAACTCGCACTCAGTCAGTTTCTCCTTTGCCATTTTATTTTTAAAGCTCGTGGACTCCAGTGTCCAATGGTTGTGGTGGGTGATTTCATGAAAAAAAAAAATGGTTAATAAATTCAAAATAATTTAAATATTTAATAATAATCAAAGTTAATAAAATGTTGTAATAAATAAAATAATAACTCTTTAATAATTCATTTTCATGTAAATAAAATATAAATGTTTAATATAATTTATTTCAACGTTAGCAAGTTTCGGTTTGTGATATCCGTTAACGCGTGACATTTATCGTTTATTTTTTGCGCATAATTACTTAAAACTACGTTTGCAAAACATTTGCTTATACTATAATAAATATTAAAGCTAGTTGATCCACAATTGCATTCATAATCAAAATCAATGACTTTTTCGTCGTTTTTTTTAAACTGTCTAAAGTTAAACTTATCAAGATTCCTTTGTGATTTTTTAATTCAAAAAATTTAGTTTTTAATTCATCATTTTTTTAATATGGCTTGAAAAACAGAACTCATATGAAAAATAATATATGTAATTAGCTTCGTGCGAAGCAACAGAAAGCCCACCACGTGTAACGTGCTGTCTCAACTTGGTTCGTCAACGCGCGATGGCTTGGGTAGACTCTGAATTTTTTTAACTCACTGTGCGTGATTTTGGGCGCCAGTCTACCAGCACGATAAGCCGGCTTAGCTCGATTGCGAGCAATATGACTCGGGCGGGGTGCAAATAAACACCACTAAAAAGCCACCGCGTGTTTTAGGGTCTTTCTAGAATAATCGCGCTAACGGTAAAAAAAAACACACATACAAAATCGCGTATCATGAGACCATGCGACAAACCGTGACGTTACAAGAAACAATAATAAGGGACGCACAACTCACCTGAAAAACCGTTCTGCTGGCTCAAGTTCTCTGCAGCGAACTGATGATCTCCCCTTAGTGCCTCCAAGCTTGCTGTTTATCACCTTGCACGTGTCACGACGCCGACTCACCACTCACTTATGATTTTATTTTAGTTTTTCTCGCTTTGCACTGAGATCACTAAGAAAACACTTTCACCACTAATACGTTCAATTGCTCTGTCATTTGTTTTTGTTCCGTTTTATTTTTTTTTTAATTCACTTCACCTCTTTTTTATTTAGCCACAAACTTCTTTTTATGATCAGTCTATTTATTACCTCTTAATTTTTATTTTATTTTTTTAACAATCCGAATTATGGCGGACTCAGCGAAGTAAGCGAACACAGCTTGTAAAATAAAACAACCGCACTTCTTATATCTTTATAAAATGTATGTGTAACAAATATATTATTTTTATTCTTTTATTACATACTATAATTACAATTAATTATACATTTGTTTTATGCACAAAAAAAATAAACAGTGAACACGAAATAGTATACCCAAATTTTTTCTGTTCGCACACCCATTTTATTTTGCTTTAATTTACAATTTTTTTTATATCTGACCAATTCTCTGATTCAGACTTGACTGCCCGTCATACGATCTTCCTCGTCTCAATATACGGCATCCCCTTCTCCTCGTCATCACCTCTTCTTCAATTTGCTATTATTTTTCTATATTTTTCGCGCACTTTCATAGTTTTCGCCATTTCCCTCAAATTTTTGAGCGCTAATTTTAAATAATTGTTTGCTGAATGCCTAGCGCCATCTGTTGCCCCGAAACTGCTCATCCGAATTATTATTGTTTAGCAAGTTTTTTTTTTTTTGTGATTCTGGGTTGGTTTCCCAGATTGAGTTGCCAATCTTCGTCGCCGTGCCATGGTGAATAAAATAATAAAAAAAATATTTAATTATTGGATTAAAAATTGTTTGTTCTTGTTGTTTTTTTTTTTATTGCACTGTTTATTACACCAATTATTCAGATGAGTTGCGATGGAGGATGGATATACAAACAAAAGGGAAATTGTGGACATTTAAGTATGTTGAATGAGGTCGAATGGAAAGATTCAGCCGCGAAGTTTCATGACCCGCTTACCGTTTAATCCGTCAACGAAAACATACACACGGTGGCTTTGTCCAATCACAAACACCTGAACGCTACACACGTTGCAAATAATTAAAATACTGTGAGTTAGTGTAGGCTCCTTTATCTTGCAAAAATAGAAATTGACAAGCTTTGCATTTCACATAATTTAACGCTTTGTGCGCTGCGTAACCACTTACATACAGCTTAGCATCATCATCAAGTTCTACTTTTTCCAGATAAGCATTATCGTCTAAAATTACACTAAACTCTGCTAAATCAGCAACCTCTTCATATAATGAATTTTCATTAGTTGGTTGTAACATTTTTTTCTCGCTCTCGATGACTTCTGTGTAGGATACTCTGTAGTTATAACCAGGTAATGACCGATACAATCCAAATCTACGTTCTAAATCATCGGTTTGCAACTTTCCGAGTAAAATATATTCTACGTTAATGTTCAAAAATGAAAATTTAATAAATTCTAAAATAGTTTGAGTGGTATGTCTTAGGGCATTGAAAGTAATAGTAGTTAATTTACCATTATTATCACAACTTGAGTTCCATAACTCAAGCCACTTTAAACAATTTTCTAAAAAAATGAAATTGTGGTCTGTAATAGATTTTATTGGAAGGGCCGATTCCGTCCTTTTAAAAGTACCCTTTAAAGTGTCCTTTGTATTTAATATATTCCACCATTTCCGTATAATAACACAGAAGTCAGCTGTTTCTCTCATATCATCAAATTCTTTTAACGCGGCAATAGTGGAATCGTGAAATATATTATCTACTAACCTATCTACATTCTGTCTTTCAAGCTTGTTAGGATTAATAGTTTTGTGATCCAATTTATAAGGCTTTGTTAATTGAATTAAACTACTTTAATTTATATTATACAAAATTTCAAAATTAGAAAATGATGCCTTTTTGATAGAATAGTCTTCAAAGTCCGGAAAAAAAACAGTTTTATTATCATTTGTTAAATTTAACCAATTATTTCTTATATTTTTAAATAAATGAACGGAATCATATTGTAAAAAAATATTTAAGTTTGAAAAATCAGGATTTATGAAAAAATTACCTACTGGACAGAATCTAGAAAACATATTTTGATTAATTCTATTGTTATTGGTAATGATAACTACAACTTTAAAATCTAATGATTGAACAAATTGGATCACTGGCTTAGTAAAATCATACAAAATTTTTCCAGTCGGGCGTAATACTGGAAACAGACGAACAATTTGCTTGAAATTACCATAAACTGATTTGATCATGAACGCCATTACCATTCTGGCACATTCTGCGGGATCATTCGCAGCTTGGCTAATAATTTTGTTGCTTTTATATTGCAAGCCTTGCTCGACATAAATTTCGTCGATCAAAAGAGCGACATACTTCTCTCCGTCGGTTACAGACTTAGCAATATGGGACAAGTAGTTTCGTCATTGTGCGATGAGGTGTGATCAGATGAAATGTGTAGGCGGGAAGAGATGTGTCGTAAATAGCTGATGTGGGGCAGTATCAAAAATTTTCTTAAAATTTCGTAGGTTGCTGCAGAATGGGCATATATTAAAAACGCAAATACAATGGTCTCGGACTCATATTTTGGTCTTTGTCTATTTAACATTTCAACCTGATTAATAATTATATCTAGTTTGCCAACATGGGGGTCGTCTTCGTTGGAATCTCGAGCCGTTATTAAGTAATGCAAAGCACTACTTAACAAGGGTTCGCGATTTTCCATAATTTCACTAGAATTTTCGCGGTATTTTGATAATATATAAGAAAGTTGAGACCATTTCGATATTTTCATGTTGCGGGGGAGCAAATCTAAATCCGCGCTGAATATTTGTGTATAATTAACGATAATCTTAACGTTAAGACTATTGTTGACGCATACCCGCGTCGAAATATTGCACCCAACATCATCTGAGTTCTTAAGTTTATAAAAAACCACCTTTTCAGAATTTTGAAATATTAAATAATTGGAAATATTTAATCTTTCCCGGAAGTGGTTAACAAAAATTTCAAAACTTCCAATGTAGTCCGGTGGTGTGAAAGTCGGTTCAATTTGTTCAGTTTGTTCAAATTAAAGAGGCAAAAATGGTTGAAATTGTGATAAAAAAGAGATGGGACCGCATTATCACTTAATCGATTTCTTTTGGATTTAGTATTTGAACGTACCACGAAATCTTCCTCTTTAAAATGCCTAACACATACGCGTGAATATTTGGATGGTTTCCAACTTACACGACCAATAGCATCGACCCACTTAGACTTCATTTCCTCAAAGTAAGGAAGTGAAAATGTGGGGATTTTTTCTTTTTCGTTAATTTTAGGATTACATCCTGGCATACAGCAATAACGAGACATATATACAAGTGTGCTTTAAAAGGAACGATTTAACTTATTCTACTCTAATGTCACAGATTAATATCACTGTTTTAACAAAAAATATCACAATACAGCACTAGGGTATCGACAAGGATTTTATCACAAAATTAGGCAAAAAACAAACGATACTCCGCGGGCTTAAGCTATAGCTTTCGACGAGATTATATAAAATATTAAAATGACAAATGATTTACAAAAAACATAATTTAAATATATCACTAAACGAAATTTGCTTACAAAACTTTATTACTACAGAATTATTGACTCACCTGAATTATACCTCAGAATTATTGACTCACTAATCAATTTTCCATTTCTTATCCCCTAAAACAAAAAATAGAAATAACGTTAAGCACAAAGGAAAATTTGCATAAAAAATATTATGATTAAGGACTGGGAATTATATTTAAATATTAATTCTTACCTTTTTCAGTTAAATATCCTTTGAAAAATATCCACACCGCACGTACTCGATCAGAATCTTCTTTGTGATTTACCGATTTGTTTTTGTTCTTCATTTTCACCAAATGACAGTTGCACATGTTTCGTTTTTATTGGTTTAGATTTTACTCTCTTTTTGTTTCGTAGTATGCGAATGTTTATGTTTTCTACACTGTATTCACAACCATATATATATACGATGTCATTTCACAAATATATTTATCAGTATAGATACTTTTACAACATTAGTATACATTTGATTGGGTTTTCTAAAGAGATAATTTTAGCAGGTTATGATCTGTGCACATATTTCATCATTTTTTTTATTTTTATTATTGTAAAATCTTTATTGGTATTTATGTTTTTTTTTGTACACAAATACAACGACGACGAACATATGTACACACTTATCTGTACGGCCGCATCGGACTCATGTCGAATACACCGATCGGTTCAATCCCCACTCAGAGCAAATATCACGCGTCAATTTAAGCCAATGATACCAGCACCCTTATTCTGTAAAAAATAAGATAATGTGTAAACGTGAAAACGGGTAAACTTTGTGATTTTTTACTAAAATTACATTAAATTGCTTTTCGATTCTCTTTTCGTTCACTGTTTATCACGTGTAAATATTATCTTATTTTTTATAGAATAAGGCTACAGGAGCCTTATTCTATAAAAAATAAGATAATGTTTACACGTGATAAACAGTGAACGAAAAGAGAATCGAAAAACAATTTAATGTAATTTTAGTAAAAAATCACAAAGTTTACCCGTTTTCACGTTTACACATTACCTTATTTTTTACAGAATAAGGGTGCAGAAAGAAAAATAGAATATTTCAGATTGAACATTTTAATAACGCAAACATTCCATCTCATACTACATAATACATGTACAAACACCAACTCGCAAGAGATATATACTAAAATTCTGATTTTGTAAGGATTTTCTAACAATTCGTTAACAACATTGGTTTCGTCGTGGTTTGTTTGTCAGAAACGTAAAATAGCACAATATTTAACACAAGTTTGGAAAGGTCACCATTAAGAAATGACTCCTTCCCTACGTATGTTTCCTAAATTTTTCTTCTTCTACATGAAAAATTGCAAAAAATTTGGAAATTTTTTGCTTAAACTATCATTCGGACCCATGAAGGGCCCTTTACACTTTGATAATTATAGCGGACAATGTTTTTGTTTTAACCGCAACTAACAGATATTGATGCCGAATGTAACCACAAGCTGACAAAATGTTTCAATACTTGATCATTTTGTTTGTCAAAATGGCGAATTAGTACACTTTTCCTAACACGATGCAGATTTTTTTCAGAATATCCGGCTCGAAGGACCATATGTTGGGGCACACATTTATTAACATTTTATAACTTCTACTTTCTTCTTTCTACTTCTTCTACTTCCATTGAATATGTTGCATTTCACAGTAATCGGTTAGGATTTTTTCTAGTACTTATAAACAAGTTTGTACTAGTGATTCGAAAAAAAATCATTACTAAAATAAATAAAAATTGTTGAATAAGCACTTCCCGATTATATCTTCATGAACAACATTTTTATTTCCGTTGGGAGAATTAATTTAATTTCATTAAGTGAAGGAAAATTATATTAAACGAAATAAAAATCCAATAGGTATTTATATGATTAAAACCATATTAGAATCCCATTTCCATCGCACTTGTTGAATTTCATCATAATCGATTAAGAAATTGCAGATTTCCATCCTATTGACCATATTCCAGAAATTCATTTAAAACTCAATTTGGAATCCCAATTCAATACATGCATCGATTTTCATCATAATCGGTTAAGAAATAGCCATGTTCCTTCAATATTAGCCATATCCCAGAACTTCATCAATAAACCATTTTAAAATCACATTTAAACCGCACTTATCGAATTTTAACATCATCGGTTAAAAAATAGCCGGGTTCCATCTTTATTAGTCAAATTGAAGAATTTCATCTTAAACTCATTTTAGAATCCAGACATGTCGCATTTCAAAATTGGCTATATTTCAGAACTTCATTAGAATCTCTTGACAAACTGCCAAGTTCCATCAAAATTTGCCATATCCCAGAACTTCATCTAAAAATAATTTTAGAATCCCAATTCCATGACTTTTGCCGAATTTCACCACAATCGGTTAAGAAATACCCAAGTTCCTTAAAAAATGCCCATATTCCAGAACTTCATTTAAAATCAGTTGTAGAATACCATTTCCATCGTATTTGTTGAATTTCATTAATACACCTAATTGGCCTTTTTTTTAGAACTTCGTCTAAAACCCGTTTTAATATTCCACGTTCATTGCACTTGTTAAATTTATTCATAATCGATTAGGAAATAGCCAAGTTTTAAAATACTAGATGCCATATTGTACCATACGCCATGTTCTAAAACTTTTGCCGTATTGTGCCATATGCCATATTGAAATATGCCATCTTGGTGAAATATGCCATAACGTATCGTCTGCCATAGTGTGCCATATGACGTTTTGAAATTTGCCATTTTGAAATATGTCATAGTGTACCGTATGTTATATTTTCATATTCCATTTTGAAATATACCGTTTTGAAATATGCCATGTTGAACGGATCTCGAATGAAAGATATTCGCTTTTGTATAATCAGAAATTAAAACAATTTAACCAAGTTTTTTATTTGTTTGGAACTATTGGAGCAGTAGATTGGTGTTAAAATATTATTAACTGCACGATTAGAGGTCTTCTCTTTAATTAACACAATAAAATTAAAAAACAAAAATGGCAATACATATTAGCAAATACACCTGTCCCTCAATTAACACGGTAATTAAATTCCGCCAAATTACCGTGTTACTCAAAACCGTGTTATTCGCGACTAATGAATACATAAGTACAAAAAAGGTACAAAAAAAGTATTTATATATTTATTATTCGCGATTAACACGGTTCTGAATAAAACGGTAATTTGGCGGAATTTAATTACCGTGTTAATTGAGGGACAGGTGTATATTACAAAAGGTAGAAGAATGCGTGTTTTAAGAGCCGACCAGTGAGAAACTATAAACTTAAAAAAATTAAGGATTTTACTAACCTAATTTTTTTAAGGTTGTTTGCATTTCAAGCGTAGCAGAATTAATTAAGTTTTTATTTTAACACTTAAGGAAATATTTTTGGGAGTATTCCAAGAGTATTTATTGTAACTTTTAGAAAATTATTATCTATAGAACAGTAGTTTAGTCTTTAGTAGAATTAATTTTTATTTCAAAGAATTTTTTTTAGGAACCTATTTCTCAAATATTTTTACTTTATTAACCTAAAACAATTATTCAATCTGTGACAGGTACGGTACACATATTATCTAAATTAAAAAATAAAAAATAAAATAATTCCATGAGAATATTGAAATCAAGAAATAATTTAAAAATTTTCACTTTTTCGTAGGGAAAAATTGGTTTTAACATTTTGTTCTAATTTTTTTTTGCATTTGAACGAATAGTTTCGTTTTTCTAAAACTGTTTTTAAGTAAGAGATAAAATTTGACGAAGCTTCATATAATTGTTTAAGTTAAGTTAAGCTTTTCATGGGCAAGACATAAATGAACCATTTCAGCTTTAAAATTGAAATATAAAATTAAAAACAATTATTTCGTATTTTCAATTAAACTTTAAATTATTTTACTCCCCAATTTGAGTTATTTTTATCTAACTTTTAACTACCAAAATTTGGCGGAAATCGGGTTACCTCTGTTCTTAGAGGTTGTCGGATATAGCAAAAATCGGTAAAAAAATCAAAAGATGACCGGCGTTGGGAAAAATCGAGCTGTGAAGTCGCCTTTTCGGGGGCTTTATTGCAACTCGAATATTTCAAGAGCTCTGAAGTTGGATTTTCGTATTTACGTAGATGTTATGAAACACCAGCCTTAAAAGTAAAGGTCAGGGTGCAATATGTTCAAAGTGGGAAGTAAGGAAGCCTAAAAGTTACCCGGTCTAAACCTTTCCCAACTCGAAAATTACAAGAGTGAGAAAGTTCAATTTTAGCATGTAGAAAGATTTTGTCGACTATAGACAGTGTTCACGACGATACCTAAAATGAAAATAAAAATAAAAATAGAACATAACGCAAGCATTTTCAGCACCATTCATAATTACTGGATCAAAATACCTGAAATAGAAATAAGATTTAATTCTTACTGTGATTTATAATTATTCATTTAAAACTTACCCTTTTCACTTTCGTTTACTCTAGTAAAATAAAGTATAGTAATCATGAAAATTTTGAACCTTGAGATTTTTAGAGATTTATTTGTATTGAGGTCCCCTGAGTCCGAAAAAGTGGGTTTCGAAATGGTGTCTGTCTGTCAGTCTGTCTGTGTCCTCTCTACCAGATGGTTTAACCAATTGAACAGAAACTTCAGATTTAAGCTTTTTTGATAAATTGGGAGTTCCCAGTGAATTTTACTCCAAATCGACTAACCGGAAGTGGCCACTCCCTTGGTCCAGAAAATTTATTTTGCAAATATCCGATGGATGAATTGGTGTTAAATCAAACAAATGTTTTGCATGAAATTTCAGCGATTAACAAACGCGAAAATGAAGTACGTCTGCCTCGAGTGAATATTCCGCCTTTCACAGGAAAATATTCAGAATTTCCTTCGTTCAAATATTTGTTCGAGGCATCAATACACAATAGTGGAAATATATCAGATGTGCACAAGCTTCAATATCTAAAGGGTTTGCTGAAGGGCGAAGCATACACTCTGATAAATCATATTGCGGTGACAGACGTCAATTATTCCGAGGCATGGGAGAAGATAAAACAAAGGAACGACAAACCTAAACATGTGATTTTTAATTTGCTGAAACAATTCATGGGCCAGCCAACTTTACAACATAGTTCAGCGAAAGGGATTCGTGCTATTACGGATCCATCAGATGAAGTCATACGAGGTTTACGCGTTCTGGGTAGTGAAGCGGAGTTACGTGATCCATGGCTCATATATATATTCATGGCTCATATATATATTGGTAAATAAGATGCTGATTCCAGAGAAGCATGGGCACACAATTCAGCTGCAACCAATTATCCAACGCATGAACAATTTTTTGATTTTTTGAATAACAGAAGTGACACCTTAGAATATTTAACTTCATTCCCGAAGGTTAAAGTGACAGCTCCCAAGAAGGTGGGTGCCATGGTATCGCAAGCAGCAATTGGAAGTAATTGCATATTATGTTCAGGGAATCATTATATTAGCAAATGTGAAAAATACCTCGACTTGTCGATTACTGAGCGCAAGGAGTTAGCAGCTGGCAAAAGGTTATGTTTCAACTGCTTGTCTTCGACTCATCAAGCAATTGCATGCCGTTCCAAATTTACGTGTCGTATTTGCAAGCGAAAGCATCATGTAACGCTACATAACGAGGAAAAGGCTGAGTCTAACGAAAACAAACAGAATCAAGAAAATAATTCCAAAATATCATCTATGACTAACCATTCATATTTTATAGCGAAATCACCACATAGTGCAACAAAATCGTTCCAGGCCAACAGCAGTGATTTTGATAGAAGACAAATATGGACAAATGCAGAAGTGTCGAGCCTTATTAGATTCCAGTTCTCAATCGTCTTTCATTACGGAGAGTTGCACACAGAGATTAGGTTTATTACGGGATAAAACCAACATAAATGTGACAGGTTTGACGGCGGGGAATATGATTTCAAAGGCAAAAACAGTGATAGTTATGCGATCAATGTATAATCGAAGCATGACCACTCAAGTTGAAGCGTTGATAATGAAGCAGTTACCAACACGAATACCCAATTCAAGCATCTGTGTTGGAGAAGAACGATCTTTAAGGGATCTAGATCTGGCAGATCCACAATTCGATAAGCCGGCAGCCATAGACATATTGGTGGGGGCCGATAAGTTTTTCGAGATTCTAGAGAGAGAACAAAGGCGATCAAAGACATTGATTTTAAAAAAAACGATATTTGGATGGGTGGTCTCAGGTCATCCCTTATTAACGAGCATTGAGAACACATAGAGTTTCACGGTACAAACGAGAGATGATTCAAATTTGGAAGACGAATTAAGAAAATTTTGGGAAATAGAAGATCTCCCAAACACCAGCGTTCTAACTCCAAAAGAAACCTAATGCGAGCAGATATTTGTGAATACGCATCAGAGAAGAGCCGATGGCAGATATGTGGTTAACTTACCATTCAGAGACCAAACCGGCGAACTTGGCAATTCATTGGTTATCAGTACGAGGCGTTTTCTGTCATTGGAACGCAAGCTGTTGTCAAATTCCCAGTTACGAGTTGAATACCACAATCAAATGAGAGAGTACATTGATTTGGGTCATATGTATGAAACATCTGATTCCATAAAGCTATTATTTACCTCATCATGCTGTTACGAAAGAGACGAGCACCACAACCAAAGTAAGGATAGTTTTCGACGGATCAAGCAGAACAAGCAGTGGGGTCTCATTAAACGAAAAACTAATGGTGGGTCCAAACCGAGTTTATGGACCATATTGTTGCGATTCAGAACAAATAAAATTGCAATAGTGGCTGACATAGAGAAAATGTATTATCGTCAGGTTGTGGTAGCGGAAGAACACAAAAATTATCAACGAATTTTGTGGCGCGAGAAACCAGACTAGAAAATTAGACATTATAATCTCACACGAGTCACATTTGGTCTGGCGTGTTCATCTTTTCTGGGGATCAGGGCGTTGCAACAACTTGCTGCAGAATCAAAAGATGAAGGGGTCAATAATGAATATGATCTACTTTTGGGTAGTCATAATTTGGAACAAGCGATTGCGATGAAAGAGAAGTTGACTGACGTTTTAGCAAGTGGTGGATTTGTATTGCGTAAATGGAAATTCAATGCACCTCATTTTACTGAGAACCTGAACGAAGAATCATCGAGTGACATATGTAGTGATAAAACGCCGACAACGAAGACACTTGGTTTGAAGTGTCGAACTTTGCGCGAGTCATCTACTATCAAAGCTGATGGTCGCTGTGAAAGAATCTCTCAAAAGGGAAGCTGAATACTTTGCGTGGACCGATTCAAAGATTGTTTTGCCTTGGTTATCGACATTTCCGTCTCAATGGAAAACGTTCGTTGCAAATAGAACGAGCCAAATTTTAGAGCATTTTCCCCGCAAACACTGGGGTCACGTTAGGTCAAAGGAGAATCCCGCAGACTATGGTTCAAGAGGCGTTAATCCAAGAGGGTTGATTAATTTAAAACAATGATGGAACGGTCCAGAATGGCTAGTTAAAGAACAAAGATATTGGCCTGCAAGTGATGAGACTGAAGCAACTGATGAAGCATACAATGATTTGGAACGTAGAGGGGTGAATAAAGCAATCGTTACATTTCATGCGAGAAGTGATCCGAGTCCAAACGATTGGGTAGAAGAATTGTTCAAGCGTAAATTCGAGGTACACAAATTATTTCGGATTGTGGCGTATGTGTTCCGATACATTGAGCGAAAGTTTAAGTGGAAGGTGAAAATACCAACAAAGGTTAGGACTACGCAACTAAATGCGTCAGAGATAAAGGCAGCGAAAATGTTTTTCTATCACGTGGGTACAGAGTGAGACATTCAGAGAGGACATCCAGTAAATAAACAAAGACAAGAGAGTGAGTAACAGATCGAGGCTTCTAGCGCTGGCGCCATTTGTGGATGAAGAAGGGATATTGCGAGTAGGCGGTCGACTCCAGAACGTCGATTGTGAATATGATGCTAACCACCCTGTCATATTACCACAAAATCATATATTCACTACTAGATTGATATGGGGCATCCATTTCGCCAAATTTCATTCCGGCCCTACTCTCACATCGCATATTATTCGCCAAAGCTACTGGATAATCAACGGGCGAAGCGAAATACGAGGCATCTTAAAGGGGTGCATTATTTGTAAGAGGCAATCGGCGAAAACTGCAACACAATTGATGGGGAATCTACCAAGTACGAGGGTCACACCAGCTAGGCCCTTTGAAAATTGCGGCGTAGATTTTGCTGGTCCAATATACATAGCAGCAAGAAAAGGCAGAGGAAACAAACAAATCATGAAGGGATATATCTGCATTTTTGTTTGTTTATCTGTCAAAGCCATACACATTGAGTGTGTGTCAGATTTATCCAGTGAGGCATTTCTGGCAGCTTTAAAACGATTTACGGCTAAAAGAGGAATTCCTAAACATATACATAACGACAATGGCTCCAATTTTGTCGGAGCAAAACGGATTCTGGATGGCGCATGTAAGTTAATTCGACAAATTAATGACAATTATATTATTGCAGAGTTTCTAAGTGAGAACGGTATAGAATGGCACTATATTCCATCTCCTCATTTTGGTGGGCTTTGGGAAGCTGCGGTCAAGTCCGTCAAAGGTCATCTGTTAAAAGAAACACGTAATGTCCACTTAACCTTCGAAGAAGTCAGTACATTGCTTTGCCAGATCGAGAACCTGCTGAATTCGCGTCCACTATGTACATTTTCTACAGACGATGATTTTCAGGTGTTGACGCCAGCACATTTTTTGATTGGTACTTTCACTGGATCAATACCAAAAGTTCACATCGAAACATCGGAGAATCGACTGTCCAGATGGCAGTTAATACAAAGTCGAATACAAACCTTCTGGAAGCGGTACTATCTAGAATACATAAATAATATGCAGCAACGTCATAAATGGCAGCACAGCAGCGACAATTTCAAAACTGGAGACGTCGTATTGATTAAAGAAGACAACACACCCGCATCTAAATGGTCTTATGGTCGCATAATCGAAATACATCCTGGTAAAAACGAACTTGTGAGGGAAGTGACATTGAAAACAGCATCGTCTATAATTCAACGACCAGCGGTGAAGTTGAGCAAATTACCCGTAGGTTAACGAATACTTGTTAACAAGGCGGAGTATGTTCACGACGATACCTAAAATGAAAATAAAAAAAAAAAGAACATAACGCAAACATTTTCAGCACCATTCATAATTACTGGATCAAAATACCTAAAATAGAAATAAGATTTAATTCTTACTGTGATTTATAATTATTAATTTAAAACTTACCCTTTTTTTATTAATGTTTTGTTGACCATTTTATTATATAATTTTTGACAGAAGGTCATATTCACAAAACCAAAAATGTAATAAATAATTTATGTTAACAAAAGAGGTAATAGACATTTATAGCATTAAGGTTAGTACATTACATTTATACATTTGCATTAGATGGCGCTTTGTCATATTTTTTGAATTATGTTCTTCTTATAAAAAATATTTGTAAAAAAAGTCAGTCGAGAAGATTTTGTGAAAGAGATTAGTAAGAAAAAAAAAATAAAAATAGTGATTAAGAGAACAACAGTGATTTTATTATAACCGGAACGAAATTGGACACGAGTGATACCGCAAATTAATATTTTTGAACCCCGCATTTAATTTAGACAATCGAGATACCGCTTCAACTTAAATCTACTGCTTTATATACCTGGATAAGAGAGATACCACAACATAAATATATTGACCACCCATTTTCTACCGGATACGATTACTGTATATTTCATTATTGCGCTTTGGCATTGGAGCTTCATAAACCGTGATTTGTACCTTACAAGTACGCTTAGAAAATAGAAGTTTTCAACCGAGCGCATTGGTCACAATCTGCAACTCCTACGTGCTGGAAGCAGAATTGTACAGACAGAGCCTTCTATAATATATAGCCATAATCATCATGACGTATTTTTTAGAAGCTTTTTCAGTGCTATAACATTTCATTGATTTCCATAGGAATCCATAGTAAAAATAAAATGTAAATACAAAATCCAGCTATTGCTTACAATTAAGTCAAGCAGATGAAAGAATACCCGCAGATACCATTTCTTCGATTTTAATTTTATTTTGTAACTTCCCAAAAAGCTGTCCAATAGGTCAACCCCACCCATACATTTATTATACTCCACAACAATCGCTGGGCATATGGTATGGAGACAGGATCATTTTTCCAATAATGCCGTTCGGCTTGTTGAAGTGGTTGTTCTCCAATGTAATTTGAAATAAGATTTACAATTTTCACTTCTTCCTCTAGTGAAGCGCCACGAGGTTTCAATTTCCAGGTATTTTCATCGGGAAGCTTGTAACTGGATATAATATTTTTTCTTTAAGTTCCCAAACTCAAAATTCCATTTTTGGCTAACTGGATAAGTAAAGGAATGCTGTTGTAGTAACTATCGAAGTAGCACTTGTAGTTTTGCAGTTTGGGAATATTTCTGGTTAGTCGGATCACAACACCTTCATACCCATGAAGGTATTTGGGGTTTTATTTTAGTTAACACTCGAATTTTAATAAATTTAACAAGTGTGTAACATACACTATAAGCATTTTGAGTGATGAAAAATGTAGATATAATCTCCATACAAAAATTGCTTATTCAAAATAAGCTGAAGTTGATCAATGGTAAATAAATATATCAACTGGTAAATTTTATTTATACAATTCAATTAATTGCTTCATAATAATTTATAAATTCTAAATTTTCCAAGAAAATGTTCGCTCTCCAAAATTGCAAGATATAATGATTGTGCAAAAAATGAGTGAATAACCTCGACTCTTTACATTTGGTCATCATTTTTACCAATATTCTATCTTATTTTTTACTTAACGCTAGTGGCACCTTTCAGTCAATAAATTAAAATATTCATCCATAAACCGATCTCAAAGACCGATCTAAATAACTCATTTAGAGTGGAAATGATAAACTGCCTTATGGGGTGGTGGAGGGTTGATTTGAGAGGTTCAAAAGTGGTGAAAAATGGTATTATTGCGGCGAAACGTCAAAAATTAACCACAATTGTTAGGGTTGAACAATCACAGGACCAAAGACGAAGTCATGGAACTTCTTGACGCCGGCGATAACTGACAGAGCTTCTCTATCAAATTGGGCATACCGACATTCGGTGGCGGTTAGAGTCCTAGAAAAAAAAAGAAATCGGACGTTCATTATAACCGACCTTATGTGAAAGGATCACGCTGATGCCATATGGGGAGGCATCACAGACCAACAATAATGGTATAGACATTGTCGGTCGAACGCGCAGACTTCAGCTCATCGAAACTTCTCTGACGGGCAGTGGACCAAGACCATTTTGTGTTGTCGTGCAAAAGTTGATGCAGCGGCTCTGCGATAGTAGATTTCCCTTTAATGAATGCGTGGTAAAAATACAATACCGAAGAAAAGCGTGGAGTTGGGCTTTATCTGTCGGTGGTGGTGAATTTCGGATGGCTTCAACTTTGCCTTCTGTGGGACGTAGAACATTGGCGTCGATTCGGTAAGATAAGATAACAAACTTATGTTTCATCAAGTTTGAAAAATCTGGCTCAATTTTTCACGAATTTTTCACGTGTAGCTGACGGAATCGGAAATGCGTTCGGCGAAAGCGCTTTATTTACGGAAGATTACGGATGGTAGGTGTCGCCCAATCAGCGAGAGTGAGTATATATAAATATATATAAATATTTTATCTCTCGAGTGATTAATTGATTAATTATGAATGTACGACCAAGCATTATAGCAGGATCTCCCGGACTCCCGGGCCCATGCCGTACACCCGTACACATATAACAAAACCGAAGGATTGGATAGGATTATTAGTTGGGACAGACTCGACCCGGTTACAGACACCAATGCGATCGATAGTTAGTAAATTATTAGTACAATATATGATAAATATGTTAGCACAAGACATCACAATCTAACTACATTATTAGATGATCATTTCTCTGGAATCCAGGGCCGGATACTAGAGACTCTCTAAATGTAAATCAGGACTTAAAAAATTATTAATGTTGTAATTTCCCCCTGTCCGCCTTTCATTAATTTAACTGATAAAATATTTAAGAAAAATTTAAAATTACTAAGTTAAGATTACAAAAACAGCGCTTATTTCATTTTTCATGGTCCTTCTATATCTAATTAATTAATTATTACGTACTGCAACATGAATTAAAATAAACGTTAAAAACCATTTTAAACATAAAATTTTACTTAAAACTAATCAGAAATTTCCTACCGATCAAGAAAAATAGAATAAATAATTAAAAATTCAATTATTTTATAAAATTTATAATAAATAAATTAAAAATGATAATGTTACAGCACCACAACAGCCTAAAATCATCAATAATTCAGTTAGGTACTTACTATATCAAGAATATCAAGAATCAACAAATAAAATCAATATATAATTTCCCAGGTAACTCTGAAAACTAATTTTAATTAATAAATCACCATAATATCAAAGTCAAATCTAATTCTGAAATTCAGGATTAATTTAATCCCCATATTAAAGATTGATTCTGGAACTATGTTATATTCTGAAAATTGAATTATTTATTAGCAAATTAAGGAAGAGAAACCTTTAAATATTTTTAAACTAAATTAATTAATATATATTAATGAGCAAAACACAATACTATATATTACATACAAATATTACAAAAATTAACATTTTATGAGATTGCCTATGTAAACTCTCCCACTTCTAAGCTAAAATTTTAAAAAAATGTTTAACAATTTTAAATTATTAAGTTATAATTTAAATTCACAGCACTTGTTCCATTAGTTACCATTCTCCTGTAAATAGTTAATTAATTGTTTACCTACTGCAACTAGATTTAAAAATAAAAAGTTGAAAATATATATTTAACCATACTATTAAATTTAAACTAATCGGCAATTTCCTACAAATCTAGAAAAAAGAAAATTAATAATATTGAAATTAATTATATATTTATAAAAGTATATAATATAATTTAAACATTGATCATAATAATACGCAAAAAAGTCTAGAATATCAATAATTTAGTTAAGTACTACATGTACCTATATATGATATTTACTAATAAAACACAAATAGAGTTTCCCAGGTATCTCTGAAAACTAAATTGCTTTACTACTTAATTAATAGAAATTTACTTATATAAATTAGTTAGTGATAAATAAAATAAAATAGATAACACAAGAACAATACTTTTCTACGTTACATAACTGCTGCTTGAAGTTTCTGGATGTTGAGCGAGAATTCACCAATATTTCTGTAGCTTGGAGACTATCTAACAATTATATATAATTATATATACTTAATATCAACTAGACCATCAGACAAAAATACCCGAACAAACTATGACACTTTGATATAATTAAATTAAATTAAACTGACAAAAAGTATTGAAATATTTTCATCAATACCTCAAATAATTTTGCAATGCAATGCAGTTTACAATATCATATAAAAGGGAATTTCCCTTATCCTAGATAACGTACGATGCTATTCATTTTATTAGTATAATATTTCAATCTATACTTATATATAAATATTTAACGAAATAGCAACATTAATATAAATTACAATTTAATACCAATAAAGTGATTGATTTTAGCACAAGATATTTTTGATATTTTAGAACAAAAATTTTAACTATATATTCAAAAAATTAATTTAGAAATTGAAAAATTAACCTCTCCAAAGAAAAAGATGAAAGCGTTAAAAATTGATAATAAAAGCAACGACAAGAAACTTATCAAAATATTACCTACAATATGTAATATCAAACGATAGCATCAGTTTAATAAAAAGAAATTTATTGAAACCAGATCAACAAAAATAAGCAACATTGTAGACGCCCACGACGAACTAAGCCCACTGAGCGGTAATTTGCACGAGTAGCAAAATCATCTACCCCAAAATCAGCTCCAGTGTTTAATCCCGAACGTCATTCAAATATTTATGTCTGATAGTGTACATATTCAAATGATTTGCTTTAACTTAGTCATTTTCGCAACTCAAAAATAAAACTTATAAATTATTAGACTACCAAAATAAAAATCCAATTAGCATCATTCACCTATTGAAGAGATCTCCGCCACCAAACTCCTGCACCAAATCAATAATTCAGAAATTTGATCTCTTTATTAATAAATAAATATAAATATATTCAAAATTTTAACTCAGTTTACGGACCTCATTCCCTACCAAATCAATCATGCAAAGTAAATGAAACAATAAATAAATGCAATGAAAATGAACCCTTACATTCTTAAAAATGTATCGATGTGTCATATACGTAATTATGACTATTGTGTGTACATCCCACCATCTAAATTTTAATAAATCCATTAAGACAACCATTAAACTCAAAAACATTTAGCCTTCCAAAATGATTTAACGTAATTCCACTTTGTTCACATAAATGAACTCATCATTTTGTGTTAAAAATCAAATCTTAACCTAATTTAAACCAACATTTCTAAATTCGCATTTTACTTATCTGTCTATTTATTTATTTAGACAATTTATAATTTATAATATTAATTAAATTAATTAGGAATTTGATTCAGTATGTAATAGCCTGTAAAAAAAATGTATAAATCCTACCTAAATAAACCGTTCAAATAAATTGTATAAAACAGCTCCCAATTCCAATTCGACTCTAACCAATACGATTATACAAAGTATAAAAATCCTATTTGAGTCGAATATACAAAATCTCATTGTGTTCACATAATGCATGATTTCAATAATATCATAGTGGTTTCGTGAATACACAAAACACAAAGAGATTAACAACACCTGCATTCAAGTAACAAAATCTTATATGTATACTAAAACCAAAAACACACATTGACGGTAAATATTTTCTACCATCTTTCATGTGCATATCAGTAGGCCTTATACTATATATAAACACACTTAAACTGTGTATCAAGATAATACATTAAAATATTGTGACAACTGTATCAACATCAACGCAAAAAATTCTCTTTTTTTGTTGTTTGTGCATTATAATACATAAACCAACAAAATATATTATATTTCCTTAACAGAATCCGTGTAAAGAGCGAACACGCAGCTGTACAACTATATTGTTGATCCTGCCATTTATAAATCAAGTTGTATGCATGTATTAGTGCCCATTTTACACAATAGTAAAATACTTGTGACAGCTGTATCAAAACCAACGTAAAGATTCTTTTTCTCGTTGTTGTTTGTACTTAATAATACAAAAACCAACAAAACCACGCACACTTCCTTTACAGAAACCGTGCAAAGAGAAAACGACACAGCTACACAGTACACAATACCCTAGTAGAAGGTAATCGATGAATTCACTGATGACTTCTTGATGAAATTCCTAATGACCCTGTAGAAATTGTGAACTCTAAAGCGACCAACTAATCTTTCGAACGTATAATAAATACAATAACTCAAACCACTTGACGGTCTATATATATTTATTAAACTAAAACGTTGAAATTTTAATTAGTTTTCGCCGGTTCAAATTTTCTAAATGTGTCTTCTTCGTAAGACTTCCCAAAATCCCCCTTTTTTTCTCGCTGACAACTAATAAAAACAAGACAAAACCGTACGCCTAATTTCAGCTACTACGGTTTCCTTTAAATTATAAACTTGTTGCTCACTATCACAATACTTGTTGCTCACAATTCTTGATTTAGCACTGGGTCGGTAACGTGGGCTGCGGTAAAGTCTCACCGTCCGCAATAGACCCATTAAATGAACTATATTCAGGGCCCGGGACTAAACTCATTTATATAATTTTCATTTATCGATGAATATTTCTGTGAACAATTAAATGAATTTCATTATGAATATTCAAGAGGAATTCATCAATGTACTTATTGATGGTTTACGCAACACAATCATCGAATAATTAATAAAGCATTTCTTACTGACTTTGGGTAGAAAAAGTGTTGTAAAATAGTAAGTAATTTCGCAAGAGGTCCAAAAGGAAATGTTTGTCTAAAATCATTGTTAAAATTCGAAACATACCGTAATGTGTAACAATATGGAAGGGAAAGTATGCAGTAAAATCCAAAATGTTATACACGGTTATTAAGGTCAGGTTTATTAAGGTCATTGAAAGACACGCCGAAGATTTATTAATTATAATTTACTTAATTTTTAGGCGAACAGGTGATACAGGTTTTTTGGCATCAAACAAAATCATTAATTTGCGACTGCTTTACACAATGTTTAAAACAAACTAAGCAAAACGTAAAACAAATTGAGATACAACAGGGGTAGAAGGGAGAAAGAAATATATAATATAGAATTTTTTAACGGTTTTTTCTGAGTTATTCCATTAAATTTCTTAAACTGAGTAAGGACCAGAATGGCGTCAGTAACTTCGCTGAATTATTCTTCAATATTTTCAGTTACTCATATTTTTTACATATACCACTAAATTTGAACAGTTGAAAATTATACACTTGAGCAAAATTCTATATACTTTGTTGAATTGTTTGAGTTGATGCATTCTTGTATTGGTTACTTAATGAACTTTTTTTACTAGGGTAAGTAACAGTACGCAAACATATTTATGGCCCTTTTATATACCAAATTATAAGTATGTATTAGTGTCGATTGTAAAATGTACACAAAAACACACATAAGAATACAAATAAGTGTACGTAAAAATAAAATCTAATACCAAATTTATTGCGACTTATGTTATATAAATTAAAATTTATTTCAACACTATCTAAATATTAGACTTTAGTAATTAAAAATTGAAATTTGATTTTATGTACAATCCACAAAATATTAAATCATGCACTTTTAATTTTTCTATCTACAAAAATAAAAAACATTGCCTGACAAATGCATCCCGGTAGATTGCATTTTCCGAAATTACACTTTAGTTTAATTATTTTCACTACACTTGGATCATTATTACAATAAAATTAATTTAATTAGAATTTAATTTAAAATTTAAAATTAATCTGTATATACCTATGTATATAAAGTATATACATATTACTATATAAATAAAACACATAAATAAAACAAAATAAAATTAAATTTTTGAAGAGGATAGAAAAAACACGACTATCCTCTTCGACGAACTCTTGCCAACCCCCGGCGACTACTGAAAAAATCAGTATGACAAGAAATTTCCATTATTTCCAAAAATTGGAAAATCCAAATACACTTCCAGGTGTGTCGTGTTGACAGGAATTATAATGAACCAACAATTATATTATTATATTTTTTATTTCGTTTTATGAAAGCAACTGTCAAAATTTGTCTTGAGTTTATCTTTTTCGGTGTGAACGTTCTTTCAGTTTTATCTCCTCTTACAACTAAACAGCAACAACAACGTTCATTTAAAAAACAATAAAATTATAAAATCATAAAACAAAAGCTAGGATTTGACTTTTCTTCGTATGTTTTATCTCACGTGTTTTCAAATATTTTAATTCATCAAATTTCCAATTCAAAGTTATTCTGAAGCAACACAAGATTACATTTATTAGTTGTGAGATAAACGATTAGAGCCGACAAAGGAAAGATCGTTACAACAAATAAATTGGTCTGTGTCAAACTTTTGTCGAGGTTTAATGGTTCGACCTAAATTTGAAAAATAAATTTTAAATGTACAAGCAGCTGTGGAAATTTGCTTGATATTCAACGTGAAACGAGCTTTTTTGGATCATCCAAATAAAGATTTCAAAAGGACCGATATTCTTTTGCTATAGATTCCGCAATTCGATTTCGAATGAAATTCTTATTCCATGAATTGTTTTATTATTCGTTTTAAAAAAATATCCAGACTCCTTTAGCTACGGTTTTGAGCCCAATTAACCTAGGATTGTATAGTTGTGTTAGCTTTAAAAGGCACAAAAGTTATGCGAATGACGTTTATCTTAAATTAATATTAGATTTTACAAACAGCAAAAAATGCGCTTATATGTGTGACAAAAAGCTTATATTCGGGCGAATTTATTTTACAAGAAAAAATTCATTCAAATCAAATGTTTGAACTTAATGCTAAATAAATAATAAAAAATCCAAACATACAAAATTTAGCAAGATCCAAACCATCTGGCCCTCACAAAGCCAATCCCCTCAAACTTAATAACGGATTAAAGCGCCAACCTATTAATCGGCACTATTCGTCAATTTAAAAAATTTAATCTGATCCATGTGTCAAAAAAAATCGACATATCAACATTTTTTTCCTTCACTGATCAACATCTGAACTTGATTTTCTATCAGAGTACTTTAATCATGTTCAACCTCTAAAATGTCATATTGGGTTTAACTATTCAAATATACATTCCCGATTTTCGTAAAACAACTTAAAATCTATACAGTACTTTTCAAATTAAGCAATCGTAGCAAAATGCGATGTTTTTGTGAAAACAATCGGGGTGCTGCAATCACCTGTAAAATAGCACATTGGCCGATATTTGTCATCAGTCACCTATCAGACGTTGACCTGAACAAACCTCTACCAGTTTCATTCGTTGTTTCCTCAAAATTATGGATATTACTCCAGAAAAAGTCGCACAAGTTGTTGCTTTATTGCAAGAAGGACGAAATCAGCGAGAAGTTGCTCGTCAGCTAAACATGAGCCAATCTGGTGTCTCAAGAATATCCAGAAGGTTTCAGAAAACTGATACCTTCAATCGGAGACCATATACCAGCCAGTATCGGTGTACATCTGAGAGGGACGATCGATTTATCGTCCTAACTTCACTGCGAAATTGCCATCTCACGGGCGTTGATGTGCAGCAGGAGCTAAGACAAGTTCGAGATGTAGCTGATAATCCATGGACAGTAAGAAGACCTTTGAAGGAATCCAACCTCTCTCCAACACGGCCCGCTAGAGACCCAAAATTGACAGCACGTCATCGCAAAGAGTGACTCGAATATGCTCGCGAACACATCAATTGGAGCATCGAGCAATGGAGGTCCGTTCTATTCACTGATGAGTGCAGAATATGTCTCCATGGTAGTGACAGGAGGGGCCGGATCTACCGGCGTCCAAGAGAGCGATTTTCGCAGTGCTATTTTGCTAAAACATTGTCGTATGGCGGCGGTTCGTGCATGGTGTGGGCTGGCATATCACTTGAGGGGAAAACAGATCTTGTTTTCCTACCTGGTGGAGGCCGTAGAGGGGGTCTGACCACTTAACGAAATATGGAGGACAACCTCTTGGATCATATAGTGCCCTACCCAGACTATATAGGGGAAGATTTCATACTGATGCATGAAAATGCTCGGTGTCACACAGCTCGAACCACTCGGCAGCTCATGAATGAGGAGCTTGGACTCAAGGCGATTAGGTGGCCAGCCCTCAATCCAGACATGAATCCAATTGAGCATTTATGAGAATAACTAAAACAGAGGATTCGAGCCTGAAATTCGGTACCATCTAACATCAGTGACCTCAAGATTGTGTTGGGTGAGGATTGGGGTGCGATCCTTGAAGTCTTTGTCAAAACCTTAATAAGGTTAATGGGGCACCACATGCGAACCGTTGTAGACGTAAGGGGTGGCAATACTAAGTATTAACCAATAAAATTGTTTTACAACAAAACATTTAAATGTAATTTAAATTTAAATATCCACAATATTTTTTTCATAATCATCAATTTTGGTTGCGTTTTCATTCGAAATTCATTATAAAGAAAAGTACGGAACCAATTTTCATGAAAATAGTCTCATTTTAAAGTAAAAATATCAGGCTTTGAAAAAAATAATATCTTGTGAACATCGGTTAAGCCGTTTTAAAAAAAATTTGCTTTTCTGTGAGCGCTGAAGGTTTGAGTCGATTTAGATGCTGGGAAGTTTAAATTATTTGATTAATTGGTTGAATTATTGTATATTAATGTTAAATTAAACCAAATGCGTTTGTATGGCTTAGAACTAATCAAAAATCATACATTCGGGCGAAATAATGTGAAGTTTATCCTAGATTTAAAATTAAAACACATAAAATTTATTGAGACTTAAAAAAGTGTGGCTTTCACAAAGCTATTCGAAAATTTGAAAATTGTAATCTTATTCATATCTAAGAAAATCGATTTCTTAAAACTTATTATGATTTTACGATAGGCCTATGCGGGTATTTTAATCATACTCATCCGCAAAAATTTCATATTTGGTTTACCCAATTTCAATATGAAATTTTAGCGGTTTAGCATGATTAAAATATATATATTTCATCTCTCGAGTATTCCAAAAATGTTCGCTTATATATCACCCAAACAATAACAATCCCCCCAATCAATCATTCTAGTTGTTTAATGGGACCATTGTAAGATTCTCCTACAAAAGTTAATTATTTCCCGCGCTTTTAATTCGAGTGTGTGTATGTGTGTATGTATGTATGATTATTTGACCACCATATCAGGAAAGTTAAACTATTTGAACCACAAGGAACGACTGGGTAATATCTGTCGTTACAACCGCTTGCTCCATATGTTGGCAACAATTTTCTTAAGACCTCACACTGATGGTATCTTGAAGGATTATTTAGAAGTGGTTGATATTCATGCTCTGACAGGGCCAGCTCGAACAAAGAGTCTGAAATAATTCTTCGTCTATACTGAAATTGTAACAATAGTGTATGTGAAAATTAAAGTGACAAATTGTTGACGTATTTCATTACGTAGCTGTATTAAAATTTGCGTTGGTTTTGAAACGTTGTTACATTAATGCCAAATAATATGTGCAATATTTTAAAATGTAGCGCCAGAGGTAATGTACATATAAATATTTCTTGTTTGTTTTTTGTTAAAGGCGAAATGGAATATGAGGCAATCTCCATCGCAGTACCTTACTCTTGTATTCGTTAATCAAATTTTATCCCACACCTCTTATTCTATGAACAAATAAATTTGATCTTCAGGTATGATGATTATGAATGGTAATACTGAAAATCAGTGAACCGAAGGGTAATGTATGTATTTCAAATTTAACATAAATTCAGATAATTTTTCTCAGAAGAACGGTTCAACGGGGAGAAAAAAACTTTTTGGATCGGAAATTGTTCTTGTTATATTACATTAGATTTAACATTTTTTTTTTTTACTTTTAGTAATTAAAACTTTTTTTTTTTTTTTTTTGTTCAATAGTTTTCCTTCGATTATAATAAATTTAAGTTTATCGGTTAGCCGCAGTTTAACAAGAGGTGTAATAAATATAAAATCGTTACGATACCAAATGGTTTTTATATTATTTTACGTATACTTTATTTGTCGGTCGATAGCGCGCGCACAAGTTGTTTTAATTGCTCATTACTATTAATATTAATTAAAAATATTATAGCTTAGAATCGCATAAGAACATTTCATTTTCAAAACATAATTTTATTAATCCCTCGCCTCAAACTTTTTTTAACCGCGATTTTCACTAAAATGGGAAATTTACATCGAAATTCTCATACCGCAAATTCAAATTTAGATATTGAAACCATTTATGCCAAGAAATTACGAAGAAATTAAATAGAATTAATACGCTTAAGAATATTATGAAAATAATGATTATTATCAATTTTTTTTTTTTTTATAAAACCGAAGAAATATTTAAGTTTTAGAAATTATGAAAAGGAGATTTTCCTTTTATAAAAAGCTGTAAAATTAAATAGCTAATTTTTAGAAATGATTTAGGGAAAATAACTTTTGGTAAACCTTAGGTTAGGTTAGGTTTAGATGGCGGTCCACTAGGACCAGGCATAGACACAAAAATGGTCCGTAGCCATACCACAATAAATATTTCCTTCAACTCATTAGAACCATTTTGAGCTGTTAACAAAGCGCTGGATACTCCTGACGTCCATCCTACAGAAGTCCGTCATGCCTTTGAAGAAGGGTGCCACTAGGAACTATAGTCTGTTTCGTGCCAGACGAGGGCAGGTACAAAGAAGATGAAGTCTCTTCCTCCTCTTCGTCCTCGCAACTACGACAGTAGTCATGTGAAAAGACACCAAGTCTACTCGCATGCCTCCCTATGAGACAGTGCCCCGTAATCACTCCAACAACCACACTGATCTAACTTCGCTGAAGTGATATCAGCTGTTTGGATCTCGCCAAGTCCAACTTTGGCCAGACCTGCCGAGTTATTACGCAATAAGTGATACTTGACCATCTGACATTCGTCAGCTTGCTAGCTTCTTCCTGAAGTAGCAGTTTGCATACCGCAAGAGGCATTTCAATATCCTTTCTGCTTTCTGAGAAGTGGTTCGTTGTACCACGTCGAGCCAGTTCATCGGCATTTATATTCCCTGTACTTATGAAATATCCTGGCACCTATAAAATGTGGATGTTGAACTGATCTGCCATCTCTTTAAGAGATGAGAGACAGTTCTGGACTACATTCGGCGTGAGGAGGTGTGATTGAAGCACTTTAATGGTAGCCTGACTGTCGGTATATGCTATATGCGAATATCACAACCTAATATTACATTATACCTCAACCAGTCTACGACTTCCTTTATCGCAGTTACTTAAGCTTGAAAAATACTACAGTAGTTGGGGAAACGGAAGGAGAGATTTAACAGAAGTTCATCGCAGAACACTCCAGCTCCGACTTTTCCGTCCCGTTTTGAACCATCAGTGAAGAAGTTTATAACTCCTGGTTCCAAAACTGCAAGCATCATCCAGTCCTCCCTGGATGGAATCCTAGTCCGGAGTATGGGTCTGACTACTACGGTATAAAGCCAATGTACGATTTTTTCCCACGGGAAACTTGTACTGAATTTTTTTCCTGCGATAGCTATTGACAAATCAAATCAATGCAATTCATCTCCAGACATAACACTCTAGAGGCTGATTTTATACAAATTTTCTAATAATTCTAATTTTGTATATTCTTCTGATTTTCCGATATTTTCTACGAAGCAAAGTTTTACACGCAAATTTATTTACAAAAATTTTTATTTAAATCTATGTATCCTATTTACTTTCGGCTGATAACTACTAAATTTTTTATTTTCGGCTGAAATGTTATATCATAATCTGCATTATCGACTTTTTACTTTCGGCTGGAATCTTTCGGCTGAGGATAAATAATCTGCATTACCATTTTTTATACTTTCGGCTGGACTAACACAATCTGCATTATCGATTTTTCACTTTCGGCTGGCAACTTTCGGCTAACTTTAACAGTATGACATTTTGAAGAATTTTTTGGGAATATTTTTTAAAAAGATCGGTAAGTAATACTAAAGAATAGTAGATTTGCACTAAAACGGACCCAGCATTACAACAGTTGTGTAAATGCAAAAAATGTTTGTTTTTTTTTGTACCATGTATACAAATTAGAAGAAATTTGAAATTACGAATAAAAAAGCTTCAAGTTATAAAACATATAAATATGTACATATATACGGGTTCATATGTATATGAGAGACTGCATGTGAGTGACGTTCTACTTCCGTTTTATTCAATTTTAAATTTAATCAATTACATGGCATAACAAAATAGGGAAGTTTTCTACATTTTTATGCAATTTTATTTATTTCCATCCCCAGATTCAGTTGTTATGTTGAAATTCAATTACCGTTAGATTTTTTGCTCAAAAAATATTATTTCTATTACGTGCGATTGATTTTTTTTTATTCTTACGTTGATGTTTATTTTAAATTATGTAAATCAGATTTATGTTATATTATTAAGACAAAATATCAAAAATTAAAAATATCTTAATACATATGTGGGGATGCACTTTTAGAGACAAAAGTGCCAACTCATACAAAATTCAAACGAATAATTTGAGTTACTTTACGTACAATATAAACATAAACATAAATCATAAGGTTGATATACTATACACAAAACATACTTACGTACATTCGTATACTTCCTGGAAAGGATATCTAATTGCATTATTCATTCAACATTAATTTGGAAAAAAAGGAAATTCAGAAAAAGATAATTAAACATCTATTCAAATTTATTCTAAAAAAAAAAAATAATTCAAAGAAGGATATCCAGACTTAAAAAAAAAAATGAAACGGAATTTTAATTTTGATTTTAATAATTCTTGGGATTTCATAAAATTTTTAAAAAACGAGAAAGTAAATTATATATTCAGGATATTATGTTTATGAATTTTTATAAACAATTTTTGAGTTGCTTGCATCTAAATTTAAAGATAAAAAATTATCAAATGGGATGACCGAATGCTTCGGTTAGGGGAAAATCTAGCAAATTTGTATCCAGACACATTGTATTCTGTGTTCAGCGGATGCAACCCCGAAATCCCGAATCTCGGTACATGCTGTACTATGGGATTTCTACTAAAGGCCCTGTAAACTTCGGATAAAATTGGTGTAGTTGCGATGTCTCAAACGGATGTACTTCAAGAATTCGTGCCAACGGCCAATGTAGCGATAGCGATTTATCGTCAGCTAGAATTACAACGTCATCGACTTTAACATTTTCCTTGGATTCTCGCCATTTGCAGCGATTTTGAAGAGCCGTGATGTAGTTGGTATGCCACTTTTTCCAAAAATGTTGATAAATTTGTTGCACTACGTGCCATCGAGATGCTTTGTTGACAAAAATTGGTTCTTGAACATCTACTAGTGAGCGCCCAATGATTAAGTGGGCTGGTGTTATTACATCGGTTTCTTCTTGTTGGTCCTTGCATAGTGGACGTGAATTGATGGCGGCTTCAATTCGTACCATCAGCTTTGTAAATTCTTCTAGAGTGAGAATATTGCTACCAGCTACCCTAAATACATTTGTTTTGAGAAGTTTCACTGAGGCTTTCCACAAACCTCCCATGTGCGGTGCTCCTGCTGGAATTAGATGCCAACTTATTTGATTCCTTAAAAGAAATTCATGGATATGATTATTATTAGTTTTCAAAAATTGACAGACTTCGTTTAAGTGATTTTTGGCGCCGATGAAATTCGTTCCGTTATCACTATAAATTGATTTACATAAACCACGACGACCGATAAATCTATGTAGAGCGCCCAGGAAACTTTCTGTGGTTAGATCGATGACGACTTCGATATGAACGGCCTTAGTAGCCATGCATACGAAGAGGCAAACATATGCTTTGTGTGGTGATGAACCTCGTTTTCTTATTAAGTGTAACTTGAATGGACCGCATTAATCTATTCCCACATTCGCAAAGGCGTACTCATTTTGGACTCTGGAGGTTGGTAGTGTACCCATCAATTGTTGCTCACATTTTGGATACATTCTTATACAGTTTATACATTTCCTGATTACAGCACGTACTACATCCCTACAGTTGATAATCCAAAATTTTCGCCTAGCCATTGCCAAACATAACATAATCCCTGTGTGACTGAATGAACGATGATAATCTGATACTAAAGATTTGGATAATTGCGATCTTGGCAAAATGATTGGATTCTTTACTGTGGAGCTTGAAAATGACTTCTCGATTCGACCACCAACTCTCATGAGCCCGTTTTCAAGAGGATGCAGATTACGTAATCTACTTTTACTTGGGACTAATTGATTTTTCTTCAATGCTTCATACTTGTCAGCAAATTCGATTCTTTGGATATATTTAAACAAAATTACTTCAGCCATTCGAATGTCTCTTGGTAGAATCTTTGGGTTGTATTGGTTAATCGGTTTTGGATGAATTCTTGCATTTAATTTTTCGATATATTTAATTGCGTTGGCTAATGCATGGCATGCTCTATAGAAACTGGAATGCCTTTCGATTAATGATTTAAGAACATCCGGGACTGCCGCACAGGTTAAACTTATTATGTCTTCTTCTTCTTGAGGTGGGATTTTTAGAGTTGATTCTTTTCTCATCTGAAAAATTTCTCCTGACGTTATCCAGTGTGGACCAGACCACCAAAAATAATGATTTTCCAGTTGTTCCAAGAAAATCCCCCTCGATGCCCAATCTGCTGGATTATGCTTGGATCTAACGTGGTTCCAAAATTCTCATTTGAATTTATATGTGTCCAAAATTTCTGATGTCCGATTAGCAATGAAAGTTTTCCAGCGGCGAGGATGCGATGATAACCAGTCTAGGACTATTTTGCTATCTGTCCATAATTCGACTTTCTTTACATTAATAGTTAGCGTGCGCTGAACCCATGACATTAGTTTGGCCAGCAACAATGCTGCTTGTAGCTCCAATCGTGGTAAGCTTACTTGTTTAATGGGAGCAACCCTTGCCTTGGCTACAATCAATCTTGATACTGCAATGCCTTCCTCATCTGTTACCGCATAGATACACGCGCCATAAGCTGCCTCACTTGCATCACTAAACCCGTGTAATGTGCACTCACTGTTGGTTTTCAGCCACCTCGGGATCTTAATTGAATTTATATTTTTGAAGCTATTTCTGATTTTTAGCCATTCTGATTTAACCTCGTCTTGCAGTTCATCATCCCACTTCATTTGTGAAAGCCAAAGTTTTTGAAATAAAATCTTGATTTTGATAGTTATTGGGGTGAGCAAGCCTAACGGATCGAAAACTTTGCTGGATTCTGAAAGCAGACTTCTCTTGGTATGCACCGACAAATCATTGGGATGAAACTGATAGCTGAATATATCTGTTACTGAGTCCCACATCATACCAAGAACCTTATTTTCTTCACGTGATTCAGATATCTCCTTTTCTGCTCCTTCAGCCACTGATTCTGAATTTGGATGATTTGAAATGATAATGTCACGTACATTAGAACGTAATTTGCGTAGGTTGAAGCCGTACATCTTTAAATTTAAGATGATTTTATTCTTCATTTTGAGTAAGTGATTGATACTTGATGAACCGGTCATCACATTATCTACATAGACGTCCTTTAACAGCACATTAGCCACGTCACCATTTGGATTCTCAAACCTTAGGGATACTTCCTTTAAACTTCTCGTAGCGAGATATGCCGCTGAGGCAATTCCATAGGTCACGGTATTCAGACGATATTCCTTTGGTATCATTGTAGATTCTGCTCGCATCAATCCACACCATACGATACATTTTCTCGATGTCTTCCGTTAAAACATATTTATGTTGCCGAAACCTTAACAAAATGTCTACTAATGACGACTGAAAATTTGGTCCAACCGCTAACAATTCATTTAATGACGTGTTAGATGTAGATTTAGCACTAGCGTCGAATACCACACGTAATTTGGTTGTTGTACTTTCTTTTATGACTCCGTGATGTGGCATGTAATAATTTTGTGTATTCGACTCACCGATCAAAGTCATATGATCAAGGGCTTCGTACTCTTCCATGAAATAGTGATATAGGTGCTTGAAATTTTTGTCTTTGATGCATCGGCGTTCCACTGATTTCAGACGCTGCAACGCAATATTATAGGATGAACCCAAGTTTTCTAAACCTTCTTTGAAGGGAAGACGAACCACAAATTTACCATCCTTACTTCGAATAGTAGTATTTTGAAACAATCTTTCACATTCATCTTCTTCGGACATTGACTCACTAGCATTAGGCACGTTCTCCAGCTCCCAAAATTGCCTCAATGTGGTGTCTACATCTACCATGGTGTTGAATGTCTCCGAACTTTCTCTGTCATCTTCATTGGGTTTTCTAATTATTATCCATCCAAGCTTGGTGTTATAAGCGGATAAATTCTCAAAGTCTATCTTATTTGTGCAATCTAAATCTAAACAATCAAAAAATATATTTACTCCAAACAGAATATCAATATCTCCGGTTTCAAATAGCCTTGGGTCGGCCAATAATTTTTGATTAATCTTATCAATATCATGTTGATTTGCATAATTCTTTGTTGAAATAGACGAAATTCTAGGTACCACATACGATCATGCTTTTGTTTTATATGTTTCTGCCAAATTCGATACTTCAACTTCCACAGATCCCTTCGTTCTACCAATATCTGAGTGTCCAAGACCTTTAATACTTATTGAATTTTTGTTTCTAGATAACTGCAGTTTGTTGATACATTTTTCAGTAATGAAGTTTGACTCTGATCCAGAATCTAATAAAGCTCGGAATGTATGTAAGTTGCCATGCCGATCGCGAAGTTTTACAATGACTGTGGGCAACATTGCATTTGGAATTTGACGTGCAACACTTAGACAATTTGAATTATATAGATTTGCTTCGGAACTCGTTGTCACATGCATATAAACAGAATTTGGGACGGCTACATTTGACTTATTGGCTTCATTTTTGATTGTCTCGATTGATTCTTGTTTCGCCTCGGATGTGGCAGGTGAACTTACGAGGGTGAATCAAAATGTCTTTCGATATCATATGAAAAAAAAGAGTGAATGAGACAACTATATATTTTTTTTAAAAAAATTTTGTCGCGGTGAAACTTATAGAAACAAAATTCGATGTAAATTTTACAGTTCGTTTGTTTTCTTCAATTTAGTAGCCCGTTTTTTGAAAAAAATTCTAAAATGAATGAAATTGAATATCGTGCCGTTATTAAATTTTTCTGTAAAGATGGACGCAATGCAATTTATATATTCAATTACATATCAAAAGTTTACCGTGAATTTGCACCATCATATTCCACAGTAACAAGGTGGGAAAATTGTTCAAAAGTGGTCGGGAGTCATTAGAAGACGACAACCGCCCGGGTCGTCCCGCAGATGCTATTAGCCATGAAAACATACTTTTGGCAGAATCAATTGTACTAGAGGACCGCCGTATTTCTGTTTCGCGGTTAGCGTGGAGACTTTCCCTTTCATATGGTACCACTTATACCATATAACATAACCACCTTCACATGTCAAAAGTAAGTGCGCGATTGATTCCCCGTTTGTTGACTGCATAACAAAAGAAAATTCGTGTTCAAACTTCAAAGGCGATTTTAGAAATGTATGAAAAAAATCCAGAAAACTTCTTGGGTAACATAATAACAGGCGATGAAACATGGATTCATCATTGGGATCCGGGATCCAAACAAGAATCGAAGCAATGGATTAAACGTGGTGAACCACCACCAAAGAAATTCAAAATTAACCGTCTGCTGGTAAGGTTTTGGCAACAATTTTTGGAATGATGAAGGGATATTGATGATTGATTAAATGCCACCGAAAACCACAATCACGGCATCTATATCGCAGAGGTTTTGCGAAAATTGAAAAAAGCAATCCGGGAAAAACGGCCAAAGAAAGTTAGAAAAAAACCTTACTTCTTCACGACAATGCACCAGTGCACAAGGCTAAAGTTGCTCAAGCTGCATTAAAGGACTGCGGCTTCGTAGAAATTCCGCATCCACCATACAGTCCAGACTTGGCAACCAGTGACTACTTTCTGTTTCCCAATTTGAAAAAAAAATTAAGGGGCCGGAAATTTTCCAGTGATTCTGAAGTACAGTTTGTTGTAAATGAATATTTTATGGAGCAAAAGAAAACTTTTTTTTAGAGGGCTTAGACAAGTTAATTGATCGATGTAACAAATGCATAAACCTTAAAGGAGATTACGTCGAAAAATAAAGATATTGCTGTCTCACTCACTCTTTTTTTTCATATGATATTGCAAGACATTTTGATTCGCCCTCGTACATGCAACAATGTGTGATGCTTGCGGTGACACGTCTGATATCTTGATTTAAATCTACGTTCGTAGACCGAGTGATTGCTATTAAGACAATTGAAGCATCTATGCGATTCCTTTACATATTGTAACCGTTCGTTATGTTTCATTGCTTTGAATATTTTGCATTCATGCAATTTATGGGTTTCTTCTCCTTTGCATAATGAACATTTTCCATGAACAACTGCAGTGACAAGTGATTTTATTGCTTGTGGTTTAGATGAAACTGGCGACCTTTTGCTCATTCCAAATGTTTCGAGCGTACCAATTCTTTCTGCAAGAAATTCAAATAATCTGCTTATTGTTGGACACTCATTATTTTTGATTTCTTGTACCCAAAGAGTTCTGGATTCGACGTCTAGCTTATTTAGTAAGACATAAATCAGCCAGGGATCGCGGCTTTCTACTCCATCTGAAACGTCATACAGTTTCTTTATTGAACTTACGTTAGATTGTTGAATGACTGGTTGATCCATAAATGTTTGATTGAATGCGTTTATGGTATAACGTCTTTTGTCGTAGCGACCCTTTAATTTTGACAATGCCTCATGGTAATTTGCATCCGAGATTGACATATGCATGATTAGCGATTGTGCCTCACCCTTTAAATAACACTTAAGATATTGGAGCCTTTGTGCGTCCGATAGACCTTCCCGTTCATGGATTTGTTTATTGAATAATTCGATGAATGATTGCCACTCGGTGTAATTACCTGAAAATTGTGGCACTATAATTTTTGGTAATTTAATTTCACACGATTGACCCCGTTGGAACATGCCAGCATTGTGTAAATCTGAACTATCAAATGCCGTGTTAGTGGTATGAAATTGTACAGACTGGCGACCTTTTGGCACCATTTTGTTGAGACAACTCATTGCTGAATGCAATTCTTCCATTTCTTGATATTTTGATGGTTGTGATGCGTCGTACTGAAATAATTTATTTTCCATTTCCAAATATTTGCTTAGCATGCTTTCCAAGTGATTAATTCTTTGCTAGATGTCTTCAGGATTGATATCAGGTTTTGACGCATTTTTCTCGGCAAATTCCTTAATATTTACGATTGACTGCTGCACGCTTTCCAGTGTGTTCAGTAGTGATTTAGCTTCAGCCATATTGATGATGATGGAAAATACCACGTGAATGTTTTATGTCGACAGAACCTACAAATCAACTAAGGATACCAACCGGACGATAAATCTCGCTTGAATTCAAATTTATTATGTTAGTTTAATTAACACTAAACAACAGCTTGCACACTATCACAGCACTTAAGATTCACTTCTCAATAAATTTAAAATAAATATTAACCGCGTGGTCAAATTTTTATTTTTCAAAATTGTCGATTATAGAAAAAAAATAATAATTTTTTATACTTAGCTGTGTCTTCTAAGGTTGAGTAATTTAGTAGCTGCTGCAATCCGGCTCGAAGGACCATGTAAACTTCAGATAACATTGGTGTAGTTGCGATGTCTCAAATGTTTTACCAAACTGATCTCTTCAATGTCTTCTGTTTCTTAAGTTTTCTTTCTTCGGATGTAATTAAAATTTCTTCGGATGTTGAACAATCAATTTTATTTTTTATTTTATAACTTTATTTAATCTTAATAGAACAATAATTTTATTTTTACTTTATGTACTTTATTTTTAATATTTTGTTCTATATTTTACAGCGGCTACTCAAAAACTGATCTTCTCAAAAATCTTTAGGAATATAATAATTTTTTATAATTTAAAATACATGCATACAAGAATTCAATGCTAGTCAAATTTGCTAAATAATTAGTAGTTTTTAAATATTCTGCCAGATGACAGCGCTGAACGTTAAATGAATTTTAATGTTGACATATTATTTTGACATAACAATTTTGGTAAGAGAATTATTTCATTTTATTTTTTAGATTTTTATTTAATTATTGATTTATACTAAATTATTCTTTTAGTTTTAGAACCGGTCAGGCATTTTTTGTTAAAGTCCATGTTTATTTTGTTGACACTTTAACATGTTTTAATAAATTTTGAGATTCGACTGAGCATTTTGGGAAAACTTCGAATTATTCCCTGATGGCCACCTAAAGAATTTATGTGAAATTCTTTGATAATTTGAAAGATTTCGTCTTCATTATTTAGAGTTATAATTTCTTGATCTGAATTATTTTGACCATTTATTGTATTTGAATTGGAAGAAATTGATTTTGGATTTTGATGCATGTCGTTTAAAATTAAATTTGAATCTTTCAAATTTTTGATTAAAGATTGGTCGGAATTATAAGTTTTTGGAATGTTTTCTAGATTAAGTTTACTTTGAGCACGAGTTACAATATCAACGTTTATGTCACTGGGTATTTCAATTCGTGAAAGTGTATCAGCATGGACAATTTGTTTTCCAGGTTTATATTGAATTTTAAAATCAAATTCTTCTAGTTGAATACGCCATCTGATTAGAATTAAATTAGGATTAGGAGTTGAAAATAAATAGGTTAATGGTTTATGATCTGTAATAACAATAAATTTACGTCCATAAACATAAGGTCGAAAACGACTAACGATTGCCCATTTTATTACTAATAGTTCCCGTTTTATCGTGGGATAGTTACGCTCTGATTTATTTAAAACGCGACTCGCAAAAGCGATTAAAATAGCTCCTATAGCTACATTTGATGCATCGGTTGTTATATAAAAAATTTTTGAAAATTCGGGGAACTGTAAAATTGGTGAACTGGTTAAAATTTTTTTTAGAACATTAAATGATTCATCTGCAAAAGCATTTCACTGAAATGTTTTTGGTTTTCCTCTTTTAAGAGCCATCAAAGGTTCGATTATGTCAGCATAGTTTTTTATAAATGACCTGTAGTAACCTGTAAGTCTGATGAAAGATTCTAGAGTTTATTTGTTTATTGGTTTAGGAAAATTTAAAATTGAATCGATTAGCTTTTGATCTGGTTCAATCCCTTCACTTGTAATTAGATGACCTAAACATTTAATTTCGCGCCGTAAAAAATTGCAATTAGTTGGTTGCAGTTTTAAATTAAATTTGCGAAAACAGTGAAGAACTTCGACTAATTTTTGGTTATGATCGGTTAAATCGTATCCATATATAACGACATCGTCTAAATATACAAAACATTTCAAACAATTTAGTCCTAATAAAACGTGATTCATCAGTCGGGGTACTTACCCCCGGTGCCCCTTTTAATCCAAAAGGCATTCTAGTAAAGTGGAAATGGCCGATATCAGTGCTAAAGCCTGTCTTTTCTTTATCATCCGGGCCTAACATGACTTGGTGATAACCACTAGCAAGGTCTAGGGTAGTGAAATAATTTGAACTACCTAATTGTTCTAATATTTCGTTTATGTTGGGTAAGGGAAATACATTATCAATAGTAGTTTCGTTTAATTTGCGAAAGTCGACAACTAAACGCCATTTTTTTTCAGTAGAATCAGACTTCTTCGGAACTATTAATAATGGGGAATTCCATGGACTAACACTGGGTTCGATAATTGAATCATCCAGCATTTGTTGTATTTGCGAATTTATCTCAGCTTTGGTAGATTGCGGTAATCGGTATTGTTTTTTGTTAATTGGTTGAGCGTTATTAAAAATTAGAATTTTATGATAAACTGTATTAGTAGCAGATAGCTTATCGAATTGTAAATAAAAAAACATCATTAAATTCGCGATAAATATTTCGTATTGATATTTTTTCTTCGCTATTTAAATGACTAATATCAATTTCTTCACCTAATTTTCTAAGACGTTCTTCAAATGTATTTGTCCATTCCGATAAATGATATACTTCATAATTGTCTAAATTTTTTTTAGTAATAACTAGATCTTTAAGTTCAACTTCATGTTCATTATTATTAATTATACTAAAAACAGCATTGTTTTGATGGTTTTATAATACAGTTTGCGAGAAAAACTCCAGGTGTTAAGTGTTGAGACGGGCAGAAATACTCTTGGTCATTAGTTGAATTGAGAGGTAAATTAATATACATTTCTGACCTTTTAGGAATTATGATTTTTTGAATTTGATTTGAAATAATTGCTATTGTAAATTTAAGGTTATTATTTATAATTTCTAAAGTTTTATTTTCGTAATCAATTTTGCACTTACACCAAAAAAGTTTTCCAAAAAATCTTTCCCTAAAATTCATGAACACGTTATGGGAAACGAATTTTGAACAATATACAATTTTTGAAATAGTGTTGTGTTATTCGATAATATAATATTAGCATGTACCAGGGCTAATGTTTCTGTAGTAATTGGGCTTATACCTTGAATGAAATTTTTTTTTTCGGGATAGCACAATGCTTCTTGATTAAAAAATTCTTTTTTTATAAGACTTATGTCGGCACCTGTGTCAATTAAAAAATTACAATTATTATTACGACAGATATCTAAATTTAATTGAACATATTTTGAACTAGGTGAATTTTCATTAATCGATAAGATACTGGTTGATTGGTTGATGTTTGTTTTTGTTGACTTAGAATTTGAATTTGAAAAATTAAAATCATTTCCAACAAAATTACGACTGATGTCATTATTAAAATGTTTATTAGTTGGTCTTGAACACGAATTTATTCTAAATTTTGGATCCGGACAGCTGTGTTCGATTCTTCGGATCCCACTTGGTTTTTCGAAGTTTGTGATTGGCTGATGACTTGAACATTTGATGATGTTTGACCTTGTTGTTTAGATGCATTGAATTTTCTTTTGTAGCACTCGGAAATGTTATGTCCATTTCGTTTACAATAATTACATGTTAAATTTGTATTGTAATTTGAATTATTATGATAAATTTTTGTTGATAAACTACGATTTTGATTTGGATTTGTATTTTATAATGTGTCTAAATAAATTTAAATGTTGATTATCATAGAAACGTAGAACATTATTTAGACTGGAATTAGAGAAAGAGAGAGTTTTGTTGTTTCTTTTGAAACAGTTTTCTATACGAAGACCCGGTTTATTACAAAACGAACATGTGATTTTATTTTGATCACTTTTACTGTAATTTTTAAATGGTTTGTGACTAGTTTCTTCTTCAATAGCTTGAGCAATTGCGTCATTAAAATTTTCAAAATGATGAGATTTTATTATGATTTTTAAATTATCTTTCAGTCCATCTTGGAATGAATTTAATGCAGTGGATTCATTTAGCTTTTTTATAATATCAGCATATTCCAAGCCTTGTTTTGAAATGTAAATATCGTTAAGTTCGTTCAACAAACTTTCAAGTTTAGAGGAATAACTTTTAACGGTTTCATTTTTATTTTGGACTAAACAAACTAATTCGGTTGAAACTGCACCTTGAGATCTTCGTTTTAAAAATTTTTTTTCTAGAGCTAATTTTAAATCTTCCCATTTGTCAAAATTTTTATAACGGACCACTTCGTACGCTTGGTTACACAATTGTGTTTTTCAAATGTTCATGAACAACGACTTTTCCTTTAAATCTTCAATTTTAGACCAAATAACCTCCACACACGTACAAAATTTATGTATTTCCGTAATTTTTCCATTGAAAAACGGAATAATTTTAAGAGCATAACTAATTTTTAAATCCATTTTACCTTTACGTTATGTATACTAGAAAATTCGTTCGAATCTGAAGCAAAATTTATTTTTGGTTCACTTTCCGATAAATTACCGACCGACTTAACAAAATTTTCGTCTTCAACACCAATTAAAGATAAATTTGAATTCGAAGGAGAATCTAAAACATGACGGTTAACATCACGAATTCGGAGCTTTAATGTTTTTAAATATTTTCAGTCATGAAAACAATATATTAAAAAATTTTCATTTAAAAATTAATTTTAAACATTTTAAAAATTTTTAATGTTAAAATTCGGTATTCAAACCTAAAATCTTTAAAATTAGTGTATTGCTACACTACATTATTGTATGAATATGTGGTTTATTTATATAATCATATGGCGTCGAACATTTGTATGGCGTGTACTGTTCCAGGTGTGTCTGGGAACGTCTTAGTGTGCAGTGGGTTATTCAAAAAAAGTTGCCCACTTTAAATGTGTCGGATTGAGGAAAAACGTTTTCGATGTAATTTGTGGCTCGGACAATATTTTTTGTTTTTGTGACAGTTGTAAAGACATTTACAGTGAATAAGTAAAAATTTTAAGTGAAATAATTGGATCTTAAAAAAAAAATAAAAACCCCAATGAAAAAACTCGGGGAGAAAGCACAGGTTACTATTTATAAACCAGCGTAATCTCACATTTCCGATTGCATCATTAATGATGATTGTTATGGCTATTGCCGATTAAACTCGAACAAATTGTGCTAATATGGTGAATCAAGAAACCTACATCGAATCTGGCGAGAAATTTATCACATCTACTGTACCTGCGGGCATACAAAATCATTCGTCCATGCAAAATCATTTGTCCACTACGAGAACCTTTGCTGAGGTAACATCATCCACAATGAGATCCAGTGTTGCTGTGCCAGCCGTTAAAAACAAAAATCTTCAACATCTGGATAGAAAATCGATTTGTGGTACTAGACAGTTTGCCGAAAATTTTGGGATAAAGGTTATTGAACCGACAGTATGGTTACACCTTTCCAAATTTGATCCGCAAACTAATGAAAATTATATATCAATTATGACTAAAACTTGCTTGGAGATTGAGGACTGTAAAGTATTTAAATTTATTTCCAAACAGCGCAACATTGAAACGTTGGAATTTGTTTGCTACAAATTGGGCATAAAATCTGCTTTACGGGTAAAGGCTCTTGCTCCAAATACTTGGCCGACTGGTGTAAAGATTCGGGAATTTAGTAATAAATATTTTCGAACAACATTCCCTCCGCGAATGAAGTTTCGGACAACCGCTGCAGCCAACAGTACAACACGTTAAATTATAACTTACTTTGTAGTTAATTTGTTCCAGGTGATAATTTGCAGGTAAATGTAAATTGTTCTATAAAATTTGGCCATTTAAATGTCCGTAGTTTGGTTAAACATTTTAATGAAATTACTAATTACAAACAAGTCGCTTCTTATCAATAATTATAAACTAATACGTTTTAATTTTAGGGGGTTAGTAAATTGTTCTCGTATGCCTTTGGTAAGGTTGTAGTTTTAGCGTCTCAACTTGTCGGTCGATATGCTAAAATTGGTAAAAACCCACCTCCTGCTTTTACTGATGATATTAATAATTTACAAGCAATTTTTTCTGAATATTTGTCTCAGTATAAAAAAATTATTTGTTGTAGAGATTTTAACTTTAAGATGTTGATTAGGAATAAACTAAGTGCTTTCTTGAGTTTATATAATTTATTTTATTTACCTTATCAACCAACTATAAGTTCAGTCGTACTAGAGATAAAATTTCATATACTGTTGTTCCTGGTTAGAAAGCAATCAATTATGTTAGACTGGTTAAATATTTATTTTTATCTTGATGAATTCAATTCAAATTTCTTAAAATTATATACTATTTGTGTGCCTCATCTCGTAAAACAAATATAAATAATTGTCCCACGGCTCCGTGGTTAAATCCATATATTTTGAGTTTAATGCAACGTACAGATTTGATCCAAAATTTTATTTTGGAAATTTGCACAGACCTAAAATAACGTGAAGGAATTTTATGAATCTATAGGTGTTTTGCCTTTATACGATTTTAATTTTATTAGTTCAGGTCAGTTATGGTTTTGGTTTTGATTACGTCGATGAACTTATGGTACTGAATGCAACTCGTACAGTTAAGTCTGATTCGATGGCATATGACATGGTAAACTTCAAAGTACTAAAATTATTTATTGATTTGTTTCTGTTCCAAATTATATTTATCATTAACCACCAACCTAGTGAACCGCCACCCAAACCTTACCTAACCTAACACATCACAACACTATAAGGGAACCTTTTGTACTGTCAAATTCAAAAAATTATAAACATTATTCTAAGTTGTAGTACTCTGTTAGATATTAATGAGACCATCATTTTAATCAACAACCAAGCTATTTTTAGAGATTAAAACCATCCCTTAATTTGCGAAAACAGGTAATTTCATCCCTTAAAAAAAAGAGACGCAACGCTTAAAATATAACTTACTATGGATTATTTGTACTTAGAAGTCGGGATATATCGAAAAAAAAAAAATCTTTTTTGAGGTTAAATTGAGGGGTGGTTTTAACCCCTAAAAATGGCTTGGTTGCCGATAAAAAAAGGTTTCGTTAATGTCTCACAGAGTACCATAACTTAAAAATAGAATATTTTTTATAATTTTTTGAATTTGACAGTTCAAAACGTTTCCTTGTTAGATTATTTAGAACTGACACGTGTTTTCATCTTCGACCTTTAACAATTAGATCCAGTTGTACATCTCTAGTATACTAGTGATAATCCTTAAGAATTTAAATTACTTTATTTAGAACGTCATCCAGAACGAGAACAATTTCTTTTCGGAAAATTTATGCCGTTTCACAATATTATGTAAGCAACGTCAGAATTGATTGATATGATTCTTCACTCAGTGTTTGGCATCGCTGTGGACCATTCGAGAATACAAAATAATAAACCATAAATAATACAATATCAGAATTAATCGTCATATACCATTTCATTTTATATATCTTCCAGCGCCTTTCTCCTGAACTTGCTCCATCCTAATGGCGTGATATTATTTTAAAGGCGTCGCATAATAATTTGCTATTAAGGTCTACATACGACCTTATACCAAGAGAATTTATTGCTCAGAAATAATACCTTTAAACGCGATTTTAATACAGAAATTCACAAATAATGTATCGATCAACATATCGTTGAAAATACAATCAATAAAATATCACAAAATGTCAATAAAACGTCAGAGAAATGTCAACGTCACAGAAATGAGAATATCTTGCTATTAATAAAAGCTTAATAGATATAATTTATTTATAAAATTTGACAATTCAAATGACGTATTAAATCAAATTAGTTTCCGGTCACTTAGAAACTTTGAAGTCCCATAACATATTTTTCTAGGAGTTCATAGGTTACACAGAATATAAATGGCGGGCGGCATGTTAGATCAAGTTCATCACTATTTAATTAAAATTGAAATTAAGATACATACTTATTAAGAATTTGTTGTTTTCATTCTTTTTCAATTCATAAATTTTTATTTAACTTGGTTTAATTTTTACAGTTTTTAAAACCATACATTTATATTTAAGCAAGAGTCATTGCTTTAATCAAATAAACTTCGTAAATACGTCAATTCCGTGACGCGCGTCATCACATTGAAATTTTGGTTGAACCCCCATATATAATGAAAACAAATACGTGGTCCGACGTCAAAAAATAAATTCTGATCTTTCTTTGATCATACTGAAATCAACAAATTACGAAAAGGTTCTATTTTTACAACTGGATCTCCAATTAAACTCATTGTCTCCATTTATTGATGATAAGGGAACACTGAGAGTTGATGGGCGGCCTCGTTTGACAACATGCTGTTCATATAACACCGAACGTCCAACAGTTCCCGATCCGTGCCATCCGTACATTAAAATTCTTTATCTATGCATAATGCAACACTTCCACAACATATCCATGCAACCAAATAGCTGAGAGCTCTGTATCCGTCATTTTACGTGTTTCTTTAATCCCCCAAGGGTGGTCCCTAGGTCGTCAGGTGTGAAGTTGCTCAGAGGATTGAAGTTGGCACTAGCGGCCAGCTCCGTAACTAGGAACTTCCACAAGTGCTCGTGTTACCTCCACGTGGTGACCGCTGGTAACTAGATTGCTGATTCTTTGGCTTCTAGGGTAAAACACTGCGATAAAGGAGTCAACCTTAAACAAATCGCTGAGCTGGGTTAAGGTGTTAATCGTACTGTGCCAATAATCGACCAGACTGAGGGCCCAGTTTTAAAACTAGCTCAGTGGTTAACGGTGCATCCGGATACTTGGCGCCCTCCGGATTAAGTAGCCTTAGCTGTATATTGCGGATCTCTGCACAGATGGACACTTCTTTCTCCGCTACTCGTGGGAACAACTATGGATCTTAATACAACCAAACAACAACAAAAAAAGGTCGGTTCTCTAAAAAATCCGGAAAAGGTGTACAAAGAGACTTGGTTATGTAGGCCTGACTCTAAATCTACAAATAAACAACGAAATATGAGCTCAAGCGAGGCTGGTCCCTCCACTCGGGTCATCAAATCGTAGTATACAAATACAAAGCGGAACCAAAGCGCGAATGAAGCTGGTTCCTCAAAACCAACCTATATTACTAGGAGGAAGGCCTGGAGGGCCCTGGAAAAGATCAACAACATCTCGCCAGAGGACAGGACGGATAAAGACAAAGCGACGCTTGCGTGGGCAAAAAAATAAAGGAAGGCCCTTCAGCTGGCTCACAGCTTAAAAGAAATAGATCTCAGGAGGAAAGTCCTAAGATCGCAAAGCGAAGAAAACTCCATGCTACCACTATGAGGCCTTTTAGCTATGTCCTCAAGGATCAGCTGGTTGTGGCAGTTATTGACAGATTCCAAGAGGATGGCAGTATCACGCCCGCCAATTGGAGGAAGGTGGAAGGGGCCTTAGCCACCACCTACCTTAAAGTCCTGTCCAAAAATCCAGGACCTGCTCCGACTTCTCGGGACGTGGGCTGGCACAGGAATCAGGTGAAATTGACTGCCTGTGCAGATTAGAGGTCCCTGCTGCTTTATAAGGAGGCAGTGGGGGTTCTTGGCGAGGTATGGCCCGGAGCCAGCCTTGCTGTGATTGATAGGGAGGAGATCCCCAGCAGACCAAGAGCTAGGGTGTACATCCCTTCGGAGCCTAGTGATCCGAAGGGGATACTCCAGTTATTGCAGGTTGGCAGCCCGGAGTTCCAAACGCATAACTGGAGAGTTGCCAAGCTCGAGGAGGCAAAGGCTGAATATAGGTCAGCTATTATCATCTTAAACAAGGAGTCACTGACTGCACTGGAAAAACCAACGGTCTAATTAACTATGATTTCAATGCACTCACACTCAAGGTGTATAAGAAGGACGCGGACAAGCCGGAGGCGCCGAAGTCATCTTCAGAAAATACCGCGGTGCTTGATAGCTCATCTGCCTGAGATGTCAACGTCCATGGAATCTTTAACGTAGCCCTCAGAGGACTTCTCATCAGGGGATGACTCTGATGTTACTGTGGTTGAGAAGAGGCTGTGTAGATGACACTGACATTTCTTTAAGTCAACCTTCACCACTCTAAGGCAGCATTAGCTGCTTTAATCTTAAAAATTGGGAAAGAAGCGACAGATGTCGTCTTGATCCAGGAACTTTGGGTCACTGAAAACTAGGTACTTGGGCTCAAGACTCCCTATTATAGATTAATGCACGCGAAAAAAGAAGGTAAGGTTCGGTCGTGCATTCTCATTAAAAATAACATAAGATATTTTCTGCTATCAAATTTCAGTAATGGAGATGTAGCAGCGGTCAGCATTGAAGTCGATAAACGAAACCTCTGGCTAGTATCAGATTACCTAGCTTATGATGAAGTGGATACTCCACCAATCATTCTAGGTGAGCTAATCTTGGAGGCTCAGAAGCACAAGGTTGGAGTCATCCTTGGGAGTGATGCAAATGCCCATCACACGATCTGGGGAAGTACGAACACAAATGAACGATTTGAATTACTTCTTGATTACATTTTAAGTACTTACCTTCATATATGTAACATAGGCAATAAGCCGACCTTTATAACTAGTAATATACAGGAGGTATTGGATATTACTCTTGTCTCAAGCTTTCTGACGATTAGTCTAATTAACTGGAGAGTGTCGGAGGACCACTCCTTTTCTGATCATTGTTATCTTCAATTTGAAATGGACTTGACTTTCCCAAAAAGTCCAATCTACAGAAACAAGGGGAAAACCAACTAGGATACCTTTAAAACAATTCTGGGTAAATCACTACCAGTTCCGGTGCCAAAACGTCCAAAAACTGCGCAAGAGCTCGATGGCTTGGTGGACGAGTGGTCCAGCGCTTTTAATAAAGCGATACTGGGCTCTTGTCCCCTTATCAGGCCTAGGGGTAAATCTCGGCCACCCTCTGGTGGTCCAAGGAGATTCAACAAACACATCGAAAATGCAAAAGACTCTTCAAAACAGCACGGAACACAAAATCTGCTGTAGACTGGGACTCCTATAAGAAAGTCCTCAAAATTTACAAACATTAATTGAGAAGCGCCAAGAACAGCTCTTGGAGACTATACTGTAGCAAATTCAGGAGTATTCGGAGATGTCTAGGCTACGCAAAGTACTAGCAACTGGTCTTTCCATCCCAAGTTATCTTCAACGGCCGGATGGGATATGGACCACTAATAGTGCGGAATCGCTGGAACTTCTGATGGAGACTCATTTTGCTGGTTGTTTTGAATCTGTACCTAGAACATCAGTAGGTAACAGGGCAAGTAGCCTCATAGGCCATATTATTAGCAGAAAAAAGATCCTGTGGGCGATAAACAGTTTTAAACCATATAAGTCGCCTGGACTCGATGGTATTATCCCTGCGGATATTCAACAAACTACAAATCTAACAATTTTCTGGTTAGAGGCAATTTTCAAAGGCAGCCTGGAACTATGTCACATTCCTAGTAAATGGACAAAAGTGAAGGTTGTTTTCATACCTAAGGCGGGAAAACGCTCACACTTCAATCCCAAAGACTTTAGACCGTTTACCTTGGCTTCCTTCTTTTTTAAAATACAGGAAAGACAAATAGAAGCTCATGTTAGAGGCACGATTGTGTCGGAAAAGCTGTCTAAACCTCAACATGCCTATTGCAAGGGGAGATCAGTAGAGACTGCTGTTCATTCTTTTGTATTATTTGAATATAGAGACTACGCAATGGTAACCTTCTTGGATATTGAGGGGGCCTTTAACTATGTGCTTCCAGGGGCTATAACTCGGGCACTTTCAGATCTGCGAGTGGAAGAATCACTAAAGGACTAGACAGATCGGATGCTAAGAAACAGGATCATAAATGCCAGTTTTGGGGAATCCTCCGTCAGAAGATTTGCATGCAGAGGTACGCCACAGGGTGGCTTACTGTCTCTCCTACTTTGGAACTTGGTCATAAATGAACTGTTGCTGAGACTCGAGGACGGTGGCTTTAAGGTAGTTGCCTATGCGGATGATGTTGCTTTTGGTGTCCGTGGTATATATCCCGGCACCCTTAGTAAGCTTTTGCAAAAAGCCCTGGGCACTTTTTCATTATGGGCTAATGGCTGTGGGTTGAATGTGAACCCACACAAAACCGAATTTGTTCTCTTCTATAGGAAATATAAACTTCCTCACATCGATCCTCCCACTTTAAATGGGTTCAGCTTGACTTTTACACTTGAAGTGAAGTTTCTGGGTTTCGTTTTGGATAGCAAATTATATTGGAAACCTAATATTCTGGAAAGGTAAAGAAAGCTACGGTAGCGCTATACTCTTGCACAAATGCCATTGGGAAGAATGGGGGGCTGGAGCCATTGGCTTTATACCGCAGTAGTCAGACCCATACTTTTGTATGCGGTAATAGTCTGGTGGCCTGCTCTGGACAAAACTGTCAACCAAAAGCTGTTGACAAAATTTCAGAGAACAATCTCTCTGTGTATCAGTGGTGCACTGAGAAGCACATCCACTCAGGCACTAGAGACTCTGCTATTTTTGGCTCCTCTTGATATCTTGGGGATGTACGTGTAGATGAATGATGATAGTGTGGGGTTGCGTATCTATCTTCGCCTTTATGAATTTCTCCAAGAAAATTATGCGGAGTCCAAAATAAATTGACAAAAAATACAATTGGTTTGTATATACTGTATTTATTGACTTGAGGACGATGTGGTTTCTTCAAGTGATGATTATAAAAAGGGAAGAAGTTTTCTTGCAAATGTTTGACATTAAAAATTATTACTATAATAACGCTACGTTTACATTGTTACAGTTTATAGAACCCATAATTATTCTACGTTATCAACTTTTATGGTACAAATAATTATTCTACGTTATCAACTTTTATAGTACAAATAATTATTCTACATTATCAAATTTTATAGTACAAATGTGTACATAAATAGTACTGAACGCACTCAAATTATAATAATCTAGTACAGTGTTTGTTATAATATAATTGACAGTCTGACTGTCAATTAATTTGTGTTGTTTATGTTTTTGTTTTGTTTTTTTGTGAGTTTAAATTAAAGTGTTAATTATATTGTGAAATTAATGGTTTAACATAAATAAATTGTGTTGTGATAATCTAATTAATTAACATAAATGTGTACATTAGTTTACATTAATTAATATCTATTTATTTATTTCAGGTGCTGTTGTATTTGTTGTTTTCATCGTAAATTAAAGTCGTATGTATGTATAATTTGATAAATAAAATTTTTGTCAAACATAAAATGTTTGTACCGTGTTTTCTTTTGATGTTGTGTTGATCGTTGTGAACATACTCCCGCACGTTAAGAAATAGTTTTCTTAACTAATTTTGACTCCTTGTTGGTAGTGTTGACCTTTATGTGGTTTACGATGATTGATTTGTGTGAAATGGAAGCTTGATCAGTTTGTTGACTGGACGTTTGACTTCGCTTTGAGCTGTCTTCAAAGTTACGACGCGTACAATATCATCACGACCAGGATGAATACTTATGACTCGACCAAGTAACCATTGATTTGGGCGTAGGTTATCTTCTTTGATTAGAACGACATCATCCACGGCGATTTGTTCGGATTGATTTTTCCACTTGTAACGATGTTGTAATGTGGATAAGTAATCTCGCGACCAACATTTGAAGAACCCTTGAACTCGTCGTTGAACGTTCTGCCACCTGGATAGTTTATTAATCTTGATGTCTTCTAAGGTTGGTTCTGGAATTGCCACTAATTGTTCGCCAATGAGGAAGTGGCCTGGTGTCAGTGGTTGCAAATTTGTCGGATCATCGTCTATTCTGCATAGTGGCCTGGAATTCAGCAATGATTCAATTTGAGTTACTATCGTCGTAAGCTCCTCGAAGGTGAAGCTGGAATTGATGACCCGCTTTAAATGGTATTTGGTCGATTTGACGGATGCCTCCCACAGACCGCCAAAATTTGGTGCGCGCGGTGGAATGAAATGAAAAGTGATGTTTTTCTGTAATAAAAATTCATTAATTACATTATTTTGTTGTTAGTTAATTATATCTTTTTTCATTCGGCGTAATTCTCGATCAGCTCCAATAAAATTGCCACCGTTATCACACCAGATTTCTTCAGGTAGACCTCTTCGTGATGTGAACCTCTTGAGTGCGGCCAGGAATGCGTCTGTATCCAAACCGCTTACCACTTCTAAATGGACCGCCTTGACACATAAACACACAAATACTGCAATGTATGCCTTTTCTGACGGAGCGTTTTTTCTTCTGCTGGTTTTGATGTGAAATGGTCCCGCATAGTCTAATCCCGTTTTCAAGAATGGTCGGCTTATACTACATCTTGCTGTCGGCAGATCACCCATCTTCTGCTCGTTTTTTATAGAACGATTGCGTATACAAATGACACACGTTTTGATTTGTCGTTTAATTGTGTGGCGAACTCCAATCATCCAATATCGTTGTCTCAAAATATTTAATATTAATGAGTTACCAGCATGTAGGTGAGTATAATGTATTTCTCGAATTATTAAGTTATTAATTGGATGATCTTTTGGCAGCAGTATCGGATGTTTTGTAGTGAACGGTAGCGGAGAGTTTCGAAGTCGTCCACCGACTCGCAGTAAGCCTTTGGAATCGATAATTGGGTCTAATGCTGATAAATAATGTTTCGCTGATAAATTAGAACCCTTACTGATAATTGATAATTCGTGTCCGAATGCCGTTTTCTGAATATTTCGCAGTATCACTGTTTCAGCTTCACTTAACTCAGTAGGACTTATGGTTAGTTCTCGCGGTTTATATATGTTGGGTGTTAACGCCCTTAATATGTACACCATTATTTTTCTGATTTTAAACCAGGAGGAACAGTTAGTTGTTAGTTGTGTGATTGCATCTTCTGCAGGGGTTGTCTTTAGGAACACATTCACAAATTTTTCTCTTTCTTCCAGGATGATTTCAGGTATAGTTGTTTGTGACTCCTTTGTGATTGGCCAGTTATTTTCGTGCTCAGATAGCCATTGCGGACCGTGCCACCAGTGAACTAAATTTGACATTAGTTGTGGTTTTACTCCTCGTGTAATATGATCGGCCGGGTTTTGACTTGACGCAATATGTGCCCAATTTCGTCTAGGAATACTGTCTAAGATTTTTGAAGTGCGGTTGCCGATGAAGCTTTTCCATCTCCTGGGTACATCAGACAGCCAATGCAGCACAATCATGGAGTCTGTCCATGCATATATCGATATTTCTTCGTACTCTAATGATTGTATACAACTTTTTACCAACTCACATAATAGGACTGCCCCGCAAAGCTCCAATCTAGGTAGCGAAATTTGTTTTATTGGAGCAACCCGCCCCTTTGCACATACCATGTTTACGGTGACATTACCAAATCCGTCCTCTGCACGCACGTAAATCACACTACCGTATGCTGCTTCTGAAGCATCACAAAATGCGTGAAGTTGGAGAGCTGCTCGATTTTGGAGGTGTGTTAAACGTCTTGGAATTTTAATGCTCTCTAAATGCATTATATTGTCGTAGAGGTTTTCCCATATCTGAATGATGTCATCTGGTAGTTGAGTATCCCACTCAACATTAAGTAGCCATAACTTTTGCAGAATAATTTTAAATAGAATTATTACTGGTGCCAGCCATCCCAATGGATCATATACTTTGGATGCGGTAGACAGCATAGACCGTTTTGTCCAACTCTTACAGTTAGATTGTTGAACCTGGAAAGAGAATATATCAGATTCTGCATGCCACATAATTCCCAAAGTTTTTATAGATGAATCGTCTTCTATCAACTTTGGAATATTTTCGATGTCATCTTGTGAGAATGATTGGAGAAAATTAGAGGAATTGGATTTCCATTTCCTTAGCTGAAACCCACTGCTACCTAAGATTTCAATCATTTGCTCTTTCAGTAGTAATGCTTCTTCCAGCGAATCACACCCGGTTAGTAAGTCGTCGATATAAAAGTCATTGCAAATTGCATGAGACGCCTTCGGATACAAATCCTTGAAGTCGGACGTTGAATTTTGCAGTGTTCTTACTGCTAAAAATGGTGCGCACGCGGTTCCATATGTTACGGTATTAAGTTTGTAGATTGATATTGGATCATGAGACTTCTCACGCCACAAAATTAATTGGTAGTTAGCGTCCGTCGAATTAACTTTTATTTGCCGATACATTTTTGTTATATCAGCAACCAGTGCTATCATAGGCTTCCGAAATCGTAAAACAATCGATGTTAAATCCCGTTGGATATTTGGGCCAACTCGTAGTATGTCGTTCAATGACACTGATGTCGTGGTCTTGCAGGAAGCGTCGAATACTACCCTGAGTTTGTTGGTGCTACTACTTAATTTTGTGACTGCGTGGTGTGGTATAAAATATCTGGTATCATCGTCCTCTGGAATCTCTGACCAATTAACCGAATGCATATGACCTAGCTTTAGATAGTCATTCATGAAATCCTTATATTCATTGAAAAACTGCGGGGAGGTAGTGAATCTTTTTTCCGTTGCTAGCAATCTCCTTCGAGCGATTTGATATGAATTGCCCAATTGTTGTCTCAGTTGATTAAATGGAAGTCTCACAGACACTCTGCCATTGGAGTCTCTTGTTGTAGTTTCGAGATAGAATGCTTCGCACCAGTTTTCGGCTGCAGTAGTTTGTGGTTGATCCGGAATTTCCTCAACCTTCCAAAAACGTTTTAGTGTCTCGTTGATTTCCTCATCTTGATTATTTGTGGTATATAGATTGATGGCGGCATGGTGAATTTCCGATTTTCTGGAACTTGATGAAAATGATCCTGCAATTAACCAACCAAATTTAGAGTTTTGTAAGGTAGGCAAACCGACAATCATTTGTTTCTCTGAGCTTAAAATTTCAAAAAACACCTCTGCGCCCAATAAAATATCAATAACGTTATGATTATGAAATTCTGGATCAGCTAAATTCAATCTCTGTAGTATGGGATGTTGAAACAATGGATGTTGTTTTGTGGGTAATAAACTAGTAATTTTTGGTATGATATGAGCGTTGACTTGAATTGTGTATTGTTTATTTACACGTGATATAATTGTCATATCAGTATTTCCCTTTGTTGTTCCAGCAGATGTTGATGCTAGGCCGTGAATAGAAATGGATGAATGTGATCGCTTTAGGCCTAGGTTTTGGATGCATGACTCTGTCACAAAGGACATTTGTGAGCCGGAGTCAAGCAATGCTCTAGCTAGCTGGAGTTGTCCTGTGGTTGATTTCACATACACTAGCGCTGTTGGTAGTATAGTGTCATGTACGGAATACAGTGTGTACAACACATTTGTATGATTGGTTGCAGGTGATGATTGATTGGACTCCGATGGAATTGGTTTGTTAACTTCAAGTTGACCATTGGAACACGAATGGTGATTCGCTGCACTTGAGGCATGAGGGCTTTCTGTCATTTTCGCACCTTGTGATTGATGCAGTAGCGTATGATGTCGCTTGCGGCAAATAAAGCAGGATGTTTTATTATAACACTGACCGGAGACGTGACCCTTTCGTAGACAGTTATAACATAGTTCATTTTCGATCACCGCCTTATCGCGTACTTCAACTGCCATATTTTTAAAAGTAGGACACTTATGAATTGGATGGGAATCTTTGCAAATGATGCATGCAATTGGATTGATTACGTTGGCTACAAACGTTTTTGCAATTTTCCCAGTACTGGTTAATTTTTTAGCAGTGGCTTCGCACATCTCAATAGCATCACATCTACCATTTAAAAATTGAATAAATTCATTGAAGGTTGGAAAATCCTTGGTGACAGCCTCTTTGGCCCATAGTTGTTTAGTTTCGTTGTCAACCTTCATCAGCATTATGTAGAGTAACCAGGGGTCCCGTCTCTCGGCTTCAGCCCCCAATGCACGCAGACCTCTGATGACTTCATCTGCAGTTTCGGTTATGCGGCGTAGATCTCTGCTGTTAGCTTGCTGACATGGCTTCTGCTCAAAGAAGGATTGTACAAGCGAATGCATAATTGGATTCCGTTTCTTGTATCTATTACATAGCTTCTCCCATGCTTCGGTGTAATTGGTTTCTGTGATAGCAATGTGTCTGACCAGCGAAGCAGCATCACCCTTCAACAAACCGGTTAGTATTTGAAATTTAAGCACATTGCTTAAATTTTTGTTATTATGTACCGTCGTTGTATATAGGTCATGAAATGACGGCCAATATTGATAGGTTCCGGAAAATGGCTCTATATTTAGTTTAGGGAGACGTGCTTGTTTTGTTGCGTTGATGCCTTCATAGAAAGTTCGCTGTTGACCGATGAAGTTCTCCAGGGTTGTGTTTAAGTCACTTGAATCCGTAGATGTAGTAATTCGACCTGCTTCAGCTTGCTTTAGCAATGTGCGAGCTTTGTAATATGTCTCATCGACCGCTTCGGTAATAGGCACATAGTTTTCATTGGCAAACAGTTCGACTTCGTACTCATTGAACGCATGGTAACGTGTTTCTAGGCTTTCCAAATGAGTCGTAATGGCTTGGATAGAAACATTATCATTAATTGTTTCCGCAAATTTTAATATGGTTTTAATTTGCATAACTGCACGATCACGTAGACGCCCTAGACGATCCGTCATTTTGTTACACACTTTATTCACAGATCAATTTAATTTACGATTAATTTATTCACTACACGTTTGATTTAATTGTCCACATATAAATGAGGTTACAATAAGAAAATATTGATTGTATACTTATCGTATTGAATTTTGTTCAGCTGTAGTAAGTATTTAGAAATCCCGGGTTTCGGCACCAAAAAATGTACGTGTAGATGAATGATGATAGTGTGGGGTTGCGTATCTATCTTCGCCTTTATGAATTTCTCCAAGAAAATTATGCGGAGTCCAAAATAAATTGACAAAAAATACAATTGGTTTGTATATACTGTATTTATTGACTTGAGGACGATGTGGTTTCTTCAAGTGATGATTATAAAAAGGGAAGAAGTTTTCTTGCAAATGTTTGACATTAAAAATTATTACTATAATAACGCTACGTTTACATTGTTACAGTTTATAGAACCCATAATTATTCTACGTTATCAACTTTTATAGTACAAATAATTATTCTACGTTATCAACTTTTATAGTACAAATAATTATTCTACATTATCAAATTTTATAGTACAAATGTGTACATAAATAGTACTGAACGCACTCAAATTATAATAATCTAGTACAGTGTTTGTTATAATATAATTGACAGTCTGACTGTCAATTAATTTGTGTTGTTTATGTTTTTGTTTTGTTTTTTTGTGAGTTTAAATTAAAGTGTTAATTATATTGTGAAATTAATGGTTTAACATAAATAAATTGTGTTGTGATAATCTAATTAATTAACATAAATGTGTACATTAGTTTACATTAATTAATATCTATTTATTTATTTCAGGTGCTGTTGTATTTGTTGTTTTCATCGTAAATTAAAGTCGTATGTATGTATAATTTGATAAATAAAATTTTTGTCAAACATAAAATGTTTGTACCGTGTTTTCTTTTGATGTTGTGTTGATCGTTGTGAACAGGGGAAACAGTTGGCAGCTTGTACTGCCATACGGCTGAAATCCACCTTAATGTGGACCTGCAACAATACAGAGCACTCTATCTATTTTTTACAACAAACAAATTGCCAAGACGACCGACTATACTGTCCGGTCACTATCTTTTGACACAAAGTTCCGGACTAGGATCCCATCCAGTACTAGATGATGGGTGCAGTTTTGGAACCAGGAGTTATAAACTTCTTCACTGATGGTTCAAAATGGGACGGGCAAGTCGGGGCTGGAGTGTTCTGCGAGGTTCTTCTGTTAAATTTCTCCTTTTCGTCTCCCCGACTACTGTATCATTTTTCAAGCTGAAATAACTGCCATAAAGCTAATTTTACTTTTTAATTTTTTGTTGAATGTAAATTAATTCTTGTGATGAGAGGATTGATTTTTTCATAATCATAAGCTCATCAGTTCGAAACTGGATTTAATTCTCTTACAATCTTCGGAACATATTAAATTAAAAATTAAATAAATAGAATTCTGTCTATTAACCGGTTTTCGTTGAATTACCGTTCGTAAATACTAAAATGTTTCTACGTGTTAATAAAAAACACATTTAAAAGTGTCGTAAGACCGTTAGCATATTTAGAAATTACAAGAATTAATTAACATTCAACAAAAAATTAAAAAGTAATTGGCAGTCTTCAGATATTGGAATATTTGTTCATAAAACTTCCTGTTCTTTAAGTAGGAATCTATAACTTTAATTAGGTATTTCGGAAAATTGCATGTTGTCATTTTGTGGATAAGACCGTTGATCCATACTATATCAAAAGCTCGATGGAGGTCTAACAATGCCAGCCCGGTGGATTTTTTATTGATACGATTTTCCTTTATGTATTGTACTATTCTGTGCACTTGATGTACCGCAGAATGCCCAGATCTGAAACCAAATTGCTGATTTAAAAGGAATTCGTTATCTTCCATGAATGATTGTAATCGAATTTTGATAAGTTTCTCAAAAACCTTGCTTATAGAGCTTAAAAGGCTTATGGGCCTATAGTGTTGAAGATTATTGGATTCCTTATTGGGGTTAAGAATTGGAGTGACATTTGCTATTTTCCAGGAATTTGGGAAATAACACAATTTTAAACAACTATTAAAAATTAGCAGGAGAGTTTTAACACCACAGTCTGGCAACTTTTTTAACAAAATGCTAAGAGTATCATCCATATCAGATGCTTTATACGGTCGTAGGGTTTTAATAATATCACATAGCTCTTCTCAACGAATTTCTTCAAAGTCTTGTGGATGATAGTTAGTTATTAATTCTTGGCAGCTAATATTGACATCACATTATTGAATGGACCCATAATTATGAGTGGATTGATAAACCTTATGAAAGGTATTTGCGAGCGCTGTACACTTTTGGGGGTTTAACAATAGTTTTACTGTGGTTTCACCTTCCTGAATTTGCAGTGGCGGTATTGGTCTTCTTTTCGTTTTAACAAACTTAGCAGTATTCCAATATTTTTTGCAATTGAGTTGTCTCTAGCATTTTTAATGAACTCTAAAAATAAATCGATCATCGAGTCAATTTCAGGAGAAGTGTTCAAGGGATTTGTTTGATCAAAACAATTTAGTGACCCCTCTATATGCTGTTGATATTTAGTCCAATCACCGCCGGAGTAATTAAATCGGTACTTAATTGGGTTTCCATAAGCTAGTTCAGGTAGACTTTTAATTTCCATTATATGTTCTGGTTGGTTTGTTAAGAAGAAATCGATACTACTAGGAGTAGAATTGGGTCTGACAAAGGTCGAATCCAACGGTGCCGCGATAGAGCAATTTTGAGAGCTACTTATGTGATTATGAAGATTCCGACCACCTTCATTAGACCTGCCACAGTTCCATGTGGGATGTCGGCAATTAAAATCGCCCCCTAAAATGTAGTTTGTTCGATTTTGAGTCAATTTTTGTATTTCACTTTTAAAAGTGGGTCCATTTGTTTTTGGATAATAACATGCGGTAATTCGAACGGAAGTTCCATTTACATGTTTAACTGATATCGCGAGATTTTCAATAGTTGAAAGATTTTGATCCGGTAAAAGTGAATGTTGTTTATTCGATTTTATTAAGATCCCAACATCTCCAAATGATCTGTTAATTCTATCGTTTCTATAGAAAGTGTAATCTGGAAAAGAACAGTTTAAGTGTGGTTTAAGATGCGTTTCCGTCAATAACATAATATATATATTATACTTTGTCAAAAAATGTTGTAACTCAAGTTTTTTAGGTCGAACGCTTTGTGCATTCCAGGTGACAGTTATTAATGATTTATCTGAATGCATATTTTAAAGCTATTTCGGTTATTCTAATAAATTGTTCTTCTCTAGAGTTACAATTTTTAATTTCATTCACTATTTCTTTAAAAATTGTTAAGAGTTCGTTCGCACTAAACAAAATATTCGTGTTAGCTGAGCCTTCAGTTAAAAGAACAGAAGCATAAGTAGTGTTTGAATTATTAATAGAGTTAGTATAGTTAGAATTTGGTGTTACCTCTTTTGTTAAACCAGGGAAGTTATCTCTATTTAAGTTAAAACTATTTGAAGGTGATGTTGTTTGGTGAGATTGTTGCATTTGATTCCGCCTTTCTTGTTGTTTTCGAATTTGAAGATACTCCTCACGTTTAGGGCACATAATCGAGTTTGCCGGATGATTATCCTGGCAGTTTGTACAAATATGTTTATTCGTATAATTTTTTAATGGACAATCATCTTCCTTATGAATGTTGGCGCAGTAATTGCATTTTATAGTCATGTGACAGTTTGCTTTACCATGACCATAACGGAAACATCGTCTGCATTGGGTGACCCTACCCGCCGTCTGTTTTGCAAAATCCCATCGAACTGCAGTATGAGCAACGTATTTGGGGTTCCTCAATTGGTTAAGGTTGTATTCCCCTTTTTTAAATGATACAAAGTTTACCGTGTTTACCTTGTTTTGAAATTGTTTTATGTATTTTAGTGGGTTTGAGATTTATATCCGATAAACATTACAAAAATTCGTTGTCTTCCATAGTGTGAAAGCCATATAATATGAATGTACTCAATTTAAGGTTGTCCATCGTAAATGAATAAAATTCTGTTGTATTTTCGGCAAGCCATTGTTTAATATTATTGAAGTCAACGAGTTTTTCAACAGTAATTTTGCTACCGATCTTTAAATTTTGGATGTGATATTGTTTAATCCCGTTACTTTTCATATATTTATGGATTAAAGCTGAATTCGCAGGCGTCATTGTAGGTGGTAACTTAGTTGGTTTGGGCTTAGAAACCTTTGTTTTTATTTGAGATTCATTCATTGTATTAAATAACTCAAAACGTTGACTAGTAGGAACGTTATATACACTTCCATTATTATTTTTTAATTTTTTATGATAAGGTGCACCAATAGGTTCAGATTGTCTCCCGTTAGACAAATATTAAATGTAATTTGTAGAACAAAACAAATAATAAATTTTGTATCACAATAGGATTTAATTTTTATTAGACTTCACTGTTCGAGAGGCAAACATAAATGGAGCTTGTAACGATTTCCCTAAATGTGAGCGTTGTTTTTTTCTCTCTGTGTAATGTTTCAGGAATTAATTTTGACCTACCGCTTATATGTAGGTATAAACAATTATTTTTCAGACTTACCTACATTGTACTTAATTACACGGACAAGAATTGATTTGTGCTTACGGGATATGGATTTTGGTGTTGGTGACATGGTTGGAAAAGAGGTAAAAATTGGTCATTAAGTTAGTTAATTTTGGACTGGAAGATGAATAACATCAAAGAAAGAAATAAAAAAATTTGAAACAGTTAACTAATAATAAAATTAATCCAAAACAATATATCAAAAACATTTACGGTCCCTGTTTCGGCGCCATTTGTAACCGCATGGCTAAAGTTTTGACCTCACATGTGGTCGCACACTGTTCCGGATAACTACCTGTCGGCTTGGGAAGGTCCCGTTAACCCACATGTTACGTCAGCCATGATACAAAATAAAATTCGTGTGCTATAGTGGCTTGTTTCAAGGCAAAAAAAAAAACTACTCTACTGTCATGGAAAAACTAAAACAATTCGATCATACGTACGCCACTGCATCCATTACCCCATCATGAATAAAACAACTTTACCACATATTTGCTAGTTACTGCCCATTAACGAATGAATGACTTTTCCATTGGTAACATTTTAGAAAATTCGGACAAAAAAAAAAGCTTGCGGGATAAATAACACCAAATGCGTTAAATACACAAAAAAAATAGCTTAAATAAAAAAAAATTATTACCTATACTTTGGTAACATGCGATACCTTACAAGTTCGATATGTTCCGCTGTAAGCCCCTGTACACGCTCTGCTTCCCCCTTGACCGCCGAAATATTTGGTATGGATAACCACTGAACGCTGCGCTTAAGCTGTTCTCTCTTCGTTACCCCACTGAATTACCGCGGAGCACAGCTGATTCCTTCACTTTTTTTTTGTTTTATTAATTTATTCCGTAATTTTCGAATTTTCTCGAAATATCGGTATTTGTTTCTCTTTTTTTTTGTTTTTATCACTCATCAATAATTAGCTGTGCATGCGGTTACAAATGGCGCCGAAACAGGGACCGTAAAGGTTTTTGATATATTGTTTTGGATTAATTTTATTATTAGTTAACTGTTTCAAATTTTTTTGAACTGGTGGCCCTAAAAAGGTATCCAGGTGGCTTCACTACCTAACGTAACAGATAGATGTTAACAACCGCTTAATTTGCATGCGGTTAATCTGTCTTTGTAATTTTTTTTTTGCCCTTCAGGTTTTCAATAAGCACATTTTTTTTTGTGACTTACGCATTTTCTATTTCAGCAATATTTTTTTTCTCGTTATAATTTTCTATTCTTGATTTCACAGTACCGTTTAACAATTTAATTTACAGCTTATCTTTTCCAGTTTTAGTGATTGATAATTTTCATACGAGCTATACAATCGGTTTACCATGATTTGGTTGCCTTGTGGCGCTGTATGAGGATTGCTCACTGGAATTGAGAATGGAATCTTTTCATTTGTTTTACTTTCTAATTTAATATTTAAAAATTAATTTTTTTTTTGGTTAATAAACAGCTGTTAAATGATTAATGATTGATGAATAATTTATTGCTGGTTCGATTGATGGTTCGGTGAAACCGGATTCCTCGACCACCAAATTTTACCTTCCTCATTAATAATTTAACTCCCTAATATTTCTATACCCAGGTTCCGTCAAGTAAAGTTCATTTTTTTTATTTTATCAAGAGTATTACAATTCAGTAAATTCATTCACTTTCGAATACAATTATTAATTATTTTTAATTTTTTTTATGGAAGAGCATCATCGATCATATAGTTGTTTATTAAATATTTTTTTTTGATTTTTATGTCCAACAACAACTAGAGCACATAAATATGTATCACTGTAACTATTTAAACCCCATTATTTATTAGCTATTTGATTTTCGTTTAATTTGAAAAATTATTATTATAATCAATTTATACTTTAATTTAATATACATTGATTTATACTGAATTTTATTTTGATCATTTAGTTTTTGTATATATTATTATATAATTATATTTAATTAATTTTTTTTCCAACCAGCAATACATTACCTACACCAGTAAACATATTCCCGTTTGAGTAATCATTTTTGGAAAGTGTCTGGTAACGTTCAGCTAGAATTAATATTTTTTTTGTGGTATCTAAGATTTAATTAGACTCAACTTATTATTCTGATTATTTTTATTTTTCGTGATTTATTGAAAAGATAAAAAAAAAAAATATAAAAAATTTTAAAAATATAAATAAAATTAAAAACTAACCAGAAAATCAAAATAATAATAATAAATTCATTTTTTTGCGGAGTTGGTCAAAAGTAATACTTCAAAAAATTACGTTTCTTTTGGTACTAAACTGAATTCCAGAAATAGTAATTCTTCTAATTTACTATTATTTCTGTGTAATTTCCTCTTTTCTCAAGAGGAAGCTCATTGTTGTGGGATCTCTTACAAATTTCATTAAATTTTCCAAAGTTTGAAACTAAACAATATTTTTTTATTGTGTTTTGTGATTTCTTTTTTTTGATTTCTTAATTTTTTTTATCTAGTTTACATTTGACTTCCATATTTTCGAAATGGTGTATAAGCTTATTTTTGATAGTCTAAACGCGGAAGAGTTAGAGGTGGAATATGAGGTGAGAGGGATGCGAGTCCTTTAGAGGGGATTGAGAAAAAATTACTAGAAACAGTCCAACGAGAATTTCAAAACCCTCTGCTCAAACCAAAATTATCACACGTGAAGAATGATCCTGACCAAGAACTAAACACTATTAGCCAACACACAGTAGTATTGGATAATGCGTTGGAGCAGGTGGAGAATAGCACAGTTATTGATAAAAAGAAAGTTCTTCTTCGAATCCTGCACTGGCGAGATAGAGCCCAGCGATTGATTGGCACTTTTCCAAATTTGGCAGCAGCCACTGTTGCACTTAACTCTCTCGAAAGGCTTGTCAGGTACAGCAGTCGAGATATACGGAAGCTTGAAAGTACATCTGAGGCATCGACAAAGGAGCGACCGAAACTATCTACCTCTAGAACTGCTCAAAATTGTGAGTCGGATCGTGAACCAAAGCGTACCAATGCAGAAGAGCAAAATTCTGAAACGGAATATGAAACCATATTGGAACGGCGGTTTTCTAAAAAACTCGAGGAGATGTCCCGAATGTTCATGGACAAAATGGCTGAAATTTCCCAGGGCCAACGAGAAAAGGGTTCCCGAAAACAGAAAAAAAGATCGCCGATTCATCATAACGAAACAAACGAGAGCGACGGTGATTCGGAAGGAAGTTCGGAAGTTTTCCAAAACCGAAATAATTCGTGTTCGAAATCTAACAATAATTTCAAGAAACGCATGGATCCCACGAGATGGAAAATTTCTTTCTCCGGACGTGACAACAAACGAGGCGATGAGAACGTGCAAGATTTCATCATGAGACTTGAAGAACATGCTTTTCAGGATGACGTCCCAAGGCATGAACTGGTCACGTTGATGAGAAACTTTGTAACGGATAAAGCTGACAAGTGGTATTTTAACTTTATTCGAACAAATAGGCACGCAACTTGGGGGCAAATGAAGGAGTCTCTGCTAGATCGCTTCAGCAGTAAAGAGGGGGAACGTGAAACCCGCAGATATATTCGTAGTCGAATTCAATATCCGAAGGAACCGTTTAACGATTTCTTAACCGATATTGAAAGTGCAAATTATCGCCTAATACAGCCAATGTCCAATGAAGATATTTTGGAGGTCTTGTTGGATAATATGAATCCAGCCTTGAAAAATACCACTCAACACATGGTGATCAAAAACACAGCATCGTTAAGGAAAATCTGTGATAATTTTGAGAAGCTGTGGAACACCTCAGGATATGATCCTCGCCGGCTGATTGAGACACGAACCAGACGCCCACCGCCTATCGCGCAACTCTCGGAGCAACTAAGACCACCAACCAACGCAACGTTTAAAAACCTTGAAGACAACGCGCAATCTGACGAAGAGGAAATCTACACGTTTCCACAGGGCATCAATGCAATGACTAGGCAACAGTTCATTGTGTGCTGGAATTGTAAAGATCTTGGGCACAAATTTACAACCTGTAAAATGGACAAAACCCACAATTTCTGTGAGGGATGTGGATTGGCCGGGATGAAATTCAGCGATTGCTTGCGGTGTGCAAAGAGACGACTTCAGGGAAATATGGCACCGAACGCGACACAAACTGGGGGATCTCGTTCGGGAAAATATGCGAGCCCCAGATCAACGACCAACCCAAATTCGATGAATCTCTAGATGACACCAAAACAGCAAATTTACCACCAGCTACTACCAGTCAAGTCTCATCCAGTAATCGAATCAGACGCATTCAACAATATTGGCGAACACATAAAGCGTAACACTACCTTTGTTCCATTTCCACCATAACGGAATTTCTTGACAGCGACCCACGTCCATACGCAAAAATCACTATCTGCGGACAAGTGAAATTTGGATTATTAGATAGCGGCGCAAGTATCAGTATTTTAGGTAAAGGCAGTGAAGAACTTTTGAAATCTATGGAAATTCCACTGAAGACCTTAAATACATATATTCTAACAGCAGATGGTACCGCTAACATTGTTATTGGACATGTTTATCTACCAGTGAACTATATGGGTAAAGCGCAGATAATAAAATTTTGTGTGGTACCGACACTACAGTCCGAAATTTATCTGGGAGTGGACTTCTGGAAAAAATTCAATGTTGCCCCAGATATAATCAGTGAGTTGACGGCCAACCCGACCAATACCAAAGAGAATGAGAAACGAGACCAACATAAATTGAGCGCTAAACACCAACAGGATTTAGACGGCATTATAAATAGCTTTCCTTCTTTTAGTAAGAATGGGTTGGGTAGAACGAATCTGGTAGAGCACCATATAGATGTAGGCGACTGTGTCCCTATAAAACAAAGGCACTATCCGGTATCACCTATTAAACAAGATTTAATTTTTCAGGAAATAGATCGGATGATTTCCCTTGGAGTGATAGAGGAGAGCACAAGTTCGTGGAGTTCACCTGTTGTTCTGGTAGCGAAACCAAATGGCAAATCCCGTCTATGTCTAGATTCCCGAAAGGTAAATGCCGTAACGAAAAAGGATGCATATCCACTTCCGTTCATAGACGGGTTGCTCGGCAGACTGCAAGAAACGAAATTTATCACAAGCCTCGATCTTAAGGACGCGTTTTGGCAGATACCTCTTTCAGAGAGCGCGAAAGAGATAACGGCATTTACAGTCCCAGGCCGTCCTCTCTATCAGTTCTGCGTCATGCCGTTTGGGTTGTGTAACGCACCCCAAACCATGTGCAGACTGATGGATCGAGTGATACCACACCAGCTCCGAGATCGCGTTTTTGTTTATTTAGACGATCTTTTGATCATCTCAGCTGGTATCGACGAGCACCTGGGAATATTAAAAACCGTAGCCGATTTATTGTCCAAAGCAGGGTTGACAATAAATCTGGAGAAAAGTCATTTCGTGCTCAAGGAAACGAGGTATCTGGGATTTCTGATCGGTGAGCGTGGATTAAGAACCGACCCATCCAAAGTGCAATCTATCTCCGATTTTCCAGCTCCTAAGTCCGTAAAACAAACTCGCAGATTTTTGGGAATGGCAGGGTGGTATCGCCGATTTATCTGCAATTACGCTGAGGTGACTGCACCAATCACCAATTTGCTAAAAAAGGGAGTGAAATTTAAATGGACCGAAGAAGCCGAGGCCGCTTTTACAAATTTAAAATTATTATTATCTAATGCACCAGTACTACATAATCCTAATTTTTCACAGATGTTTTTTATTCGGTGCGATGCCAGCACACAAGGTATTGGAGGGGTGCTTTTCCAAAAAGACGACAAAGGAAATGAAAAGCCTATATCATTTATGTCGCAAAAGCTAAATGCCGCCCAACGCAACTACACCGTTACCGAATTGGAGTGTCTGGCAGCCGTCGTAAGCGTCAATAAATTTCGACCCTACATTGAAGGCTACAGATTTACGATTATCACGGATCATGCCAGCCTACAGTGGCTGATATCTCAGAAAGAACTAAGTGGACTTTTAGCGCGATGGAGCTTAAAATTACAAGGCTTTCATTTTAACATCATACATCAAAAAGGTAGCGAGAATATTGTTCCCGACGCTTTGTCGAGAATTTATTGTGATACTACGGTTGAAATGAAAGAGGATGCCAAACTACAAGATGATGAGCTGTTTGATGGAAACGCAATACAAGACCAATCTTACCTTACATTACGCGCAAAAATTCAACTGGAACCACAGCTTTTTCCGAATCTCCTAGTAAAGAGTGGTAAAATGTATATTAGGATTGAACCTAAATCAAACATCCCTTTGACAGATATTCCTTGTTGGAAAACTTGGATCCCAGATGAATTTCGCGAGAGTTTGATTTCGAAGGAGCATGATGTACCAAGTGGAGCTCACGGCGGAATTCGTAAAACCTTAGAGCGTTTAAGAAGACTGCATAACAAGTACATAAATACGTAACCAAGTGCGAGATATGTAAACAAACTAAATCCTCAAATCAGTGTTTACGCCCACCTCTAGGCAAGCAGGTTTTATCGGAAAGGCCATGGCAAAAAATCTACATAGATTTGCTGGGGCCCTATCCAAGAACATCAAGCGGAAAAACCACCATTATGATCATTTTGGATAATCTGACAAAGTTCGTGCTTCTAAAACCATTAACTAAAGCAACCGCTCCGAAAATCGTGGAATATATGCGAGACGAATTGTTTCCTTTGTTCAGTGTGCCAGAAACCATTCACAGCGATAATGGTGTTCAATTTGTGGGGAAAGAATTTGCGGCATTAATCAAAGATTATGGAATACAGCATATAAAGACGGCCTATTATTCACCACAAAGCAACGCTTCAGAAAGAGTCAACCGATCAGTCTTGTCAGCATTGAGAGCTTACGTGAGGGACAAACATTCAAGTTGGGACAAATTTTTGCCAGAAATTGGAAGTGCGCTCAGAAACTCAGTTCATCAATCAACGAAATATTCGCCACACTTTCTAATGTATGGTTATCACAAAATATTACATGGAAATGACTATAAAATGTTGCGTAACATCGATTTACTGAGTGAAAACGTCCTAGACTGGATAGAGACTCCTGACAGAATGGCAATCGTACATGAAGATGTCAAGAATAATATCGTCAAAGCGTATAATAAATATTCTAGCCAATATAATCTTTGAACGAGGCGGAGAACCTTGGAATTAGGACAACAAGTCTACGTTAAGCAACACCCCATGAGTAATGCGGCAAATAAATTCACGGCAAAATTTACTTTTCAATTTCTGAAAGCCTTCGTGAAATCTAAGCTAGGGGAGCTTTATTACACTCTAGTAGATGAAAATCATAAAGAATTAGGAACTTTCCATGTTATGGATATCAAGACTTAATCTAATTATTTTATTTTATTTTAATGAATCAATTTAGCTCATTTTTTTCAGCTTCAAATTCAAATGTATGTCATATTGAATTTAAATCTGCCCTGTAACGATTTCCCTAAATGTGAGCGTTGTTTTTTTCTCTCTGTGTAATGTTTCAGGAATTAATTTTGACCTACCGCTTATATGTAGGTATAAACAATTATTTTTCAGACTTACCTACATTGTACTTAATTACACGGACAAGAATTGATTTGTGCTTACGGGATATGGATTTTGGTGTTGGTGACATGGTTGGAAAAGAGGTAAAAATTGGTCATTAAGTTAGTTAATTTTGGACTGGAAGATGAATAACATCAAAGAAAGAAATAAAAAAATTGGAAAACAACGAAAAACCTAAAATAAATGGTTATAATTTTGATAATAATTTTTGTTAAAATGAATTTAAAAATAAATAAAAAAAAACGAAAAATAACCTATCTATTGTAATATAAACTTAGTTCTTTGTAAATAAAAAAATTGTTAAAAGAATAAGTGTAAAGTTTTTTTGTAATTAAAATTAAAATTGAATCACTGTAGTACTGAACATTACCTGTATATATAGTGCAAATAAAGATTTTGGATGTTATATTGAAAAATAAAAATAAAAATATTTGTGCCCCATATTTAAAACAACATTTGACTTTTATTGTGCTGTGATTTTTTTATATGGGCATCCATGTTACGCTGGCCACCAAAGTTACGGTTATTGCACAGCTAATTATTGATGAGTGATAAAAACAAAAAAAAAGAGAAACAAATACCGATATTTCGAGAAAATTCGAAAATTACGGAATAAATTAATAAAACAAAAAAAAAAGTGAAGGAATCAGCTGTGCTCCGCGGTAATTCAGAGGGGGAACGAAGAGAGAACAGCTTAAGCGCAGCGTTCAGTGGTTATCCATACCAAATATTTCGGCGGTCAAGGGGGAAGCAGAGCGTGTACAGGGGCTTACAGCGGAACATATCGAACTTGTAAGGTATCGCATGTTACCAAAGTATAGGTAATAATTTTTTTTTATTTAAGCTATTTTTTTTGTGTATTTAACGCATTTGGTGTTATTTATCCCGCAAGCTTTTTTTTTTGTCCGAATTTTCTAAAATGTTACCAATGGAAAAGTCATTCATTCGTTAATGGGCAGTAACTAGCAAATATGTGGTAAAGTTGTTTTATTCATGATGGGGTAATGGATGCAGTGGCGTACGTATGATCGAATTGTTTTAGTTTTTCCATGACAGTAGAGTAGTTTTTTTTTTTTTGCCTTGAAACAAGCCACTATAGCACACGAATTTTATTTTGTATCATGGCTGACGTAACATGTGGGTTAACGGGACCTTCCCAAGCCGACAGGTAGTTATCCGGAGCAGTGTGCGACCACATGTGAGGTCAAAACTTTAGCCATGCGGTTACAAGCTATATTGATATTGGCTAATGGGAACGCGGGGCTGATTCGGGTATAATACACGTATATGATTTTTCCTGAATGGGCAAGCCAGTTAATTATAAAACTTATTAAATTTTCTGTTTATACATTTTGTTTCATGTTCAACAGTATAAAAATCAGTAACAAATTTCTGCTTCAATTAATCAGTATAAACAGTCGTATAAACATGCGACTTTTCAATCAATCATGTTCAATTAAATTTAATAAAAAAAAAATTGTTGAAACATCTTCAATATTAATTTTCTCGATTTCGCACCATTTTAAAGATACATCTCATCTTCTCGTAAGATACGATTAATCTAAAATGTCTAGTATTTCATGATAATGAAGCGAAGCGTTTTCCGTTTCGTTGAATAATATTTTACTGTTGAGCTAAGGCTGCTAAGTAATTGGAGAATTCTCGATATGTTGACTGATGTGATAAATCCAGCGATCTCAAAATATTAATGAGGCTTCCAAATAAAACAATTGATGTTTATATAATATTCGTATATTTTCTATACGGTAAGAATAAATGTGAATTATTGAAATGATTGTTATCGAATGACCAACAATTTATTTTTTATTTGTCCCGTGCTAAACTCAAGAGAGAGTTAACAATGCAAAAAGCAACAACAACTTGGACAACTTCTTAACAAAATATAAAAATATTGCATGTAATGAGAAAATAGAAAAATTATAAATGTTGGTAATTATATAATGCAAATATGAATTTTATGTAGTATATAATGCAAATGAAAAGTATATAAACAGAGGTGAATTTAGGATATTGAAACTAAAAATTAATGACTATAAAGTTATTTAACATATGATGAATATTTATTAATGCTGTTCATTATCATTTCAGGTGAAAGTCTATAGATTATTCGGTTGTAAACATATTTGAAAATAAGCTATAAATATATTTGCGACAATAATGTATAACTATAGCCAAACTGCCATGATAAAAGACAATAAATAAGATTTAATAGCATTATTTGTATAGACTCGATGGCTCACGAGTCTTAAATTTACGGCACTCGAGTTTAAAATAATTTATATTTTCAAGTACGAGTTAAAAATATTATTTCTCAATTGTCTTGCATTCGTAATGTCAGCATTTTAGTTTTTGTTTTTAGATTTTTCAATCAATGGCAATGGACTCATTCACAATGAATTTCATTTTATTACATTGATTGATAATCCAATTAAGTTAAAATAAAATCTTTCCAAAATGTTCAGCTATTTCTAATTCATTCAGACAATTAAAACAATTCTCTGACAATAAATATTTTATAAGATCACGTCACCTAGAATTTCCATCGTATTACATAAAATATACCATACATTCACAGATATACATATAAGTATAAAAATATTGAACAAAAGAATTAAAATTTAATTTCATTATTTTCATTGTCAATCGAACCAACAATGAGCAGAAGCTACAACAACCATCCCGGACTAACTAGCCACGATACATTTAATAAAATTGATTAATATAATTTTCTACATCACGTTATAATAAGAACCTAGTAACTATAATAATCTAAAGCTTTTTATTTTCGTCCTTTTTATATACTTTGAAGCTTTCAATTTAGAGACAGAAAATAAAAAGAAAGAAAGACACAAGAAATAAGTTATAGTAATAATAAAGCTAGAATAAGAACTAAATATTGTAGAAATCTATAATATTGATTGCATTTCTGATTCTATCCAAAAAAAGAAACAAAAAAAAAAAAAAATATAAAATCGGAAAACTGTAATGTTAAGCTTACAATTGGTAAATTGAATTTTCCTCATTTTTTTCGTTTTATTTTTGTCTATTTTCTTCAGAACAACAGTATATTTCTTTTTTTGTTGAAAATTGAAAATTGAAAATGAAAACCATCTGGATTGTACTTGTCTATTTTTATTATAAGGGTCAATCTAGAACAACAACAAAAAATAAAAAAAAAATGAAAATCTTTTGCAGCAACAAAAAAAAATGCTTTTGATTACACAAATAGAAATTGTGACTTTGAACATTAAACAATAAAGGAATCCTTGAGCAATGGAAAAGGAGTTAAAATAATTGTTCATAACATGGAAAATATTTTTAATTTTTTGATTGTTCCCCTTTTGTTTTACAGAAATTTAAAAAACAGAAGTAGACTTTCTTTCTTAATTGAAATGAGATATTAAACCTGTAAGATAACATCACTGTATGTAGGCTGAACTGAATTGCATATCATCATTTTATTTGATCAATGACCAAAAATTTGGTGGGTCCAAAATCACTTTTCGCGACGATTTGAAAGTCCCTGAGTCTAAAAAATAAAAATAAAAATAAATGTCCGTCCGTCTGTCTGGATGTCTGGATTTCTGTACCCATGGTATTTCGAGAACGATTTATCCGATTTAAAATTTTTTTTTGCTAATCTGTTTCTATGGTCAAGGCGGAGATTTGAGAAGCTTTTGGAACCTGTACGTCGAGAGAGTTGGGTACCTGCCATACGAATTGCCCCAAAACACAAGGATATAGAAATATTTACCAATTTGCCATGTATGCTGGTTTGAATATTGATTTGGGCATTGAGTTTGGCGTTAAGTTTGGGGTGGAGTTGAAGGTTAATTTAGGAGTAATTTTGTGGGTTGGATTAAGATATATTGAGCAGTTGGCCAATGTTTTATATATGTTGGTTTGAACATTAAATTGAAAGAGAGTTTACGGTTGGGTCGAGGGCGTTGAATTGGAGGCCGTTTGCGGGTTGAAATGGGGTTGACGTGGGGTTGGATTAGTGTTTAGTGAGCAGTTGAACAATCTATATAAGTGAGTGTTTGTAGGTATATACAGAATATGCGTATTTATTTTATTTTATTTAGTTATTTATTTAGTTCCACTTAAAAATTTATAAAACTTTTGGCACACTCCATTTTGAGCTTTTGCTCATTCTCAACAGGGCGTACCAAAATATGCGAATAACCTATAATAAATCAAATGCATTTGAATTTTGCTGATTAAGTTTTGGTCCTCCTCCAATATTTTATTCCCCTGGTGCCTGGGACTGCTGCTATTGTTTTTTACAGAAACCATCTGCAACTATTTTGTCTGATACACCCAATGGAAACAAATGACATCAGGTTATATAAATATTTCCATGCTGCCACTGTTGCTTGGTCTACTTTTGGTCCACCCTGGGAATTTTATTTCCCCAAATTTGAAAGTTAAAAATTAAAAAAAAAATTGCAGAAAAAAAAAGGAAAGACCAACGACGCCCTCAATCCTCAAATTGAACCGTTTACATTTCAAATTGAACCTTTAGCCCTTTTCAAATCGCCAATTTTTTGCTAACATCCCTTTCCCATCCCTCGATCTTGTTATGTGTAAAAAGGTGTACGACGGTGGCCTGGCCAAGGGCGGATATCACAACTTACGGGATGAATATTGCTATGATGTTTGGCTTCATGAAGAATGGTGTCGTGTTGTGTTGTAACATGGGTGTAGTGGTGTGGTATTCGCATTTATAATACGGGAGACTTGCTTAATGCTTGATCGTACATCGCAATCAATCATCAATCAATTAAAACGTAACTTTTAAGAAGAATGACTCATTTATTTAGGGCAACTTCATGCTTTTGGTTGTGACTTGTAATGACTCTTCCAACAAGCACAAACCCAATACAAGTTACGAGGTATTAATCAAATTATTAAAGATTAATTAGTTCGAATCTCGTTACGTGTTTGGGCAAACCACTGTACGATAAATTGATCCAATTAGCTGTAAAATTTGAAGTACAATCTGCATTACAATAAATTGTAGCATCTGTGGCCCGTTTCACCAATTGTAATCTCTAAAATGTGGTAGCCCTAAATTTTTATTATCAAATCGAAAATTCACACCGCATTAATATTCCATTATTGTTCACTCTTCATCCACTATTTACCACAAAAAAATTACCACGTTGATTATGTGTAGAAACAAATTAGCAAGTAGTTCCTACTAATGATAATAATAGTAATAATACATACGTAATTCAAAAATATTTTTCAATCCCAATATTTTTTTTCTGTAATTTTCAAAATGAAAATTGATTGAAAATCTTTTGAGTGGAAATTAATATGAAATTCTGTTGTTCAGTTCTGATTTATTTATGTAATCGTACGAGCGTGTATAATAATAGGAAACCGGGATTTTTTTTTTTCTGGAATTCAAATACGATTTTTTTTAGTGCTGCTAAAATGATTGGCTTTCATAACAAAAAAAAAAAAAAAAAAATAGTTATGCATTACCACTGTGTAACCCCTTTCAACACGAAATAAAATTGCTATGAAGACGTCTAAATAATTTATTGTGGTAAATGCTTAATGGAGTTAAGCAAACTCCCACTAGAAAAATTTTTATGATTCTCTAATATAAAATTTTTATGTGGAGCAACAATATTTAATCGCCCGAATCAATTCTCTCAAACTATTAAAACCATTTTTAATGGTCTCAAATAGTTAGTGTAGCCTATTTTATGTCAACATTCACTTATACTCATAAAATAGATTATTTTTTATGGCAATTGGTAACATACATGCTATACTCGTTTTATGGTTGCCCAAAGATGTTAAGAATATGATTTTTTTTGATTGTTTCGCTATTGCTCTTATTCCTACTACATATGTTTAACAATTTTCTTTCAATTAAATGTTGAAATAAAATTTAATTTGATTGATTGAAATAATATGATTTCAAGCAAGAAATGGAAAAGAAAAATCCAATTATAGTGTAACATTAATTCTGTGATACTCGTGTACCAATTTTTATAAAATGGATTTGGGTAATAGCTCGAAAATTTTTAAAGTATATTTTATGTATGTAAATCTACAAAATTTAATGGTAACAGCTCTAACAGACGAGGGTATTAATATTTCACTGTACCCTGAAATAATTTAGGTACTTTAATCACCGCAAGTATAGTCATATAATCCACTCCCTCACAATTTTTTGAGAACATTAAATCGATACACGTATTATTCTTTATTGTCGATAAAGATCAATCTTCAAATAATTTTTCATGAAATTTACCAGCTCTTCGTTTTCTGACTTTTTAATATCTAAATTAAAATCTTGCCACTATCAACTTGAAAGAAATTCTCGAATATCTGCCATACAAGTATTTGGGCTCAAATACACAGATACCATAATACGACTTATACTGCATATATATCTCCAATTTCAGGCATAGTAGAACGGCTACTACCCCAGTATAGGATCATTTATATAAAGAACTTAATAACGGGTGTCCATGAATTTTTTAACTCAACCTTTTCCTGAATATGAGCTTTGTATTTTAATTTAAGAGCACGACCAATTGTTGGGTCTGTAAATTCTAACCAAAGACGATGAATAGTATTTTCCGCCTGATATTAAATAAAACGAAGATATCCCATAGCACCATTGGCTAAACCATCAATAACATCAACATTTGTGGTTATCATGTAAAGTTTCCACAACAGTAATTTTAAATAATATGATACCACCCGTTTCGTTTTATGACATTTTGTGTACCTTTTCGCGAAAATGATCGCTTTGTGCAGTGTCGGTATAATTTACATAGGTATCGGTAGTGGCATGCTCAACTGTAGTTTCACTTTGGAAACTAGCTCTATTGTATGATGATACGTCAATATTCCGAAAGAATAAACATATACCGTCGAAATAAATATCTTGAATTTCTCTCAGAAAGACTATCGCCTTTACCGATTTTAGTAAGTATCAAACTGAAAAAAAATCGCTCTGACGAACAACCTTAAGTAATGGAAAATACTTAATTTGAAGCCACAAGATATCCCCACCAAATGCTGCTTTCGAACGTCTATATATTAGCGTAGCACGAACAGGTGGTAACTGTCGCAAATCTCCACAAAAAACGATAGTTATTCCACCAAATGGCTTATCGAATTCACTGGTAACTTGTTGCAATTTTGAATTTATCTTATTTAATAATTCTGCTCCAATCATACTGACTTCGTCAATAAATACAATACAAATATTACGAAAAGTAGATCGATACATTTGTAAGTTTTGATAAGTAAAGCCCGAGTCTCAAATACTGAGTGAACGGTCTGTCCGCCAATAGCTACTGCTTATATATAGCATTATGCTGCTGTAAAAATCGATTGTATGTTTTCATGAATGCTTTTAATGTAAACGTCTTGACACACCAAGCAAGACCACTAAAGAATATTTGTATTGGATTACTATCCGAATCATGTAAACGATAAATCGCCTCTAAAATTAATTCGCGTCGTTTTTTATTTGTAAGTCGAATCATAGAACAATAATCCACGTGGTTAAAAACATTTTTTCGCTTTGCTACGACACCAATTCATTATCCACAATATGGGACTTTAAGACTTCTTCTTCTTCAAGTTGATTCATCTCTCGATAAATTAAGATTAAAACTTCTATTCATCTTGTATTTGTAACAAGTTTCTATGTAAATTACTAATCCCACGATTTGTTTGATTTATATAATCGGCCACATACGCGGCACACAAATATTCTTCTAGAATATATTGTAAATCCATATTTGACCGTAAGATCGAAGCTACCGAAGGATTAAAATTATTGGTCCATATATTTCTTCTATCTCGCTGAGGAAACATCATTGGCCTTAATAAACCTCCAAAACTGCTCGATACTATCATTCGACTCATTTTCTAAATTTTGTTTTAATTGATTAAATTTTCGCTTTAAATCTTTCGACGCCCATGATTAGCAGTTAAAGGCAACAGTACTTCAGTGCGCACCATAGGAAAGAATAGAGCGTGAAATCTACAAATTGTAGTATTTTTTTTATAGCACTTAAAAGTATGTCGATGTGTCTGAGAATATATAATTTTAGGTGATAAATTGTGCTACTTCACATGGAGGAGATCCCGTCATCTGAAGCAGATATCGGATATTATTTGCCGCATCATGGGGTCATAAAGAGCTCAAGCAAAACAACCAAACTAATAATTGTTTTCGATGGATCTGCTAAGACCTCGTCTGGGATATCATTGAATGACCGTTTAGCGATCGGACCGACCGTTCAAGCAACGCTCTACGCCATCATATTAAAATGTATAGCACACCAATTTGTCGTAACCGCTGACATAGAGAAGATGTATAGGCAAATAGGGGTCTCAGATAAGGGTACGAGATATCAAAAAATTGTCTGGCGCAATCATCCATCTGAGCCTATTCGCCATTTTTCCCTCATTACCGTCACTTATGGATTGTCGTCTGCATCGTTCTTGGCTACAAGAGTATTAAAACAGAGTAGCCGAGGATAACCAAACATTATACCCTTCTGCTGCCAATGCCAGTTCTCGCAACATTTATGTCGATGACCTAATGACTGGAGCCGATAACGAATCTGAACTCATCCGGCTAAATGATAACATCAATATGCTATTATCGCAACATGGCTTCAATTTGCCCAAGTGGATGTCGAATTCGAAAGCACTCTTTGAAGCTCTGGTTTATAACGATACTGAAAGTGATATAAAAAACATAAGCGACAGTCCTCAAGAAGAACTGACATGAACAACCTAATAAATACAGTTAAATACGAAACACAACAACAGGTAGCAGAAACTTACGCCTGGACGGACTCAAAAATCATGCTAGATTGGCTTTCTAGTCACCCCAGGCCCTGGTGCACAGTCGTAGGCAACAGAACTGCTAAAATTTTAGATACCTTACCACGTAATCATTGGCAATATGTCTCCTCCGCCGAAATTCCAGCTGATTGTGCCTCTCGAGGTCTACTGCTCCAAGAACTCGATGACCATCTCCTATGGTGGAATGCGAGTATTGTATTTATGTCGGTTCTGCCTGATTTGGGAGTGGGAGCTATGACGTAACGGATACGCCCCATTTTTAGTATGCAATCTGGCGGTATTCCATACATTCTGGGGTAATAGCGCACATTCAGGCGGTATTGCATACATTCGGGTAATAGCATACATTCAGGTGGAAAGTATATTCCAGCCATACTTTCAGGCGTAAACCCAGCATACATTTAGGTGGCATTGCATATATTCAGGTGGCAAGTTATATATCAAGCATACTTTCAGGCGTAAAACCATGCATTAGAGGTAATAGGTGGCATTCAGGTGGTATTGCATACATTCAGGTGGTAGGGTAAATATACCCATAATATACTTACTTATCTACTTAGAGGTATACCATATTTGTTATTTGATGGGAAATTGGATGTGTCGAATTTATCTAATGATGTTTTAATATCATTATAAAAATCATCTGTTATTATCTCGTACACAAACGAGTCTGTATCTTTGTATAGGCGAGAACCATTTAAAATCAGACGTGGGCATCCGATTTTTAAAAGTTCATGAACATTTAAAAGTTCATGACATCTCAAGTTCAAGACATTTTTTATCACTATGATATTTTTTATTTTCTTCCTTAGTAAGTGTTTTCATTGGAATTATCGTTTTCAAAATATTATTAATTTTTTCTAGGTCGTTAGTAATTCGACTGATAAAAACACGACCACAATCCTCACCTCGATATATTTCAAATTTAGATAAACTATCATCATACGCACACTTATAATATGCAAAACTACATGGAACATGTTCCTGAATATCAGTAGTAATAGAAATTTCAGGATTTGATGTGCACATATCGATAGGCTTTAAAATTGCTTCGAAGTCACAAAACATTACAAAGGAGACTCGTTCTTTGTGTTGAAAATTTTTAAATTTTGTTTTTGGAGAGTATATTTGATCTTATTACACCCCTTTTGATCTTGTTAAATGATAATTTAAATCAGTCTCGCTACGAAAAAATATTAGACAACCATCACAAATTCAAAGTTTATGTTCCCTATTCGAAAATTGAGAACTTACTAATCTACTTAAATTTTTAATCAAACAATAGTGTTTATCATCACCATTTTCAATCAATAATAAATTTTATATAATTACGCTGAAACTATGCTATAAATATAACTTGCAATTCAATCCTAAATGTATATTAAAAATTAAATTACACTGAAAGATTGTAATTTCTGCTTGAATTCCCCTGAAAGTATGCTTATAAATGTAGCCACAATATATGTTATTTACACCTAAATTCTCCTGAAAAAATGTTTGTAATATAACCTACCACCTGAATGTATGCAATACCACCTGAATGTATGCTATTACCTCCTTAATGTATGGTTTTATGCCTGATAATATGCTTAGAAATATAACTTGCCACCTGAATATATACAATATCACCTAAATGTATGCTGGGTTTACGCCTGAAAATATGGTTGTAATATAACTCCCCACCTGAATATATTCAATACAACCTGAATGTATGCTATTACCCCTGAATGTATGTGTTTGCACCTGAATGTATACTAAAAATGGTGCGTATACGTTTACGTCATAGCTCCCACTCCCAAATCAGGCAAAACCGGCATAAATACACTACTAATGCGCCTAACTGGCTACATCAAACTAAAGAAAGATAAGAAAACTAAAGAAAATAAGAAAATGTTTACATTTGCTGCTACGGTGGACACTCCATGGCTTGATGGATTATTGTCCAGATATTCTTTCTTAACAAGGCTTCAAGGGGTAGTAGCTCATGTCCTACGATTTATGCATAACACAAGGGGGAGGTACTTGACAAGACAAGAACTATTTTATTCACTACATAAAATCTGTGAGCAAAAACAAAATAAGTTTTCTAGTGAAGATTTAATAAAGCTTCAAACCAATAGACCAACTGCTAAAACAAGTAGTTTCAAATCATTGAATCTTTTCCTTGATAACTGTAGGCTCATGCGAGTTGGTGGGCGACTAGAAAATTGTGTAGCGTCGTTTTCCACCAAGTACCCCATAATTCTACCTCCGAAATCGCTACTCAGCTCACTAAGGGACATTCACGGTTCATGGTTTCCGAACTCTCGAAATTTAATACGAAGTATCATCGCTAAATGTGTCATATGCGCCAGGTTCAAAACAGATAAATTACCAAAACCTGCGTTTTGATGAGAAACCTGCCAAGCAGTTCAACAAGTTCAAGTTCAACTCGGCAACTAATTAGGCCATTCTTAAAGATTGGGGTTGATTACGCAGGACCCATTTTAATTAATTTACGAAAAGGTCGAGGTCAAAAGACTTAAAAGACATACATATATATGTCTTTTTATTTATTTAAGCACAAAGGCTATTCATCTAGAGCTGGTTAGTGTTATGACATCTGATGCTTTTTAGAGAGGATTAAAAAGATTTGTGGCAATAAGGGGAATTTGTGAAGAAATCTACAGTGAAAATGGAACAAATTTTAATGGGGCATCCAATCCACTAAGCAGAACATTTAATAAATTAATACAAAATACAAAGCTAATTCCTGATTATTCTTCTATAGGTAATATATATCTTGGCATTTTATTCCCCCAGTGCACCTCATTTTGGCGAAATTTGGGATGCTGGAAAAAAATCGGCAAAGTTCCACTTGAAGCGGGCAATAGGCAACACAATATTGACATTTGAGGAGATGGGCCCCCTACTAGCTGAAATTGAGAGCATATTGAATTCTCGTCGATGCATTAACACCTTCTCATTTTCTCATCGGTCATTCAGCAACAAAAATACCTGAAATAGACGTAACTCATCTCAAGCTATCATATTTAACGAGATGGGAAATGGTTCAACAAATGGCCCAGCATTTTTGCAACCCCGAACAAAATGGAGATAATCGAGATCTGCAATAAAAGTAGATGATATAGTTGTCATAAAGGAAAACAATGTTGGAGTCAATCATTGGACATGATAAGGGTCGTTACAGTAGAAACTTCATTCGGAGAATTTTCACGACCAACCAACAAGCTTTGTATTCTACCGATCCCGCAAGATGAATATTCCGCACCTGATGAATCCAATAAGGACAATGACCAACCTTGGACGACGGCATCAAATCATTGAACCGTTTGATTCAATGGCGGCGGTACATTTGGTACCTAAAAACATAAATTATAAAAATTTATTCTGAAACATTTCTTTTTTTTTTTTTTTTTGGATGAGATCAACTTATCTGGTTTACGCTAGAATAACTTTTAATTCAATAGCCGTAAAAAATAAAATGAATTATGGATTTAAATTAACCACTAGTTATTATTAGGTTTATAATTTCTAAATACTAAAAGAAGCGGAGTTTTATTTAATAACCAACTTAGGAGTTCCTGCACAGTCAACTTTGGCAGTTTAATATTCAAGTTAAACTTTTTAAACCAAGTTGTGACCCAACACTTATAACGGTTTTTCGATTAAATTTGATTTCGTTTGTTCTGTTCTCTGCTATATACCTACTTACTCTTTCAAATGTCCTAGAACACTGAAACAATATCCACTATATAGTTCTACTAACTTGTGAATAATACATAACTGTATTTCCTAAGGAGTTTGCCTTACTATCGAATGGAGTATATAAAATGAACTGATTTAATTTTACAATGAGCTTTTAGTTTTTCTTAGTCCAGAGTAAGAGGAAAATATTCTTTTACGACATACATTAAACAATCAGCACAATTTCCTACGTCTCACAGCGATGTTTCTAATATATTGAATGAACAATATCTCCATAGGAAAAGCAATCATAACACCTGCTTAGTTTGGGCTTCCTCTACCATATAATAAACGAATAAGCACAAGTCTTTCATTTATATTAAGTTTCAAAGAAATTGTACAAAAAAGAGATTTTTACCAACCAATATAAACAATTATAACAATATTAAAAGGGTTATACAAGAGATATTTAAAAAAAATACTGTATTGTATTAATGAATGCAAAATAATTTAAAACATTTTGTTTATACACATTTTTTACTTACTGCATTATACCAAGAATGGAAATGAAAAATTTTCTTTTTTGTATTCTGATATCTAGGTACTAAGAAATTATTTTTTGTTTGTTGCTCTCTCGCCAAGTCTGAAAATTCAATATTTTTGTTTTTGTTGTTTTTGGAATTTTATTTCCACAGCTTTTTGATAGATAGACGACTTTTAAGGTCAAAATATGAAATAAATTAAATTATGTATTTATGAATATGTTGTTATTATACATTTACGAAATGAAGAAAATATATTTTTGTTATCATCATGGTATGACGATAATCGGTCCTGTTTTAATTTTAACGGACATATTATACCGCCAATGAAGAGGTTCGTTTACATATGTGCAAATAGAGAATCGCATTATAGATTCTATGTACATAGGTACCATATGTAGTCAAAATTACCTAATGTGATTTTATATTAAAAATAAAACTGGACACTTAATAATTTCTCATCCAATTGTAGTCAACGAACTCGCTTGTGTGAAAATAAAATTTATTTTAGCATTAGAATTGTGTTCTATTGAATAATCTTGTTTAAAAATCCTTCAACTTTTTAAAACTGTGAATTTTTTTTTGTTGTTGTTATAAAAGCTGATTATTTCTTGTGAAATGTATACATTTTTAAGATTATTATCTGGTAAGCTACATTGATTTTTTTTTTGTTCGTTGCGGATTATGTCGGTGTATTGTATATACTTGTAGATATTTAGTACAATGGAATACCACTTAAAATTTTATATGAAGCCTGCAAAAAATGAACTTTTAATTTGTTCGTTTAGACATTGTTGGTGCTTTATCAATTACTTTTCAGTTTCAGCAAGAAAGCGTTTCTTCTAATCCGATTCAAGATTTCGTTTGTGATTTTTATTTTTTATTTTTTTCAATAGATTTCACTTTTTTTGTTTTGTTATTTTTATCTTTTTCTGACAATATTGAACTAAGCGATTGGCGTGTACTATAGATAGAGATTAATTGTAGAGTTGTAATGAAATCTTCCTAACGTATATTTTATATTGATATATCTGGCTCGTTTAACCGTAAACGATGAAATCAAAATCAAAATCAAAATCTAATATACAAGTGACTAGTGATGTACAAAGAATCATTTTTGATCGATGATTTTTTTTTTTCAAGCAACACAAATTAACTGAAACATCCTTGGGCTAAATAATATGTACAGTTATTTTAAAGCAAATGTTATTCGTGTAAAAAATAAAGCTCCCTCATGGCATTACAACCATTGTAAATTTGTACTAAACTTATATGTAAGGTATAAATGAGGTCATTTAGGATGTTTACACCATGTATACAGCACATCGCAACACTTTCTTTTTTCATACCTTTTCGTGATGAACCAAAATCAACAAAAAATGTTTAAGAGCCAACCAGCAAACCTTTAAGAAATTTAACGGAACAGTGCGGTATGTGATGTTACATGTTATTGCCCAGTGAACCTTTAAGAAATATTGGTTCAGTTTCGTTAAAATGATTATCACTTGGAGTTTTAATTTGGCTTTTTCACCACCAATAAATTATTTAAAAAAAAAACGATTACTTTATTAAATTGCCAATAATAGTATTTAGCGATATTATCACAATTGATCCCAATTTATCATAATTTAACTGTACACCAACTTTATATTTTTTTATTATCACAGCTATTTTAGAAGCAACTCCCAAAAAAAATTATGACACTTACCATAAAAATAACAAACTTTTAATTAACTTAGTGTGCGGAAAAAAATTTGCGTTCGTACACAAAATTTGTGTGCGTATATTAGTTGGATAACCATAAAATGACATCGATTTTGATAATTTTTGACCATAATTATGGCGATCCACTAATACAAACACACGTTTGATGTAAGTAAAATCTTGACTGACTTCATTTTGTGTTTCTTTCACACAACCACCGATTTTATATTTTTATCTCCTTTCATTTTGACTGACAAACTTTTATTCGCAATGGAATTCAGGCTTAAAGCACAAATAAATACTTAACCAGATGAACAAGTTTCACGTAAACAAAATGTAGCTGAAATAAAATACACAAATTTTAAAGGGGAAATGTTTGTAACTCGAACGAAAGGCTATATAAGATCGTCCAAAAATTAATTATCTCTTTTCTTCCTACAGCATTTAGATTACGAAAAAAAAAATCGAAGGAATCTATAGAAACGAAAAGCAAAAAATAATTAAAAACATAAACAATTTACAAGAGGCGAAAATAAAATAAAATCTATTTGTGCATTTTGCATTAGTATTAGAAATCTTTACGAATGAAAAAGCCGTACTTTGTTGGCGAATTGTTGTTGTTTATTATAGATTGATGCGAATGTATGTATCACCGAAAGTATATATTACGCTATTCCTTTTCTTCTTTCACAAGAATTTTTATAAACAAACAATAATTATTGAAATTTTTAGAACGGCCTTCGTAGCCATAGATGAAATGACAACATACACAAATGCAATATAAGTAAAACTTTGTGTGTTGTGAAAATACATTAGCGAATTTAATAAGGAGGCTTATTGAAATCTCGGTTTTCAAAAGCTCGGTTTTCAAAATCTCGCTTTTTTAAATCTCATTTTAAAAATTTCGATTTTAAAAATCTCTGAAATTATGATTCTCAAAATCTTGTTGTTATCAAAATGTTGGCTTGTAGAAAATCTTGGTTTTTTGAAAACTTTAAAATTAAATTCCCCATTTTCCAGAATTTATAATTTTCAATTATTTTCGTTTTAATATGAAAAATCCCCATTTTTCAGAATTTAGAAAAAGCATGATTTTGAAAACCAAGATTTTTTCAACCAAGATTTAGTACCCAACTACCCATACACATATTTACACACCCACAGTCAGAATTATATAAATTTGGAAAAAACTAGTTTTTTTTTACTTATTCAGTTTTCTGCCATGGTTAGCTAATTTTAATTAAACAAAACCAAATTATCGAGAATTTTTTGTTTAACGAAAACACGATATGTTCAGATATCGAAACTTAAGTTGTTTAAAGATAAATTTGAATAAATTTATATCAGGACTTATCAAGTTTAGGAAACACAATATTTCGACTAACAAATCAGATCTCTTAGTATTTGTTGAAATAAAGCTTTATTTTAGGTTGTTGTTCGGTTTTGATTAGTGAAGATTACATAAAATTGGTATTAAAATTCAATGTAATAACAAGCTTTATTACATGCAATACGTTACGTAATACAAAATATCTCAAAAAATATTTACATAAACTTTAAATGCGAGTTCCTAACGTTTTGTTTTTTGCAGATATCCTGTTTTTTTTTTAATTCCAACGAATTTTGCAACGACCACAATACAAAAAATATTGTTTCAATTATTGTACGATTCATACAACAAGAAGCAAATTTTAAGTCATTTTTTTTCTCGAAACTACAATAATTATTTATTTTCAAGGATAGAAGTGTGTAATTCTGTTCGTGTGTGTAATATCTGAAAAACCCCTATGAAAACATTCTCAACACAATGATATTTTGTAAACAAAATCAGCTGATGTAGGTACTTTTTTGTTGATTTTTTTTATAAATCGTTTTGTTATAGTGTTTGTAAGTTTTAACGCGTTTTTTTTTGCTTTCGAAATTAATTATCATCATCGAAAAGGATCTTAGTAGGCCTAGACCTATTCTTATATCTGTTCCATTTTAAAATGGAAATGTGGCAACCAATAAAAAGAGATAGGTCCCATTATTTCAGAAATACATAGTAAAATAAATTAACATCCATATGTTCGAATGAGATATCCGACCTATGATATAGCTTTATCCTATTTACACTCTTTACTTCTAAAGTTATTTAGAATATTTTACTATTTTTGCTTTAAGGTGCTATTCCATGGGAAAATTTTACTGAATAGTAAAATACGCCAAAAAGAGAAAATAAAAATCAAACACCATATAATAGACAAAGACAAGGTGTGTTTTATTTTTATTTTTTATAGCAAAAGTTTTAAGGGGAAACTTGACATTAAACCAAAACATAACCAATAATTGCTAAAAAAATTATGTATTTAGTATTATTCGATTTTTTATTCGTCTCTAAATTATCTAAAAAATTAAATATTATTAATACTCATATCAGAATTTCATTTTTTCGAACAATTTCTGTCACAGAATAAAAAATTAAAAAATATCTCCACCATAAATTCGTACCCCTATTAAAATTATTAGTGTGTGCGAGAATTATTTTCTATCATATACAAATTTTATGTACGTGTGTTAGTGACACTCCTATAAAATGTTCTCGATTTGATACTTTTTAGAGGAGTGTTACAACTACAGACACAAATCTTTTTTTACTGATTCGATTTTTTGTTTCATTCCGCCTCTACCAAATATATATTTTTTTCTTGCTTTAATTTTACTGTTCAGTAAAAATTTCTCATGGAATAGCACCTTTATGTACAAAAGAGATGTAAATCTCTACCTGGGGCCCTATTCTCGAATTCACATCCATTTTCCACATGTGGACATAGCAGGTGGAAGAAATTCCCCATATAGGATAATGTTCATGCCCCATGGGGCCTATTCTCGAATTCCACATCCATTTTCCACATGTGGACATCTGTCAAAACTCATAAAAATTGAATTTTTTCGGTACTAAGGGAATATTTCCGAATGGGTATAAGCATGTGGAAAAATTCCCCATATAGGAAAATGTCAATGCCGCATGTGTTTTATATACGAATTACAATTTTCGAACCATTTTTTGACAACTTTGACAAATGTCCACATGTGGAAAATAAATGTGGAATTCGAGAATAGGCCCCCATGTGTCTTAATATACGAATTACAATTTCCGAACATTTTGATGAATTTTGACAGATGTCGGCATGTGGAAAATGGATGTGGAATTCGAGAATAGGGCCCCCTGTTCATTCAAATTCGTTCAATTTCGTTATTATTTCCTTATGACCAATAAAATAATTATCGTTTTTATTATTTTGTTTATCTAGCATACGAGTTGTATTAATTGGGTTGGCTACATAATCTCGGTTTTCAAAATCTCGGCTTTCAAAGTCTCGGTTTTCAAGATCTCGGTTTTCAATATTTCGGTTTTCAAAATCTCGATTTTGAAAATCTCGGTTCTGAAAAGCTCGGTTTTGAAAAATAAATTTTTATTAATTCGAGCCGCCCGAACTAATAAAATTTTATTTTCCAAAATCAAGCTTTTGAGATCAGGATTTATAACGTTTGCGATTATGTATCTCTCTTGTTAAGAGTTGCGAATTTGTGTGTTTATGTGGGGTTAGTGTCGATATCTTGGTTTTCAAAATCTTGGTTTTCAAAGGGTTAGTGTCGATATCTTGATTTTCAAAATCTTGGTTTTAAAATCTTGGTTTTCAAAATCTTGATTTTCAAAATCTTGGTTTTCAAAATTTTGGTTTTCAAAATCTTGGTTTTCAAAATCTTGGTTTTCAAAATCTCGGTTTTGAAAAATTAATTTTTATTAATTCGGGCCGCCCGAATTAATAAAAATTAATTTTTCAAAACCGAGATTTTGAAAACATGTCCGAAACTCCGAAGTAATACTTTGTGTATGTTCGAGTGTGTGTGTATGGTGTGTATGTGTGTGTATGTGTGTGTAGGTGCGTATATATATATATATATATATATATATATATATATATATATATATATAGATATATATATATATATATATATATATATATATATATATATATATATATATATGTGTGTGTGTGTGTGTATCAGGCCGGTCCCATTTCTTCGCAGTGTACGTTCTGGAAAAGGAAAAATTTAATTTTCGTTTATAGGAATTTAAAAATCGATAGGAGCAGGAGTATAGTATCGGGCTCTATTAGTCGGGTCGCTGCGCTCTCCCGTCGTTTCGCTCCCTAGTTAGAACAAAAAAAATTTTTGTTTTTACGAATTTAAAAAGCGATAGGAGCGGGACTATAGTATTGGGTTATATCAGTCGGGTCGCTGCGCTACCGTTACTTCGCTCCCTTATTAGAAAAAAAAAATTCAGTTTATAGGAATTTAAAAATCGATAGGAGCGGGAGTTTACCTTTATGTAATTTCATCCACTTAAATGATGAAAATCATTCATCCGAAATCCGAATATTTAGTACTGTAAAAATTAAAAAGTGATATTAGCTGCATTTCATGAAACCAAGTGATCTGAATCAGATCAAAGTTTACATTGAAAACAAAAGCAAAGATTGAACTAATTTTTGTTTTTGGATCATATTTTTGATTCGAGTAGGTATTTGAATTCCTTTTGAAACGATCATTTTTTTTAAATCGCTCATTTGCTGTAATAGTGACACAACTCAAATGTAATGCTTATTAGAGTTTTGTAACTATTACAGCAAATGAGCGAAATGATCTTTCTAATATTTTTTGTGTTAAAATGATAAGGCTTAATGCCAACAACAACAACCAAAATTGGGAAACGTAAATTTTTCTTGTTTGTTTTAAATGTGTAGTGCACATGCACTTTGTTTTTTTGTAAGACGTATATAGTCATAATTATAAATTTATTTAAGGGTAGATATATAAAAAAAAATAATTAAAAACTAAACAATAAACCGTCATAAAAATAAAAATAATAAAAATTCAAAATAGGATAAAATTATCATCCCTATCATAAAATATTTTATGATTGAGGTGCTAAATATAACAAAATAATAAATTTGGAAAAAAAAAAAAACAAAAGAAATTATAAATTTAGGTTTGAATAGAAAATGCATTAAGTAAGTTTTGAGTAAGAGATAAGAAAACAGTGATCAAGAAAAACTTATAGTGATTGAAAGATCGTTTGGAATTTTAAAAAAATAATTTAAAAAAAAATTAATAATAAGTAGCTAGTAGTGTTAAATGTGATAATTTAGTGAGTGTGTTTGGTTAGCTCAAAATTAAAAAAGTTATAAAAAAGTATTGAAACTGTGTTGAACAATTAGTGTTAACAATAATTAATAAAATATTGAAGTGAAACAAACCATTTAATAATTTAAAATTAAACATTTTTCAAAATGAATATAGAAGTAGTTAAATCAAATAAAGGTAATCCCAAATTAATTAGAGACGGGTATGCCTATCACTTGGAGAGAAAGGGAAAAACATTTCAATGGGTTTGTGCCGAAAATAAATCTCTTATGTGCAAGGGACGTGTGGTAACTCTAAATTTAAATGGTTCGCATACTGTTAAAAAGGGCCCTTCCGATCATTCCCATGATCCATCGTCTTTTGATAAAACAATATTTAAGACTAATGAATTTGTAAAGAATAGGGCAATTAAAACGTTAAGTTTAC